>JARFJB010001279.1:2625000-3195000 GCA_036346205.1 Vesta saturnalis
AATTAAATAACACTAAAAAACCTTTTTGTGTGCACTCGCCCGAAGAATTTCATTTTACACTCCACGCAGATACCGCAAAATGCACCAGGTTGTCACGTGTGTCCAAAAATCTAACGAACCATCGCTGTTCATAGAACTTTAGGTCTTTCATTACTGTCCGCCTTCAGAAAGGTAGTACAGTTGGTTAAAAATGGAACTTATCACAGTATAAATTTTTGGAAATTTTTGGAAAGTTAATTACCATTTTTAGGTTATTTGAGGATATTTACGGTGTTCTTGTTAATAATTAAATTTCAGAGTCTCGAGTCTGTAGATAATCCAGACGTACGTTTGGTTGTTGCCCTTACTAAATTGGAATCGTTTGTAAAATAACGAGTCATTTCCGCATGTGAGTTTCCCATTTCATAGAAAAGAGATTTTAGTTTAGCTAGTGTAAATAATGGTTAGCCCTCGTTATTTTAAATTCTGGTAAATTTATTTTATTGGAAATAAAGATACGTCATGTAAGATTATATTAAATATAAAATTGTTAGTTTGCAAATTTAAAATTGTAGGCGATAATCTGTCGTATTTCCTTTTGATAAATTTTGGTTTAAACACAATCATATTTCCGCGATAACCACGAGGTACCTTTGGGAACGCAGTTTGTAACCATGAGGTAATTCTTTTCCCGATTGAAGGTGCTATTGATCATACTTATGCAGTCCACTATGATACCAAAACAGACAAATGGACAATTGGTAATACTCCCATTACAACTAAAGGAAACGATACAGGCTTATATGAATGAACCCGATTTAAATCTAGTAAATTCAAAAGATAAAAAAAATTATAACAGTATTTTATAGCTACGAATGTTGCTAGGCGAGATTATGAGTAAGTGGGCAAATTCAAGGAAACCGGGTCAAAAAGTATACACAAATAATCAAACAGACCGATTGAACATAAATATTGGAATAATATACACGATTGTGGGCGGAAAACACAGTTGTCATAAATGACATAATATCAATTGCAGCAGAACTATATGAAGATGGATACATAAAACAAACTAATCGCTTTTTAAACAGTATAAATAAGAATACATTGATGTCGTCATATCACCACTAAAATGCTCCTTGACAAATATGGACGTTCACGTGTCCAGTATCAATTCAAGAAGTTAACCCCGCAGTTTAAACTGCTTGATAGTAATCAATTTGATATCGAGAATAAGAGACTCAGCAATATTGCCAATCCCATAGATCTTCAAGATATCGTCACTAAGCAATACTATTTATCGACAAGATTCAGTTTGGATGGAAACCGTTTGACACAGTTGGCGCACTCCGAAGAAGATGGTGATGTTATAAGTAAAGGATACCTGAATTTTTGTCTACTAGAAGTCCAAAAAGCTTTTAAAGGAAACTCTAACGCTTATCTAGTGTTGGAGCGAAAAGTATATAAAATTAAAGAAATTCTAGATAGATGAGTGCCAGGTCTAAATTACAACTCGTCAATGAATTACACAAACCTGCACGAAAAAATGTTAAAGGAAGGTGAACAATAATTAAACGTTGTGATGACGTTTGGCAAGCAGATTAGGCGAAATTTAACACATATGCCAAACAAAATAAGGACTGTAGGTATATATTAGCGGTTATCGACTGCCTCTAGAAATACTTGTGGACCAAAGGATTGAAAACGAAAACGGGCATAGAAGTTACCAAGGCCATGCAAACAATCTTCAAAAAGGGTCGGAAACCTACCAATTTTCAGACAGATCTAGGAAAAAAATTATATACACCACCTACAGCACAATGAAGACTGAATTTCGGAACTTGTTATCAGAACCATTAAGTGTGATCTACTCAAGACGTTTAGTCTACAAGGTAAATATAAATGGATTGATATAATTGATACCATAACAATGGATATTTAAGTAAGCATAGAACTACCAGAATAAATCCCAAAGGTGTCAGTAATCATACAAAGCTGGAGGCTTATATTCATAAAAACATTCGATAGGAATCGATATTGTGTGGGTAACATAGTACGAATCAGTAAATTTCAAAGTATGTTCGCCAAAGGATACACACCCAATTGGTCTAGTGAACTATTTAAACCTGTGAAAACTCTTATTACTAACCTCACTACGCACATTTTGGAAGACATGAAAGAAACACCTGTACTGAGAAGGTTTTATGAAGACGAATTACAGAAAACAAAATATCCTAACATGTAACTGGTAGAAAAAGTGCTTCACTCCAAGAAAAATAAGTTATTTGTAAAGTGGTGGGGATTTGATGGAAGATCATGGATCAATAAAGGTGATATAGTTTTATAACTAGACATTTAACTTATAATTTGTGAAATAAATTACTTATATATTCGTAGCAATAGTTTTTTAACAAAGTTGTAACATTGAAAGCGGCTGCCTAAGTATATAAACACTAAAACTGGGCCAACTTATAACATTAACACAAAAGCGATGATGTAATAAACAATTTGTAATTGATCGAATAATTTTAATTAATAAAAAATTACCAAATATTAATCGCTACTGCCGTCGGCTCAATCGGAAGATGAAATAGGGAGAGTTCTAATTTAGAGTTTAATTAACATACCTGAAATACTGCATGTTTCTCATCTGCTTAATTATTTTCACTTAATTCAAAAAAAAATGTTATCTAAAATTATGAAAAATGATAAAATCTCGAGCGCCATGTTGTCTTTTATATATATATATATATATATATATATATATATATATATATATATATATATATATATAAACAACAAAACCTAGTTAATGAATAATAATAAACAATTTATCAAAATGAAAATAAAATAACATGATATACTTAATTTTATTCAATATCTGATTAAAAGGTTAAAAATCAGAAGTCTTATACTATTCTAAAATTATATAAAAACATTACCTTTGAACGGTTCTGTCCATAACTATAACTGGTAACTATGAAGCAGAATGGTAAACTTGGTGAGGTCAATGTCTTGCTTATTTATCCTTAATATATTGTGTCCATAAATTTATTGAATTTCTTTGAAGTTTAATTCGCCAAATTTATTTATAAAAGTATGTAGAACTTGCGTTGTAAAATGTAATTCAAGTAAAAATTGCCATTTAAACCAGAAAATAGAATAGTAAATTACTGACTTATACGTGCCATTAAAAATAATTATTATAAAAATGCCATATAAAGGTATGCATTAAAAAATATGAGTAAAATAATTGCATAATACGTAAAATAGGAGTGCAAACTAAGTGCAAAATAAGTAAAATAGAAGTGCAAACTAAGTTAAGTGTCTAAAAAAACAAACAAATGCTTTAGTTTTAAATATAATGAATTAGAAAATAACTTACCATCAAAATCTGATGGCACCAAATATAAAAAATTAGGTAAAAATCATGCTTACTGCTGTAACATTCAGCATTAAGTGAATTAAAAAAAAAGCTTTCAGAATAACTCAAATGAGTATTCCCCTTAAAAGTTTGCACGCCTTGCGCGGATACAATAATATAAATCCAATTTTTTAAGTAATATTACACCCAAAAGATATGTTCCAGGAAATGCAAATTAAGTTTGCTTTCTTAATTCTACATATTAATTATTAAAAACTTTTCTAATATTACGCCAAATAAATGAACGATTCTTAAATTAATGTACTTTTTAATACAACCACAAAAAAAGGTTGTTACAAAGTATATATGTAGATTTTACACGATATAGAAAACATAATTGTATTTTATTTTAAACATAAATATTACATTAATAAACTATGTTTTTCTAAAATTTCATTATCTTATGTTGTAAACCTAACGTACTTCTATATTCATTTAAATGACTGGTTGGTGATATTGCCGAATCTGGTCGACATAGCCCATCCCAAGGAGGAATTCGTATTTATTTCACCTTTTCCAGTATTTTCTAATATCTAGTAAATTTTGTGGTGCTCCTCGTTTTCCCACGGTTGAAACTTATATGTGACGGTTTGTTACACTAATTTTTCTATCAAAATATCGAGGTACTTGTATTTATTTGTACGTACGTAATTTTCAGGGGAAATTAATTTTTTTTTATTCAAAATATTGGACATCGGCATCGACACATTTCGCCCATCTTTCAGGTAATTTATGAATACCATGACAGAAAAACTGCTTGTTTTTTCGGGCAAATTATTCGTCGCGCCATTTTCCAACTTCTTCGGAATTAGTGACGTGCTGCTCTGCGAGCGCGTGCAAGGTTGCCCAAACGATTTCACGGTGTCTTCTACTGGTTTTGTTGTGTGAGACGGCGCATTGTGGTGTAACAAAATTACTTTGCCATGTATTCTGGCCCATTCACAATACCGCTCTGGTCCCACCAGACACAAATCATTTACCAAGTTTATTGATCTTCCCCATGCTCGTAAACGTCTACTGATTATTTCTTGTGACACATTTAATGCTGTTGCCAATTGCTGTTAATTTTTATTTGGGTCATCATCCAATAACTCCGGCAATTGATCGTCTTCGCACTTCTGCGGTCTACCAGAGCGCTTACTGCCTTTCACGTTGAAATTACCACTTTTAAATTATAGAAACCATCTCTCACATGTTCTAATCGACGGAGAGTGTTTCTACCAGCAAACGATGACTTTCAACAGCTTTTTCTTTTGATTAAATAAGAAAAGCAATATGTGCGCAAATGTTCTTTTTTAGATACAAAATTCGACATTGTCACTGAACGATAATACAAAGACGCTAGATTTTGGCGGACTCAACTTGTGTGTGTCTGTAGTTTAATGTCAGACGGATAAAATGACGTGTGTGTCAAAGTAATACGATGTATACTTTTCACTGGCGACATTTCTTAGTTAAATCGGAAAGAACTTATCCATGCACCTGATAATTATCATAATCTGCTGCTTTCTCAATACATTCAGTTATAATAGTGTCTTTACAAGCAGAATTAATATTTTCTAAGCAGGTTTTAATATTTGTTGAAATACACAATGAATCATCACCCCACAATAGATTGTATATGTACATTTTAAGCAGTATGTTATCAAGTAAATTCATATCGTCTAAGATCCTATCTAATCTCCATTAAAAGTTAATGTATTGTAACATTTATCGGCGCACAATTTGATAAAACCTTTACCGGTATTTTCTAAGCTAATTTTTTAGTCAAATGTCTTAATAATAACTTCATTTGCACATTTTGAGTTTATAGTACACCAGTTAAAACACTAATCGGGAATAACAATTTGTTATATGTTCAATACAAATAAAGAGCGTTCAGAGGAGGACTTTCCCATCAAATAACGCTTCAGGTACTTTCTGTAGATTTGGTCACTACAGTACCACAGTTCTTCCTGCAAATTGTTTTTCAGACTGCTCACAATGATAAAATTGTTTTCTAAAACAGAAGAGGAATTAATAAGATGCTATGTAAAGTTATATCCCCAAGGTCTAGTATCAGTGAAATTAAAATTTACTAAACGTTTATCATCCTAAGGATTAAGTTTTATTTCATTCTGTTTGATTGCAAACACATGTTACTTTGACCTTATCAGACGTTGATACTGCTTTATTACGTTACCATCAAACAAAAGAGGTTTTTAATGAATTATCGTGATCCGTTTGACACATGCTTTGGGTAGAACCCTTTGATTTTTTTACAACTTTCTAATCTAATTTTACCATGATTTTAGTCTTTTAATTGCTAATGGAATTCCAAAGATATTGTCAGGACTATGATCAGATGTATCGAATTTATCAATGTCTTATTATAATTAGTATTAGTAAAGTTGCTCTGGTATGTGTGAATTCTTGCGATATTGCAGGCTCACATTCCATTAATATAAGTAATTTGATTGTAATCTCATTATATTTAGAATTTACATCAGTTCTACATACATAAAAACAAAATTTACATCGATTGGGTTTTGAATCTCGATAGCGCAGTTGCTTAGCGCTGTACTCTAGCAAAAGTACAGGAAGTAGGTTCAAATCCTACTCGAGGTAAACTTTTTATATATGTATTTAATAAAATTAATAATAATTTATAATTATCAATGTCTTCTTTGATAATTTCATAGATATCAGGAACTGAATGCCGTATATGAGACTATTTGTATCCGTGTACAAGAGCTTAGCATTATTAGAAAACTTACCGTGTAACCTTAACGAAAATTGTGTAAAAAATCTTTTGAAATGTCTAAAACACTGAAGCCTACATATATATATATATATATATATATATATATATATATATATATATATATATATATATATATATATATATATATATATATATATTGTCACAATAGTGATCTTAAGTGTCACTTTTCATATCAATATCCAATATTCATAACGTGTAATTACTCATTATGTAAGTGTTAATCATTATCCACAACTTAAGGGAAGTTACATCAGTTTGGTAGAGGAACTTAAATTCATTATCAGTTTATTTCCTCAAAGTACTTTCCCTAATAACGGATATTGGTTACCCAAGACCCTGACACGCGCAGCCTGTTTCATCATCTTTGGGCCTTGGTTCTACAGGAAGGACGTCATAACTCATCCTCATATAAATAGTAGGACTGGATCATGTATGGGCAGAATATATACAGATATATATATATATATATATATATATATATATATATATATATATATATATATATATATATATATAATTACGATTAGTTAACTATCAGTTGTTAAAGTAGTCATAAGTGTTTCCAAGATGGCCAGCAGCAATATCATGTAAGATTTACTTTTATTATATTACTTTAATTTACGCTTACTTTACTGACTTTGTACCGACTCTACCAACCCCTAACCAAACAAACGATCCTGAAATGCCATAATGGTACGTCACGCCCTACGCCCCCAAAACTCAGAGCGTGACAATATATATATATATATATATATATATATATATATATATATATATATATATATATATATATATATATATATATATATATATATATATATATATATATATATATATTAACCACGTGGACCGTTTAAAACGTAATATACGGTGTACTTGTACCAATTTTAATATACATTTTAAATACATATACATCCAAATTGTCTGTTATGGATTACATAATTGAGTTTTGGATACAATGTAAGCAAAATAATTTTTTAATTTTAGAGGGTGAATCAGTTACCCAATGAAAGATAATTGACTCATGCAATGCTATGGTATATTTTAATCACAATCGATTATGTAACTAATTTCTGGATCATCAAAATGGTTTATTAAGTCTCAAAATTAGCTTCCTACACAAAGGAAGAATCACCAAATGGTAAAAATTCTGACATGGCGGCCCCATATAACTTGTTTACGTGGTAGTACATTAAATACACACTTTCGGAAATGGAATCAAATTTTTCTCCCATATATTTATTGTTAGCTTTAGAATACCGATTAGAACGTTGAGCCGCACCACTTCTAACTCCTCTTTATAATAATGAATAAAGAGTGTAATGTAAAAAAAACAAAAGCTTATAATTTTGAAATGCATTGTCCATAGAGATATTTATAAGTTTGAAATAAAATAAATATTATGGAATGATACGCAATTGTGTAAACGCATGGCGATAATATATACTGACGAGAAATAATTTATGTCTAAGTTTAGTAGACGAAAGGACATACGTGCTAAGAAATAGAAAGAGACAAAGCACGAGTGAATGAGAGGAATTCAGACGGGGTTTGGGAGAAGGGAAAAAAGTCCTAAAACTGACGCTCCCCTGAATTTTTGAATTTGTCCCTACTACCGAATCGAAATCAAAATTTTTGAAAACGTGATTGCGTTTTACAAGTGACAATACACAGTAACGTGTATTTAATTAAACAGCGACAAGAATTCCAAACATAATGAGAGATAATTTCGCTTTCTGTTTGGGAACACGCAGGTTTTTATAGCGCGCGTAATCAACATGACTTGTTGAGCTCAATGGTATATTAAAAGCACCAAACTATAATTTTTATGTGTCTATTTGTTGGCAAATTCCTATAATTTGACGTATTCATTCATTCATTAATAGAAACTCAAGATACTGAACGGAATTCGTACATCAATAAAATGGTAATAGAGAATTTCTCATTGAGTTTTAATAATGCAAAGTAAAACATAATTAGAAATAAGCTTTGTCTAAAAAGGTTTAATTTATATGTGTTGTAATGAAATTAGTCCTTTAGAATTTTGTTTTATATTAATGTACTAAGTGCAACATGGAGAAACTAGTTTTTATATGAAAATTAAAATCACACTTAATCTCAACAGGTTGCATTTTATTTAGACTTTTAACAAATTTTACCCACATTTCATTCAGCTCAGATGGCAATTTTCGTCCCACGAAATTTTAGCTATCTAAATTTTTTGCATATTTACCTTTGCTCTAGTTATAACAGGACCCAAAAACCCCATAGGATCAAAATTTTTTGCAATAAAACTAAGAACCTTGTGTTTTGTAAAAAATGCGTTCATATTAACATTTGTAGGGCACTTTATTATGTAAGAATCCTTCAAGACATCGTAAGTTAATCCCAAGGTTTTTATGTAATTTTCATTTTCACGTTGTAAATTAATTTCCTCAAAGTATCTGCTTTCGTTGGGAATATTCACTAAAAGTGAATCATGGTCTGAAATCCATATGTGCAATTGAAAATTACCTAGTCTAAGCAATTCTATTAGTTGTGACTGAAGCAGTTTAGCATCATCTAAATTGTTAGAACCACAAAGAATGTCATCGACATAAGAATTATTTATTATAGCATTTGAGGCTAATGGATATTGGTTTTCATATATTTTAGCTAACTCAATTAAACATCTCACTGCTATATAAGCTGATGAATTTAAACCCCGAGTAACTGTTTGAAGTTGCAAACATTGCAATTCACTATCCTTGTCCTCTCTCCAAAGGATATTTTGTAAGCATTTTTGTCATTAATAAGGATTTTTTAATACATTTGTTTAATGTCAATTATTATTACGTACTTGTACATTCTGAACGATATTAAAATGTCATATACGTCTTCTTGGAAAACTGGACCGTTTAGTAATACGTCATTTAAAGATCGCTTAAGATCTGTTTTTAACCCACCAGTGGCGAAACTACAAAATTTTTCTGGAGGGGGCCAGGCCCCACGGGCTCTTTTTGGGGAGGGGTGCGTATAAAAATTTTGTTGGGGCATACACACCACTTTTTTTGTAGATGCGTGCGCATGAAAACTACGTCAATCTTGTTTTCACTCTCAATTTTAAACAGTTTTGGTTTTCATCATCATGGTTTGTCATATACCTACTTTAAGCAAAAGACTTTCTTGTTTTCACATTTTATTTAGGAAATATAACATATAAGTATGAATAAAAAAAACTTCAAACTAATTTTAGATTTCTATCTGTTTTTATAAAAACAGAGAGAACTTGTTCAGCCGACAATTTCTGCTTAACTAAAGCATTTTCGATACAGAGAACTGATAAATTTGAAAATCTATCTTGTACCATTGTGGTTCTCAGCCATGTTTTTATCCGCCTCATAGCGGACAAACTTCTTTCGCAACCAGCTGAACTGATTGGAAGGCCTACAGCAGTTTGTAGTAATTTGTAAAGATTTGGAGTCAGATCCCCCTTTACTTGAACTTTTAGATTTTCCAACGTGATTTCAAGATTTTTATTTTTGAATAAATTTCATATCACTAAAACTTCAGCTTGAAGTGTTGAGATTTCGATATTGAAGGCCCTCTGATAATTGGCGACGAACTCAAATGCTTGATCCAAATCTAGCTTCATAAAGAAATCAATCGATCTTGCAAGGGGAAGATTTTCAAATCGTTTTTTCATATTGCCAACCACGTTGTCCATGACTTGGCAGTAAATGTTGACTTTCCAGTATTCGGGAGCTGTGGTTCCTGCAGGTATGTCGATCAGAAATGATTTACCCAGGGTTGTCAGATAGATATTCATTAAGCCTTTGTGGTTGCTTCCTTTTTTTTTGAAATCCTTAAAGGCTCCAAACAAATGTCTCGTTCTCCTGAGAATTTTTCTATTTCACTCCACAGGTCCTCAAATTTGCTCCTCTTCTCTTCAAAGCTACTTATAGTGCTATCTATGATATCACTAGCCTGACCTAGTGTGGCATCTTTTCTCTGAAAATATTTACTCAGTACATTTGCGACCATTAACACTAAATGGAAGACGAACAAACAAACGATAAATTGTGCCTGTATTCCAAGTGCTTCTACAGAATTTTTGGTTCGCCCTTGTTCAATTTCCTCATCCAGAGCATTTCGAATTGCTTGTAAATTTTTCAAAAGGGATTTGCAATTTTCATATCGACAACTCTACCTGGTACTGCTAAGACTTTCCATTTCGCCCCCCGACTTTATACCTAGAGCATCACGGGCGTTTATAAGATGAGAGTGATGACCGGGTTGAGAAAAGTGGACGTATATTGCCTCCAGAGTGTTGAAAAATGCAGCTGCAGTAGACACCTTAGCACAACTGTGGATAATTACCAAGTTCATCCTGTGTGCTAAGCAATGAAAGTAAATGGCTTGTGAATGATCCTCCCTTATTTTGGCTTGCAGTCCTTGGTGTTTCCCAGACATAACACTGGCTCCATCATAAGATTGGCTAATTAATATGGCGTTACTCAACAAACTGCATTTACTTAGATACCTTTTAATAAGTATTTTTAAACTCTCGGCATCTCTAGAAGAAGAACAATCTACGAAACCAAGAAAACGTTCCTCAACTTCCAAGCCTACGGTATATCTGATTGCCACGGACAATTGTTCTTGTTTGTAGCACCTAGCTTCATCAACCATTATCGAAAAAAAAACCACATTGCCGCACTTCTTCTACAATCTGTTCAATAACAAGTTGAGATGCGATGCTTATTATTTTATTTTGTATTTTGGAACTGCAATAACTGATATGTCTGTCTAGATGCATCCAAAAATTCGTGTCATGTTTTGCCATAAGTTCACCCAACTCCAGAAAATTTCCTCGGTTAGTAGATGTTGCGTCTTCTCGGTTTCCTCGGAGTGGCAGCCCTTGACGTGTCAAGTATAAAATCATGTCGATTAATTTTATCATGTAATCTCGGTTCTGTATTATCATTTCTTCATGTTGTATGGTTAGCTTCTTATGAACATCTCCGGCCTTCAAGGAATGCTTGTAGCCTACAAACCTTTGCATACAGTCACTGTGAGCCAAAGAGGTGTCTGTTTTTTCAGCGACTCACTTAGTTTCCTCCAATTACTGAACCCATTAATCGAAAACTTTTCATTTTGATTTCGAGTATTTGCAGTATGCCGAAAATGTCTGCAGACAAAGCAGAACGCTTTATCTAACTTCACACTATATTCAAGCCACTGATAAGTATCAAAGAATTGAGACGAAGACAATCTCCGTCTATCTCCAAATGAACTTTTTGGAAAAACAACCCTGGGGCCCCTTGGCTGCGAAGGAGCACTATCAAGAGTTCCCAGATTTTGATCTTCTGGATCATTTCGTCCTCTTTGATTTGTTTCTGCAGATGTAAAAACATCGGATGTTTTGCTACCTTGCCCTTCTTCAGCGGCTTTTTGGAAAAACAACCCTGGGGCCCCTTGGCTGCGAAGGAGCACTATCAAGAGTTCCCAGATTTTGATCTTCTGGATCATTTCGTCCTCTTTGATTTGTTTCTGCAGATGTAAAAACATCGGATGTTTTGCTACCTTGCCCTTCTTCAGCGGCTTTATTTACATCTTCTCGTATGCCTCCACCAACATTTTCTATATTTGAAGTTGAAGATTGTGTTAAATCACAAGCTATCTCAATATTTGTTGTTGAGTCACATACTGGAGTAGACGTTTGCATTGTCTCAGTCTCATCTTTGTCGGGTTGATTTGTGGCAGATTTGAAAAACGATCGTATGTCTTTGAATTTCTTCATGTTCAAACCGCCCACAATCTGCAATCTGCAACGCCAATTCAAATAAAAACAAATTTATAAACACCGAAGCTAACTGCTCGGACACTGATGGGGAAACAAGTAAAAGTCGTGAAAGAAAGTAAAAATCAAAATCACTTTGCAGTTTTAACTTTAAACTATTATTATTATTATTATTAGCTTAAACTTGTGATGCAATCTTTCCTTTTTTTTTTACCCATCAATATTTTAACATCTTATAATACTCTAAAACAAACATACAAATAAGTAAAATTACCTTAGTCCTTAGTTGTTTGTGGCAGTTGGCCTTGGCAGTGGCTGTTTGTTTGCTTTGATGTTTTATTTCACACAGCACTGTGCTGTCAGCACAGAAGACTCAGAACATGGAACACCGCACACAGGTTATATTGGCACTTGGCACATAATAATAATAATAATAATATTACATAAAACATTAAACATAACTATAACAAGTACTAACCCCATGAATTCATCGTGCGTTGTAGCGTTGCTTATATAGGTACCGATGATGCAAGCAACCCTTCTCGAATCTTCTAGAAGTTCGATGACTAATAATTTACGTAAGCTGCTGTTTGCGTCTGCCGAGGCATCGTAATTATGATTCATACATCTAGATTTTTTGGAATAATGAGTCACCATTTCCGGTATGTTACACTATTTTTAAGTTTCAAGTCTCGCTTCCTTTATAAAAAGTTATCTTTTAGAATGTTAATGTAAACTGTATGTAAACTAATCTAATCTACTAATCTTTGCGGCGACTTTATGCTTGCTGGGTTTACTACATCGTGAAAGAGGAACTATACATGCTATTGTTTATGCATCAACACTCAACGCATATCAGTATCATGAACCAAAACAATTCCAAGAGCAGCACAGTCACAGTCAGCAGTCTACCGCCGCCGCGCCGCTTAGCTAAACAAATATTATTTCACCGATACAACTTATGCTCGAATGACGAATATTCTAATGTCCTTACATAATAAATAATAATTAATAATTGTACTTATCATTATGTCACTATTACTACTCGTTTGTTTATCGCAATAGTTTAAGATTTAACGAATTAAGTTGTTAGATAGAATTAAGATAACAATGAAAAATGGGAAAGTGCTCCGTTTTTCTGGGGTGTGTCACGGCTTGCCTGGGGTGTGCCTGGCACACCTTGCACCCCCCGTAGTTTCGCCACTGTAACCCACCATCAAAAACTACTCGTATTTTTGTTGTCCTATATATATATATATATATATATATATATATATATATATATATATATATATATATTGAAATCAACAATTTTTGCATGACCTGATTCTAAGTAGTCATTTATAATTTTTTTGTATTCTAAAGAAAGTAATTCATCTTGGTGCAACCGTTTTTCCAATAAAAAAAATCTATTGGACGCCTTTAAATATGAATTACCAAGGTGAATATTAGTAATGTCTTGTTTTAGCGGAAGATCTACTTGAAAACGATTATTTAAATACTTCTTCACAATAATCATTTTCTGATGTTCGCTCATAAATTAATTCTGGAACCATTTCAGTTTGCCAAAAATTACTCATTAGTTTTTCTAATTTATAGGTACTTTTACAGGAAGAAACCATTGAAGAAAATGAAAGAATTGATGAAGTTTCTTTATTGCTATTCAAATCCTGTATATTACCTATTACTACATAACCAAACTTAGTGTTTATTAATTTACCTTCACTATTTGGTATTTGTAGAAAACCTGATTGCAGTACAGATGCAAAAATTTCAGTACCCAACAGTATTGAAACTTTATCAGGCATGTTAAAATTGGGATCGCCTAATGGCAACTTGTCCGGCAATTTTATATCTTGTTTGTTAAAATAAAATGTCGGTAACTTATTAGTAATTGTAGGAATAATTATACAAGTAAGATTAATATTAAAATTCATAGCACAAGAAAACAATTTCACTTTAACAGACGAATTGGACGTAGTTTTAATTTTACCAATTCCAACAATATTTATATCATTTTTGAAAGCATCAATATGTAACCTTTCATACAATTCTTTAGTGATAAACTATGTTTGTGACGCTGAGTCTAGTAAAGCGTTTACTATAAAAGGCATACCTTTAGAATTATAAATTTTAATTTTAAACTACTGGTAATAATACGTTTTTTGTTGTATTCGTTGTGTGAAGAGTTGTTTGTTCATGGAAAGATTCTTCATGTGTAGTGAATGGTGTACTTGGGTCATTATCATGTAGTAAATTGTTATGTGCTTCAGAACAGTGCTTAGATTTATAATTATTAGTAAATTTGCATTCATGTATGCCATGAGTTTTTAAACATAATGTACATAGTGCATTATTTTTAACAAAGTTAATTATCTCTTTTACTTTTAATAATTTGAATCTTCTACATTGAACAATTTGATGACCACATTTGGAACAAAAACTACAGTTATTATTATTATTATTAGTAGTAATACTTGTCACGAATTTTCTTTTGTTTTCATTAAAGTTACTGTCAATTGAATTTAAAATATTTGACGCTTCAAAAGCTACAGCTCTGTCCTCGATGAATTTTAAAACCTTATCTATCGAAGGTATTTCTTTAGAACACTTCTCCAATAGAAATGCTTACCTAGTATTATTATCCAATTTCCTTAAAAATTGTTACACGTCCAAACCGCACTAGACGTCGTGTATGCTTACTATTGTAAGCGGGTTGCCAAGCCAGCTAACAGGGAGATGAGCGTGGTCGAAATAAGAAGTAAAATGAATGATTAATACGCCTTACACCGATATTCAAACAGCTTAGTCCGGGAAAATATGTCTCCAGGCGCCACCACAATCGAAACTTTGCTAAAATAATTGTCTTAAGCTGGGTGTTAATTAATCCTACTTGATCGTGGAAAGTAGGATTGTGCTTACTCAGTAAACTCTACACGAGGGTCCTAAAACAACCACTCGTCCCAAACAATTCAACTCAAACTCAAATATATTTAGTGCTACTCAGGTTATTAGAAACTTTTTGAATACACCTCGTAAACCTAAATTTCCAAAACAAAATTTATCACTCAAATTTAACTGCATTTACGTAACCAACAGTTATACAAAAAAAAAACTGAAATACACGGGTCGTCACAAACTTCCTGATTGTACCCTGTACATCCAGAATACCAAAGTTATAACACGTTAACTGAATATTTTCTACGTATCCCTCGTATACATATAAATTTAAATTTCTACTTAATAATGAATAAAATAGTTCTGCATTCAAGGATCGATAATTAATATTTAAAATTCCTAACCAAAAGAAAAGCAATGTCATCGGCTTAATAATTGTTCCTTTATGATACCTCTCAATCGTATAGGACATTCGTAAATATTTAAGTTCTCAAAATTCCACCTCTTAGTTATACTTAATGAAATTTTTAAATCAACAGCTGATCCGTCATTAGTGTACTGCGTTAAACGAAACTAACATGAAAATCTTCTTTTTAAAATTAACCTGACAAATATAACCTTTCAGGTTGTTCATTAATCTTAAAACCAAAACATGCAAAGTCTACATTTAAATTGTCGAAAACTAGGTCACCAATTAAGTAAACGTCACAAATGTGTCTCATAACTAGCTAAATAAACAACAGAATAAAAGTTAACAATAAATTTATATTGTCCTGCACAAAAAAAAACAAATGTTTACATACACTACAATAGCGTGGTTGAGAATCCAACCCACCACATCACTGTCAATACAAATTTGCGTTTCTGCAAAAATTCTTACTACTAACACAGCCAATACAACATAACGCGAGACCGATTACCTTTTTCCTTAAACACAAATTAATTAAAAAGAAAAGAGAAATTGCACAACAATACGCAAATAAACTAAACAAAAAGATAAGCGGGCTCAACTGAGTTTTCAAAATTCTTAAATGTAATTCTTACTTGAAGACTGTCCATTCATCGTTCGCTTTTATTTCTTCTCTCTTCCCGTAAACCAATTATTTGTAGTCCATGTGTATCCTTAGATTGCCTGAAGGCACATAACAAGTACTCCAAAATTTCACTTATTCCTTTCGGTACTCGCGAATAATCTAACTATACGAGGTTATTCCTCCAATAAACCCTAATAATCTGTACACGTTTGGTTGCCTCTTTAAGGTTTCTTGCAACCTTTAGGACAATTTAGCCCTTCCTTACACAAATAAACTTTTAATGTCATATAAAATTACTTTAACATTGGCTCAATTTACTACGAATATTTCGTTCACTTAAAGGCGGTCCCATAAATAATTTTAACTAAGGGTCATTACAAGCACACGCGCCGCACTCAACACTATAACATAACAACTGTTCTCTTATTATAAATCTGCTTACGCATTTTTTTTTCTCGAAGAACAAAAACTGATTTTATCTTCAATCTCAATTTTATTAATTTGTTTTATTTATGAATGTCTTATACGATTCATCCCCTTTTGGGTTACGCAGTTGTTTAAACAATGACTGCCTTCAATATTATTCACAAATATAACTCCAACTCAACCCATTCTGATGTCACACATCACCTCGCGTGCGCGTCTTCCACCGAGCTCTCACCAAAAAGCAAAAAGCAAAAAGCCCCCGTCAATCTCTGACTTTCCTATTTAGACCTCAAGCCATCCATCTTTAAACATGTCTCACTTCCTCGCTATATTCACCAATGGTATTCACTCAAACTTTCTTAGTGCCGACTGATGCTACCATCTGTACAAACACGCTTGTAATTACAATACATCGCCATGTTTGTTCTTACTTACAAATTTTACAATTACTTTATGGACAAGCCATTTCTCGTCACCATATTCATTCAGTGGCCACTCTGGACCATTACACAACGTTCAACGCTTATATCTCACATGCGCTCATCCTCCTTCTGCAACATTTGCAAAAATAAGTACAGTCTAAGGTCTCAAATCCCATATACGTACACGTATTCTCAAAACTGATTGCACAACATTACGAGAACTTTCTATAATAAACAATTAAACATACCAAATCTTTCTCTACATATTTCCTAAAACATTGTATACTTATATCTTCACATCTTCCGGCAAAGATTACTCCTTTATCTTCCAACATTCCATTCCTTATTCAGTAGTCAACAGTAGCAAAACATTATCGTCCCATCGACACATTTCTCCTCACATTTACACTCATCAGAATCTATATATTCGAACACCAAAGTCTCTATAACATTCAAATACACGTATCTGCATGCTGAATGATATTTCTCCTAAATTGCTAGTGGCGTATCACCCACCCACATACATTATGCATCTACAAAAAAAAAAAATTTTTTTTTTCGTTCAAACTCAATACACCCGTACTCAAAACACGTAATACACGTCATTATAACATCTTACATACATGGTGCGTCAACACAACCTTACAAAATATGTGAGCTAATATGACACTCCACTCGGAATCAGGTTGTTTAGCGTGTTTAATAAAGTCTCTTAATTGTTGTGAACTACCTTTTGTAACTGCAGGCAAATCAATTAAGGAATAAATGTATTGAGCAGTAAGAATTGAATCGTCATCAAAACGTTTATTTAACATTCTTAAAGCTTTATCATAGCTATCATCCATTAAAGGAAGTTTATCTATTAATGTTCTTGCAACTTCCTTGAGATATTTTAATAAATAAAATAATCTTTGCACCTTTGATAACTTTACATTTTTATCAATGATTGCCGTAAATATTTCACAATAAATATTTAAGATTTCATCGTAATTATCTTCATTAGTTTCATTACGTGCACAAATGTCATAATTGACATCTTGATAACTCTTAAATTCAGAAATTAGTAATTCTTTTCGAACAGTGCCAACCTGATATCTTCGTATCTATGTAATAGAATGCAAACGGTTAAGATTGGTGACACGTATTCTAGTCAACTTAATCTCAAGCAAGGAGTTCCACAGGGCTCTATACTGGGGCCCTTACTCTTTCTTATATGTATAAATGATATGCCTTATTATTTAAATAAATTAAATAATGTATTATCAATTTTCTTTGCTGATGATACTACTCTTACCGTTTCAAACTCTGACTTTGACACTGTAATTTCTCACTGCACTGTTGCAGTTAACCACGTCGAGACATGGTTCAACTCTAACGATCTAATTTTAAATAAAGATAAAACTCAGAATGGTGTATTTACCTTAAGACCCTACATCGCTTCTAGAAGCTATAGTAATGAGTGCATATTCTTAGGTATCAGAATGGACACTAGGCTATCTTGGAACAACCATATAAATCATATCTCGCATAAATTAGCAAAAAACATATTTGCATTACGCAATTTAGCTACGTCTGTTTCAGCTGAAATTTTAAGGATTGCGTATTTCTCGCTTTGTCATTGCCATATTTTATACGGAATTATTACTTGGGGACACGCCCCGAGCGCAAAAAGAATTTTCGCCTTGCAAAGAAGAGCTATTCGTGCTGTAGATCGCCTGCCATACGCTTCCGATTGTAAGCAATCCTTCGTTAAACTTCGTGTAATGACCATGTACTCGTTATTTGTTTTTTTTGTTTCTGTTATGTCAAGAATAATATTCCTAATTTTGAAACATATAGTCAAATACATTCTTATGATACTAGGAACAAAGATACCTCACATTGTAATTATGTAAGATTATCTAAGTCACAGAATGGACCTAACTTCTGGGCTGTCAAATTTTTTAATGCACTGCCTACCAATGTAAGAAATTTATCTTTTAGTCAATTTAAATCCAGTATTAAAGCAGTGTTACTTAAGAACCCGTTATATAATATAAACGACTATTTTGTTATTCATTTTAATCAGTGAAATGTGTCATTTATGTATTTTAGATAATTAATAATTCTGACAAGTGTAAATATTGGTGAAATAAGCTACACAATAAATATTACTATTATTAAAAAAAAAACAATTAATGGTTCTATACTACTGATTTCTTCATCTGCAGAAATAAAATTTTTTACGAATTGTTCAAAGCTTAAAATATTATTTCTAATTATTTTTCTAGATGCTTTCAGTTTCTTTAAATCTTTCATTTTAATTTGATTAACAATACAGAAACTCAAAACGAATTTACAAGGTTACTGCTAGGTATTCGTTGTTTAATGGAATAATGTCCTTTGCATTGCCTCTTGATCCAATTTCTTCTTGTTTTAATTTAGTGGAATGATTTTAAATTGCTTCTTGTTAGAATTTATTTGGCTTTAAACAATTCCAAAACCATCCTCTTCAATTTATTCTCTTGTTTCATTGCTTCAGATTTAACTTATTTTAAATTATACTTTGTAAGTAATCTGGGAGCAAATAATTAGAACCTTTGTATTTTCAGAATTTGACTTAACGTGTATTATTTGATAAATGTGAGTTACACTTATTTTGATTCTGAAAAATTAAATATTCTATTTTTTTTCATCCGGCTCGAAGGATCAAATTTTATGTTAAGAAATATTTGTTGGTATTAATTAAAAAAATCTGTCTTCACCAATTTTATTTTTGTTGAAGGACCAGGTTACAGACAGAAACTCTTCCTTCGATAATATAGGTCGCCAGTTAAATTGTCTTTCATTAATTCATTAATATTTGTTTTATTAATTATAAACAATGTTTTATTAGTTATTACACAAAAAAGAATTTTTTAATGTCTTTTTCATATATTTTTTTTTATTACTTTTTTCAACAATTCTTTATTTATTAGCAACAACATTCATTTATTTTGTTGATATATTTTGGTATAAATTGTGACGACCTAAGTGCAAGCTCAGAACTTGCCCTTGTAAACTTATTTCAATTTATATTTTATTATTTTTTGTGTGTGTGAATTGTGGGAATTCCAGAAAGTAAATAAATTTACGTTTGTTGAGAGAATTGTTCACTTACTTATTATTCCTATTACATACTACCTGTTTCAAGCTTTACGGGCTCTCCTGCATGCAAGGAATAAGAACCTTTTTCTTGTCCTTTTTTTATATTTAAAGCTTGTGGCGTTTATTTCGGTTCTTTCCTCTCTAACCAAATTCTCACCCCAACTATATTATCGATACCTCCAAAACAGCCATGCAATCCGAGTGCTCTGCGGCCTTCCGACCGCTCGATTGAGTTTTGGCCGCGCTCACTCTTTTCTTTTATTTTGTGCAGCGTAGTGGTTAGACACGTGGCAATGTTAACTTTCACAGTTAATAGACATATTAGAATACTTATCTTGTTTGAGTTTTTTAGGATGTGATTTTCTATTTGTCATACAATCTGAACGTTTCGATAACACTTACTATCTTTGTTAGTAGTAATAATATCTTTTAACACGTCATTAGTAAACAAATTTTCAAAAGAAATCAAGTGGATTTGACTAAAAATTTAGAAATCCTTACGCTAGTAGCTAGCATCCCGAATAATGTCTGAAATGATATTCAAAACTTTTAACTGTCAAAATATCGTTGGTAAAATGAGTGAATATGAATATCGTATTAGCGCTTATATTCTTAGATCCACCTAGAAGTGTTATGCTCTTTAAACGTTTTACTTATAATATTTTTACATACATACAAAAATGGATTACGCACAGTATTGAAAAGAAAGCGCTATTTATAAAACAGATTTATATAAGTATGATTGTTAGAAAAAAATGTATTTTCAATCATAAGCAGGTACCTATATAAAAACACTTTCATTTGATAACAAAGAGTAGGTTATCTTGATAAGTACAAAATAAAGGAGCCATAAGTACGTAATTAGCATAATTGCGTCTTTCTGGCGCTTATGAACGTATGTATTAATCGAAATTGCTTTTTAGTGAATTACTTATAGGAGTAGGTTATTTATATGAAATTTTTTGTGGACTGTTACAGAAAGTAGTTTATAATACGAAAATATTTTACCTAACTGCAGGCATCTTATTGTCAATTAGGTAATTAGAATATAATTAAAAGGTGCTACTTGCAATTCCTATAAATGGTGATGGAATTGATTTATATGATTTATTGAGAGAAAGACTTTTCTGCTTACAATTTATTTGAAAATGTTTGGAAACTTTTTAGACGAACGTTGTCAAGATCTGATATTTAATGTGTAGCAGTACTTTTGCCGAGAAAGGTATAATTTGTTACCGTTGCGTAATGTTGAAGCAGTGGAAGGAAGAGCACTTTAAACATCAGTGTGACTACATTAAAGAAGATTGTGGAAAGTAAGGAAATGAACATTTCATTAACAAAAACTCTGAACAAACCTCGTAAAAGGTTCAAAGCAGATGATCTATCTATTGTACAATACAAAATACGAGACGTAGTTTACGATTACAAACAAGTGGTTACAACAGAAACAATCAAAAGAACATTAGAAGAAAAGGAATTTCCAGTAGCATCTCGTCCTACCATAGGTCAAATATTGAAAAACATTGCTTTCAAATTCAAAGAAGGTTGTAATCGGCGAGTACTTTGCGAAAAAGTGATGTTGCATTCGCAAGGGTGCCATTTTTAAAACAATACATGCATAATATGAACTCATGATCGTCTCCAACAGTTATGTTCCTTGATGAAATTTGGGTGTTCGCTAGAGGATCACAAAAAACCTCTTGACAAGACGATACACCAAAAAGTGTAAAAAATAGTAATTATTCTTCAAATGGTAAAAGGGTTATGGTCTTACACGATAGAAGTTAAAGTGGTTTTATTGAGAATTGTAGCTCATTCTTCGCTGCAAACTCAAAATCGTCTGATTATCCTGACAATATGGACGCAACAAATTTTAAAAAGTGATTGAAAGATCAGCTATTACCTAACCTACAGGAACCATATTTAACTCTGATGGACAACGCCGCTTTACATTCACGTCTAGTGGAGAAAAGCCGTCTTTTTCCTGGAAAAGAAATAGCTACAAAAGTGGTTTACGATAGAAAGTATTACTTTTTTGAAAACAGATTTGAAGAGAAATCTTCTACACCTGGCTAAGCAACACAAGTGTGAAGAGCAGTGTATGGTGAATAACCTAATTAGATAACATGTCCACTTTATGCTAGATTATCACCATATCATCGTCAATTCAATGCAATTAAAAATATTTGGGGTATTTGCAAGTCCTACTACTATCTGCGGATAAGTAAAGATGGCTATTCTGTTGCCGCAGTAATACAAATATGGGAAGAGTCGATGCAGAAATGTGATGGAGGAACTTGGGAAAAGAAGATATTGCATACCGAAAACATCATTTTCGAGTGGTGGGATCAAAAAAAAGTGGTAGATGTAACGGTAGCACCACTAATAATTACATTGGATTTTGGAAATTTGGATGACAGTGAAGTTGAAGATCCCTAAGAAGATGAATAGCTGTATACCAATTTTAATTAAGAATTTAAGATTTAAATGCATTAGACAAATGCCTACAATAATCAAATTTATAAATGTATATAAATAAATTGGAATTAGTACCTTCTAATTATATTCCAATTACACGAATGACAAGAATACACCTGTAGTTACGTGAAATATTTTCGCATCATATATTAAACTACTTTCAGTAACCGTCCACGGGAAATTTCGATTAAAACATTTAGAAAGTAAGTTCATTACGCCTTTAGGTGGATGTTTTCCGTGCCACGTCAAACATGAATTAACTTTTGGTATCTCTTTTTGGTGCACGCAGCACAATTCGTAACGCTTACAACGTGGAGCGTTCACCACCCGCGGTTAGGAAAACTAGATGCCCTGTAACCTTCTAGCATAAATGCCTTGTATAAGAAAGAGAAAAGTATATAACCAGACGAGCTGTATGTAAGCACTAATCCGATATTCACATTTACTCATTTTACCAACTGTAGCTACCAACTGGTTATTGAACGTGAAAGGGGCAACTGCACTAGCCCATGGTGCACGCACATTCAATTAACGACTCTATATTTCTAAATACCTCGCTATCCCTTACCAATCTTAATTTCACACGAAGACAGTCCAGATGTCCACGAACAGTTCTTGGCGTATTTAACTATTAATGCACGCTGTTGCTCACAACTGATTTTCTATAAATAGTTTACGTTTACAATACGCTCTAACAAAAGTTTATAATTTTCTCCTTTCTTTTTCCTTTCCTACATGCAATCTAATTTGGACCTTAACTAAACACTAGTAGCGTTATATACACAACATATTTTATAGTGTTGGTCGCTTTGTATTAAAGATGTTTAATACACCACTTTTCTTAAAATTTTTTATTTATTTATTACAGCAAGCTCTTCCTCAATTAAATAACCGAACTGCACATATTTTTTATATACTATATCCCACATTCTCTCGTACTACCGATTTGTAATTTTTCTCTAAGGTTAGCACTAACGTTTCTCGCATATCAATAGAAAAATAACCAACGGCCTCTTTCTCCACTCTTACGTTTAACTTCTAATCTCGTAAATTGGAAATTTACCACTCAAAAATCTCTCCTGGGAATACGTGTAGTTTAATGTGACAAAACTATTAAAACAATAATTTCTGTCACTAATTTAAATCGATTCCATTACCCAATTCATTAAAAATTCAGAAACTTAACCCAAAATGCTACACTGTAGACGTTTACTCAATGTACTCATAATGCCTTCTCCGTATTTGTTCTGTATTTTTTTATGAATTTTTGTAAGTGTTTCATTATTTGCAAGCAAAAAATGAACGACCGCTCGCAATTCAAAGATTCGATTGGAACTGACATTTTGCGACTGTCACTGAGCATGTTGTACATAACCTAAAACAATGATATTAGCCATTTGCGCAGTACCTATGCATATCTAAAAGGTGTGAAAGTTTTAACCTGATCGGAGCAACGTAGGCGGTGTGCCGCGCAAATATACCTTAGCAACCGGACATTCCTCGTATTTCTTTATTAAGACAACGTTTAGTAAATGCTACATATTAGATAGGCAGGATGATAATTCAACATTTCTATTAAGGATACACTGTTATCTGAATTAATATTATACTTAGCATTTGTAACACCTTCAATGTCCTTACAAATGTCGTCATCACTACCGTGGAATTCTTTCTCACCAAAACGGCGGTAGTTAACAACTTGTATAAATTTTATATAAAACACTCTCTATTGTAGGATTCGATAGCTTATTATATCCTTTAAACTGAATAGTTCAAGAACAGGAGTAATTTTTTATCACACCTTTCAAAATTATGTCAGATAATTTAATCAATTCCCCATTCTAGTGAAGATTGGTGTGGTATATAAGAGATTCACAATGTTGATCATAGATTATATCCTCTTCGCTCACGTTTGACCAATAAATCTGATTTTCAATTTCTTGGGATCGGAAAAATTGTAATTCTACATATATGATTGCCATCTTAGCAGTTCATTCTATTCCTTCATGTGTAACACCACGTCATTGCTTTGATCCCAATTGACACACGTCCATATGCACTACTGGTGCTGTACTGTATCCAATTTCTATGTTTTGCGTGATGGGTATCATCCCCCAGTTTTACACTCTAGATAAATCAAGTTTATGTTGAAACCATGGCCAGTAAGTTAGAATAACATTCATCTTGTTTCTCTGCTTCCATTATAGTTAGATGACGACTTTGCTTGCTCACAATTGCACTACGACTAAGTACTGATTAAGAAATGATTTTAATTAAAGCATGCGTAATTTTCATACTGTGGATTTGTAGCACTACTATATATATATATATATATATATATATATATATATATATATATATATATAACTCAACTGAATTTAAACTACTTAGAAACACATCTTTCGTGTTTAGTGATGTTTTAAATCCTTCAACGCGGGTTTCCTATTTGAAACACTCAAAAAAGCGTTGAGGCAATACAGATTTAAACCAGCCGTTTCCATCACTGTACGTTCACCATACCTAGTAGTAATAAATCACAGTAACCTCCATCACCTTATACTATATAGTTATTTATAAATCTCAAGGTCACACACATTTTTAAAGCGTTTAGAAGAGGTACTTTTATTTAAACCTTTTAATTCCATGTTCAATAGTTACAATCTGACAACTAGCCGATCTCAACACAACATGCTGCGGTTTATGTAAGGAAAATGTGTCCCTGACTTGAGTATCTACCAGAACATGTTTCAACTTCTCAAATGCTCACCTTGCATTACTGTTAGTTTAGACAACTATTTGACCACGTTAGTTAATACAAGAACTAATTAACCTTGATCTACTTTTTAGCGTAGACAACAAAGATGTTTCCAAGGTGTTATTTTATTTCAAAAAACATTTTTTTTTACTCTGTCATTAAAAGAAATTGTGATATAAGTTGAATGTTACTATAGAGGTTGTGTAGGTTCATTTTAAACTAAAGGAAATGATGATATCAAGTGAATTAAATTGCAAGACGGACGTTGTCTACAGACACTTGCACATTTTTTATGATAGGTATATATGTTTGACCGTGAGGTGAACGAATATATGAAATAAGTTAGTCGAGGTTAAACATTTATTAAGAAACGTCCAATATGACTCCGGGCGAAATTAGTTTAATAAAGCGGAAGTTAGTCGAGGTTGAACATTTGTTAAGAAACGTTCTATGTGACTCGGGACCAAATTCTTTTAATAAAGCGGAAGTTAGTCGAGTTTAAACATTTGTCAAGGAAGGTCCTATGCGACTCGGAACCCAATATATTAATAAAGCGGAATTAGTGAACGATAGTGCTATAGCAAGTTTTCATCTACTTAGTGAAGATAGATGGGCGTTAGTCACAGTTTGTGTAAGTGCGACGAACGAAATAAAGAGATCTTTGCTAAAACAATTCCAGTGAAGTGGTGACAGTTACTGCACAAATAACAAAAAAAACCTCAACCACAGTGAGGAATAAACATTAAATCTGCTTTTGTTGTGAGTTTCATACCTAACTGTGGATGAAAACTGCGTTAATTCGACTGAGAGGGAACCAAACGCTATTAACATCGTCGACAGAAGATCGCTAACCTGAAGCATCGCGCGTAAATTGTTGACCGTCGGAACCTGCGGTGTATTTAGCCTTGATGAACAGCAACAGGTACTGTTTTTTTTATTTTTTATTATGTAATTTGAATTAACAGTGAAAGGAAACAATATTGTGGATATTCAATTTAGGGGTATAAATTGTTTCATATTTTTCTAGAGATAAACTGGCCAATAAAGATTTTATGTTTAGTTGGGGGTTTAAGGTTCTGTTTGCTTATTAACTATAAAACTTTTGTTTAATTCGGAAGTAAATGTGATAAACGCATTTAATTTAAACTGAAATTGTGAATTTCTTGTCAAATTTATAATGAACTGTAAGAGCAGTAATAATACGCCATTTTAATGTTAGTAACCTCTTGAAACCTGCTGGGGTATCAAATAATTGATAACTTTACACTCAAATATACAATTAGTTTTCCAAATTAATTGATGATTAAGAATTATGATTATAAATTTAAACTTGGTGAAAGGAGAATTTTGCTAAAACCCTTTTATCCTGAGCTAGTCCGGTAAGAAGAAAGTACGAAGGGTAAGTCCAAGTATACTACCTGGAAAATTGGTAACAAAGAGTAGGTGCAAGAATTACGGCATCATTAGCAAAATTTTAATAAGGTGAAATAAGGATTATTAGCTAATTTAAAATACAGTTTATCAAGTGTTTGTTGAAATCGAACCACGGTTGATAAGATATATTTTTTATACTTCATATATAATGCAGAAATTAGATTATAAATAATAAATTCAAACACAGTTATAAAGTCAACTGAACTAAAAATGAAAGTGGCTAAGGTGCTATTGCTTTGTTGCTTATTATCTCTCTCACATCAACAAGTAAGTACATTTTTTATATATTATTCTCAAAAATATGTTTTAATTCTGTAATATTCATGATAACTTTATAGGATATAAGTGAACTTCGAGAAATTTTCTATAACTCTATGCGTAATAATAAGGAAGAGTGCATTAAAGAAACTAATACAGATCCAGCTTTGCTAGAAGATTTCATACTGACTGGTGGGTCGGCACATGAATACCTTTATTGTTTCTATGGTTGTATTGCACAAAAAATGCACTACATTGAGGATGATTCGTTGTCTGCAGAGGTCATAAAGAGAATTTTTAGTTTCTTGCCTGATACTGCAATTGAAAAGATAGTCGAAAACTGCCCATTTAATAAAGCTGAGCCTTTCTGTAAAGCAAGTTACGACACCTTGTTTTGCATGCGTGAAGTTGCTGCTGAAATGTATCAGTAAGGCATTGGTGAAGCTATATGTATAGAATATTTTGAAATAAATATTGTAACCAGTTTCTTAAAATACTTGGTATTAAATTAAATAGCTATGGATTGGTGTATTTGTTTTAATTATATAGATATTCAATTTTAGCTAATCGTGTAGAAGCACTGCATAAGGAACGAACAAAGATGTAATGGAAAGTTCAGCTATGTTGAAAAAAACTGCATACGCGGTCTGGTTAGATAGAATATATAAGAAATTGATACCAGATACTTAACCTTGGGATCGACATCGGAGCTATTCGTACTTCCTCTTTCCTAACATCGCCTGCAGTCGCTTGAACGTAATTGAGGTCGGTCCGAGTTGAAGAAGCGCCGCTGTTGACAATGTCTTCTTAGGTTGCTGCGAGGTTTCCGTCTTCCTCCGCGATGGAGGTCGAGAGAACTTCGGACCTCATCTATAATTTGTAGGGTGGTCTCCATCAAAGTTAACGCACATGGCTAGTGCATTGACTGGTGTGATTAACGGCACATTTTACACAGCGAGTCTCCGCCCGCAGCAACGCTGTGCGAGACGGAAACCTTGATACCGGTGACATTGTATGCCAGTTTTCGGCACCAAGTTTTTCATGGTCACTCGAAGGCAGGCGACGTACTCCACCTCATGGATCTCTTTGTGTAATTTTCTGTGAGAAGTTAAATTAGCACAAAGAGAATCGGGCATCTATTCTGCTTCATTCTGAAACAAGGAAGAACATTAATACCTTTTAGTGTTAGCTATGAGTTAACGTTAGTCTCGAAAAGCTTTACGGGCACGCCACCGATAGCACTCTTCGCCTGATAGGTTCAACTTGTCTTGATTTTGGGAATGGGCAGACTATTCAGATTTGCTCGTTGATAACCTTGTTTTTGTTGATGTTATACCTCGATTCGATATAAGAGTTATAAATGAATGATTTAAATATTCTTACATGTCTAGACTTGTTATTTACATACGATTTACCTGATTGGTAGACAAAGATCTTTGGCCCACACTTGCCCAGAATTTATTTAATCATTAGGGTCAAATTCAAGTATGTGGAAGAGAAGGCCTGAATCTATAAGTTAGCATGTATTTACTCATTTTCCATCCTCGAGTGACCTAGATCATTTTTCCCCCGTAGTCTTCATATATGTTGTAAATTTACACTCATACAGCACATGTACCTCATTAAAATGTCTAGTAGGAGTTCTTAGGGTACGAACAGGACAACTTTCGACGTTCCAATATGTTTGTAAATGAATATTCTGTGAATTGCCCTTTTATAATAGTTTTGGATTTTTTCGTAATATAGTGCATGTGACAGGTGCGGACCTTAGACACTAGAAAGAGATTTTAACAGAGAAACAAAAATTTATTTATCGTGTATGTCTACTTTTGCGGGAGCATAGGATAATAAAGAAACATTTCTTTACCTATTAAAGATGTTGAAGACTTCGGTCAGTGAGCATAAATATCCAAACAACTATATTCTCGTGCATTATCTTGTCTCGTCCGCATCCAGTGTAACGTGTTATAGGATATAAAATTTGTAAGTGTTACAATATCGTACTTAGTTATTAAATTCACTTATATAATAGATTACAAAAAGTATGGTAAAATATTCTAAATTTTTCATTGTTCCATAATGTCTAGAGAAATTTTCAGTCAGTTTAAACTTCTTAACCGAGGTCTTAATGTTGTGTAAGTGATTGCCGAGTAAATCCCATTCCGCTTGCCAGATTTCCATGATCTTGCTGTATGCAGAACTTCTTACATCAGTGTGCTTCATGACATGAGCCTCCACATCATCCCGCTCCGCCGCAAAATCTTACAATTATGCCCTGTTCTGCTAGAGATAGCAAGAGTGATAAAATCATATGAAGGAGAGTATCATTACTGTAGCGGTTAGTGAGAGAAGTTAGAACGCTGAGTGAATCTGAAGCAATAATGAAGTGGCTAGGACGTGATGCGAAAGAACAAATAAGCAGTGCCTGCTACAAAGCGTACTGTTCTGCAGTGTAAACTGAAGCGTCTGGTGGGCAGTATCATCTACGACGACTGCAGCTCCCACTCCGTGGTTAGTTTTAGAACCATCGGTGTATAGAATTTTCGCTCCCGTGTACCTATCAAGAATTTAGAGAAAACTCCTATGGAATAAGGACGCTGGAGTGGCATGCTTATTATACTGAGCAAGGTCCAGTATGACTTCATGTCGAGGGATGTTCCATGGAGGTACTTCAATGAATCCCAGCGGTAGTACAGTTGGAATCTGATGGTTCAATTCAGTTAACAAGTCTCGCACTCGGATACTTAACGGATTGTGTAGGGCCTGTGACGTTATATTGGATTTAAAAATTATATTAAAATTCCAATGGTTATACTGTGCACTCAGCCGACATAAATAAGACAAGATTACTGTCTTTCTTCTAATGTGAAGAGGGGCTAGTCCGGATTCAACACTTGCAGAGGATGTGCCTGGTAGGGCTCCTAGACAAATTCTAATACCCAAGTGATGAACCGGATCAAGCATTTTGAGTACACTATAGAACCGTAATCTATTTTAGATAAAATAATTGAACCATATATCTGGAGGAGCATACGAGATTCGGCACCCCACTTGGTGCCAGCCAGGACTCTAATGACATTCATCGACTTAGGACAAGTAGTTTTAAGCTCTTTCACGTGTGCCGCACAAGTAAGTTTTGGGTCTAAAATGAGTCCAAGAAATCTTATCTTATTCTTAACTTGGATGAAGTCCCCTTTAAGGCGAATCATTGGTCCAAAGTGGGGCCGACGTAATCTGCAGAAATGCATACATTGCGTCGTTTCAGTTAAGAATTGGTAACCGAGAGATTCTGCATTTCTAATGACCTGATTTATCGCAGTTTGCAGATGTCTATTGATCTCGCCCATTCGATCAGCAGCATAGAATATGCTAAGATCATCGACATATTGGCAGATTCCGATTCTTCTATCTATATTCCGCACCAAGTCATTAACCGCGATGAGAAATAACGTAACGATCAAGGTAGAACCTTGAGGTACACCATTCTCTAATATCCTGACGGAAGACAAAGTTGTTCCAATTCTCACCTTAAATCGACGATCTCGCAAAAAAGATGCAATAAGATGAGGGAGATTTCCTCTAAAACCCCACGTATACATTTTATGTAGTATATGGTGGCGCCAAGTCATGTCATAAGCTTTGTTAAGGTCAAAAAATACTGCAACCAAATGTTCCCGTTTTCTAAAAGTTGTTTGGATGGCATGTTCTAAGTAAACTATCTGCTCGGTGGTTGAACGGAATTTACGGAAACCCGACTGGCTATCCGAAAGGAGCCCACCGGATTCCAGCAGTCATACAAGTCGGTTATTAGCCATTCTCTCTAGAAGTTTACCCAGAGTTGAAGTCAAACTTATAGGTCTATAACTAGCCGAAATTAACGGATCTTTGCCAACCTTTAGAATCGGAACGACGATAGCTTCCTTTCATGCATAAGGGTAAGTCCCTTCATGCCAAATTCTGTTATATATTGAGAGTAGGTAGAGTTTAAAATCTGAAGTCATATTACACAGCATAATATTGGTGATAGAGTCAGGGCCAGGAGCAGACGATTTTAAAGATGATAGTGCCGAATCTAATTCAGTCAGGTTGAAAGGAACGTTATAAAGCAGAGTTTCATCCGTGTTAAAATGCACGACTTGTTCCTTTATACGCTTGATTCTGAGGAAACCAGTGTCATAGTTTGACGAACTACTTGAACTTTCAAATTGGTTTGCAATTAGATCAGCAATAATCTGGGGGTTATAGGTGATTACCTCATCCTCATACTTGAGGTACCCGATGGAAGGATTATATCCTGTTCCTGAGACACGCCTACCTCTATTCCAACATTTCTGGGATGTGTTTCTGATGAGATTCCAGATACGTAGTTAGACCAAGAGGTTCTCTTACTCTCAAGCGTTATACAACAGGCTTTTGCACGGGATTTTTTGAACAATACAAGGTTCTCGTTATTAGGATGTCGTTTGAAGCGATTGAATGCAGCTTTTTTGATCTTTATGGCATTTTTCAGTTCAGTATTCCACCAAGAGACTCTATTCTGGTAATGTGCTCCTCCAGATTTAGGTATAGACATTTCAGCAAATGTTAAAATTGAATTTGTAATATTTTCTACATCCTGTTCAAGGGAATTGCTTTGTGTTACTACTCGCAGAGAATCTCTAAAAGCGGCCCAGTCAGCTTTTCTAACAAGCCACCGCAGTGAGCAAGCTTGCACTGGGACATGAGTATCTGTAGTGATCACTATAAGGAAGTGATCACTACCATAAAGATCGTCAAGAGCTTTTCACTGAACCCTATGCGATATACGGGAAGATGCGATGCTGAGATCTATTCGCGAAAAGGAATTTGATCGTGCGTTAAAGTAAGTCGGTGATCCATCATTCAGTAACACTAGGTCTGGTGAATGTAAAATGTATTCAACCATACGTCCTTGTTGACCTTTGGAATCTGAACCCCAGAGTTCGTTGTGTGCATTGAAATCACCGAGGAGAAGAGACGGTGTTGGGAGCTGTCTGATTACATCTTGTAGCTCCTGAGTTTGCCAGTTGCCATCTGGTAGGTAAATGCTACAAACTGTTAAAGTAATTGGAGCAGACAGCCGTGCAGCCACAACTTGTAGGTTTGAATTAATACGAACAAGTTCAGATGGCAGATCATCTCTCACAAGAACAGCTACACCTCCTCTTCTTCGAATCAGCGGTACAGCATCATTCCTATATATCTTATAGCTTCTAAGAGAATAGCGTTGTCCAGGAATAAAATGTGTATCCTGTAGTGCTACATACAAAGGCTTATGTTCTACTAGCAGTAACTTGAACGAGCAGTAATTATAAACACAGCCATGGATATTCCATTAGAGAATATTATCCATTGAGCAGATGTATGAAAAAATTATCACGGTTTAGATTTCCGCGACCGACCTTTCTCCCATACTCTGTCTCGTTTTTTAACTATTTTAATAGGGCCTGACGAGGCGGACTGCCTCTCGTCAGAGTTAGTATCGACCGATGTCCTTCGCTTCTTCTTTTCAGATTCAGACGCAGCTATGCTTAAGATACTCTCAAGGCTTTGTTGTTTCGTTATGGTAGGGCGTTGAGGTGACCCTTCCAGTATTGCAATAACAGGTTCTTTAAAAATGTCCTTTGTTACGAAGACAACTTTCATTGCAGATACAAGTAACGGAGTGATTTCCTTAACCAAGGTGGATGCATCTAACGTAGATGCAGGTTGGGAGGCTACCGAAGCATAAGACATATTGTAAGTTGGTGTTCTTACAACAACACGAGCACGCGCTTCTCCATAAGGTATATTTTCTTTTACCTTCAGCTACTGTATTGCAGTTTTTTCTTTATACTTAGGACAATCTCTAGATCTAGCACTGTGATTTCCCTGAAAATTCACACAAAGTACCGGTTCCTCGCATTGTTTACCTTCGTGAAATGGTTTTCCACAGCTACAAACCTGTGAGGAATTGCATTTCAGAGAGGTATGTCCAAACTTCTGGCACCTAAAGCACCTAAGCGGTGCAGGGACATATAACCTGACTTTCAACCTATAGAAGGCCACTTTAACAAATTCCGGTAGTTTAGCCGTATTGAAGATCAAGACGTGATTCGCTGTGTCCACCATCTTGCTATCTACCTTAGACTTGATACTCCCAGATCTGAAAGTTCGGCCTTTATCTCATCTGCATCACAATTAAGAAGATCTCTACAAAATATAACACCACGCGATATATTCATCGTTCGGTGTGGAAAAACTTCAATATCAAAATCGCCAAGTCTTGTAAGTCTAAGTAATCGAGAAGATTGAGGATGTGTTCCCGTTTCTACAAGCAATCCCTCTTCGATCTTACGAACGGACCTTAATTCTCCAATTACTCCAAAAAGCAGTTTGTTTAAAATAAATGGGCTTATTCTATCAAAATCTCCATCAATTCTTTTAATGATCAGGAACCGCGGACTAGCCAACATTTCCTGACTCATATCTTGGTTTTTTGATGAGGTTTTATCCTCAGGTTCTGTCACTGCCGAACCAGACAGGCCTGAATATGCAGGTAGAGGCTCCCCAAGAAGTTCTTGGTTGTGAATACATAAAATTCCCACGAGAATGGTCCGAAAAGAAGTCCGCCGTGGCAGGGCGTCCAGTACCACGGTAAGGCTAATTACTACCGGAGGTCGCCAGGTATCTGGAGCGCACCGTTAGCGACTGTCTCAAGTGCAGCCATGCACTCCTCGGCACGGTGCCCACACCTTGAGTTACTGATTTGGTAGCGCAGTTTACTCTACCGAAAATCGTTAATCAAAAAAACAAAGCCAAGTCGTCAACCAAAAGGATCCAGGGGGCACGGTCATAGGGTAAAAACTACCCTCAGGTGAGCCCCCCCACCACGACAAGGTGGGCCCATGGGAGGGCATAATAATAATAATAATAATAACAATAATAATAATAACAATAATAATAATAATAATACTAATACTAATAATAATAATAATAATAATAATAATAATAGGGGAGTAAAGTCGAACCAGCACCTCCACGTGGTACTCCCCGGGTAACGCTAACGCTGGTCGCTTTTCGTTTTGTCTTCGTTCTGTTTGGTTGTTTTGATCCAGTCACTTGTTTCATGTCTCTGGGGACCTGACCCCGTAAAAAAGGCGCAATCCAAGGTGTTATAAGTACCGTGCCGAGGGATTAGTGGCTCCACGTAACGGAGTCCCGAACTGTGTCCTGAGAGTACCTGGCGACCCTTTCTTGCATTTAAGCCTAGGTGTGGTAAGGGCGCACTGCTGCACTGGTCATGCAATTCGTCCCTACTCGTGGAAACTTCATGGATACGAATTCAATGGAAAACCCAGGGGCACCCGCCCCCTTAAGTCCGGGTGAAGGTATAGGTCCTTCTAAAAACCTAGGCACGAACCAGGAAAAAGCGGTAACACCCCGGTTCCTAGTCGTTAAAGAAGTCGATGGCGACTTTGGTAAAGACAGCCCATTTAAGATTCAGAAACAGCTATTTGGTTTGATAGGAGAAGCAAAAAGTATCAGGAAGGTGAAGGATGGCTTGCTAATCGAAACCGTTAGTGCGGCACAAGCCAAGAAATTATTATCAACAGAGAGGTTAGATAGTGCAAAGATTGAGGTTACTCCCCATAATACTTTAAATTATAGTAAAGGAGTGGTAAATTGTAAGGATCTCCTGGTGTGTAGTACCGAGTAAATATGCTCAGAGTTGAAAACCCAAGGGGTTATAGAGGTCCGTAGAATTAAAAAAAAGGTAAATGGGGAACTGCAAGACACACCGAACCACGTCCTCGAGAAGTTGCCCAATCTATAAACAGGAATCGACCATCCAAGAGATAAAGGTAAAAGAGAAGATCTCATACTTCGAAGCCAGAAGAAAGGTTGTGTTACCCGTTACCCACATCGCAGCAATGTTCTACTTACGCTAAGATGGCGGGAAAGACAACTCAAATTGACACAAGCCACTTGGTAAAAGAGCTGATACCCGCTCTAGTTACCGTATTAAGGGATATCTTTGTAACAAAAGGTCCTTAAGAACTGATTAAGAGTCCGCATGCACCACCGCAAGTGACGAGACCAAGATTGAACTCGCTATCTAGTAAAGAAACTGCACAATCCGATATAGGATCAGAGAAAAGGAGGAGAACTGAAAGGAAAGACCTGTTCTATACTACGGAAGACGAGTCTGATAACTCGGAACCTTCCGCGAGTCAGACAAAAAAGAAAAAAGGATGGCCGAAAGGTAAACCTCGAAAGGGGTCTACCTAACATGTGATAAGAACTGTGATATTTGTGTTTTGTTTGTCCAGAGTAAATATTTATTCAGAGCTATATATATACACCACTACTGACGTTTTATCCGTGCTTATTCCAGTCAATTGTGATATTAGTACATAAGTCTGTGATATTAGTATATAAATATGTGATAACAGTATATAAGCAACTGTGACACATCAGTAAACCATACAAAATTCGCTAAACAAAATATTATACAGTGGAACTGCAACGAGCTGAAAACACTACACAGACATCAAGTTAATAATAAACGAACATGATCCTATGTGTCTCGTATTGCAGGAGACCCACTTCAAGGGCGAAGAAAGGCTCCAGCTCAGGGGCTATAAGCTATATCAGAAAAACAACAATGAACATCGAAGAGCGAGTGGAGAAGTGGCGATATACGTCAAGAATAACATACCGGTCAAACAAATAGACATAACAACCCGAATGCAAGCCATAGTCGTGGGAGTGGTGTATCCCATAAGCATTATCGTCTGTAATCTATACTTACCTGAATTAAACTGGCATCCGCAGGACCTGGAAAGCATATTGCGGCAGATTCCGCGGCCGTACCTCATATTGAGCGCACTCTACGGTATGGGGCTCGAACTTGACGGATCAAAGAGGGCGGATAATCGAAGAGTATCTACTAAACAACAACATCAATCTGCTGAATAATGGAAATCCGACGCACATAAAGGGGAAAACTGGTGGACTCAATGCAATTGATCTCACCTTTTGCTCACCTGGACTAGATTTGACGCTAACATGGGATACTCTCGATGATTATCATAACAGTGATCACTGCCCAATAAAAATAAGTTTTCCTATGAGGCAAACGCCCATTAAGCACCCTGGTAGATGGCTTATTAAAAGGGTAAACTGGCAAGAGTACCGAGAACAATTTCAACTACGCGCTGTAACAGAAGACCTGAAGAATAACATCGATCTATTTACCAAGAGTATAAGACAGGCGGCAGGCAAGTTGATACCGAAGAGCAAGGGTACAGGTGGAAAAAGGAATGTCCCGTGGTGGACCCCTGAAATCGAAGCTCTGATAGGGAAGAAAAAGGCAGCATTCAATACATTTAAAAGATCTCCGAGCACAGAAAATCTAATAGCCTTCAAGAAAATAAGAGCGATAGTTCGTAGAGCGATGGTTCAAAGTGAGAGAACGGTATGGGAAGAATACGTAAGTACTATAAATATGAGAACGTCCAATGTGGAAGCATGGCGTAAAGTTAAGAGTATCGTCGGAAGGAATAACAATCCGGTCTCGGCAATGCTAAATGTTAATGGAAGGCGCGTGCAAGAACCTCAGTCGATCGCCGAGGAGCTCGCAATGCATTTCCAAGCGGTATGCAGCTCTAGTAATTACGACAACAAGTTCCTGCGAATTAAAACGGAACAAGAAACTCCCATAGACTTCGGGAAAGACTTAAACGTGGAGTACAACTTACCCTTTACGATGTTGGAGATGGAGAATGCGCTCACGACCGCCAAAGACTCATCGCCCGGAATGGATGGCATACCCTACGCCACGCTTCGAAACATGCCGACATCTGGAAAACAAACACTCTTACAAATATATAACGAAATATATAAGACTGGTACTTACCCCGTGCAGTGGAAAAAATCCATAATAATTCCGATAGCTAAATTAGGAAAGGATGTGACGTCTCCCAGCAATTATAGACCAATATCACTTACCTGTTGCATTGGGAAAATACTCGAAAAGATGGTGAATTGCCGTCTTATAAACGTACTGGAGAACGAATCTCTAATATCCCAACATCAAACAGGTTTCAGGAGAGGACACAGCGCACTGGATGGACTGGCTTTCATGGAGTTCCGTGTAGGCAAAGCTTTCCTTAGGAACCAACATATGGTTGCGGTTACTCTTGATCTTGAGAAGGCGTTCGACCTTACGTGGAGGCACAACATAGTCAAAAAGCTACACGAATGGGGTCTAAGAGGCAATCTACCTCAAGTTGTGGCCAGCTTCCTCGAAGGAAGAACATTAGTGACAAGAGTTGGTAACATCGTGTCCTCAGAATACAGCATGGAAAACGGGGTACCGCAGGGGTCCGTCCTGAGTGCTACACTTTTCATCGTGGCCGTCAACGATTTAATCGAATCTATACGGGAGCCGCTGCAATGTACCATGTGTGCAGATGACCTGGTGGTATTTTATGCATCTACTTCTATACAAGAAATCGAATGCAACCTCCAAGACAAACTAAATAGCTTGGTAGGCGCTGCGACTAGTAGAGGTTTTCGCTTCTCAGTGGAGAAGACGAACGCCATACACTTTTGCGGGCTTAGACACGAAAATCAGAATCCGACACTCAAAATGAAAGACGAAACTATACGATATGAGGAGAGTGTTAAAATCCTAGGCGTAATATTTGATCGCAAGTTGTACTTCGGAAAACATATCCAGGCCGTCCAAACGAAGTGCAAGAAGAGACTGGGCCTGCTTAAGTGTATGTCGAATATTCGATGGGGAGCGGACACTGATACGCTGTTAAATTTATACAAGGCCTTCATTATGTCAAATATGGAGTATTTCTCGCACGTATACGGCTCGGCTAGACCTTTCCATCTTAAGCGACTAGAAAAAATTCACAGCACTGGAATCAGGTTGGCACTGGGTGCCTTCAGAACGAGCCCTGTGGAAGCACTTGTCGTTGAGGCGAACATGGCTCCACTATCACTGAGAATCAAGCGACGCCTCATAAAGTACGGAATATCACTAAAAACAAAACCTAGACATAAACTACATGAGGTGATAAACAACATCGATACGGAAGAATATGAGAGGAAACCTACCGCCACAAGACCTGGGTTAGTAAAGATGATAGAGGTGTCAAGAGAGTTAAACCTGCACTGTTTCAGTGAACTAACGATAAGCACAGAAGAGAAGAAACATAATGAAATCCAACTTGAAGAGAAACTGGAAGAATTGTGGAAAGATCGATGGAAAAAAGTAAACACTCAACTAAGAACGATAAAGACAGAGCCAGCGCCGAGGAGAACAAGAAAGATGGGACTCACGAGGAAAGAGCAGACGATTTATACAAGATTGAGGATAGGACACACGAACCTAACGCATTTGTGCCTTCTGGGGAGAAGCGCACAAAACATGTGTGACCGGTGCCTTGTTCCTATAACAGTGGAGCATGTAATAATAGCGTGTCCCAAGTATGCACAAGAACGCAAGGATGCGATGTTGGAGGACACATTGGCGGGAGTGCTGAGGGAGAAGAGAGGATTGATAGCCAAGATCATGATATATCTAGATGAGGTGGGAATGAAGAACAAGGTGTAGACAAAGGATGAAGAAGACAAGAGACATCATACCTAGCGTTTGAAACCAGTGAATGAGCTAATGACCTCAGAGGTCGAAGCTATAACAAAAAATAAAAAAATAATAATAATAATAATGTTGGAATCTGTTTATTTATCAAAATACACATACTGGGGGGTCCATCCAAGTTAGGAAAAACTTTTCGGACGGTACCCAAAATAACAATAACTTGTTTCTTATTCAAAACGTATTTTACACAGAACATATAATACATTTTATATTATTATTAGTCCGTCGCTTTACCAAACTGAAATGCAATCATTTTATAATATTCGATTTTTTTTCCATGCCAATTACTACCATATTTAATAATCCATACATTTATTTTCTATACTTCCATATTTCATGCTTTCATCATTTTCCTTCGAATTCCATAACCCTATTTCATTTTTCATTTTTCGTTTTCCTTTTTTTAGTTTTTGTTTTTTTCATACTAATTGCTTCCATTTTCACATTCCATACTTTCGTTGTCTGTATTTTCATGTTTCATACTTTCAGCTTCTTCTCTATGTTAGGATTCGTTTTTTTTTTCGTTTGCCTATTTTTGTTAGTTCTTTCCGTTTTTCATATAGATCCGATTTTTTTTTTGTTTTTTTGTTCTATACCATTTGTTGCCATTTACATATTCCATACATTTATCTACACCGTTCTATTCCATATACTCATTATCCATACTTTTCTTTCGCACATTCGGATTACACAGCCATATTTCATTTTTCGTTTCCCATTTTTACTTGCTTTCGTATTTCTTATACGTCTTATTAATTTTTTGTTCCATACCAGTTACTACCACTTTTTTATTCCATGTCGTTGTCTGTATCTTCATACACCATACTTTCATTTTTCTTCCCTAGATTGGAATTCAATTTTTATTTGTCCATTGTTTTCGTTTTTTTTCCATATTGACTCCAATATTCTTTTTCGTATTTCGTATTTCCATTTGTTTATTCATTGTTTTTCAGTTTTTTGATTTATATGCCAATATTCTTTCATTACTTATTATTTGCTATCCATTTACGTAATTTTGTTTTAAACACGCTGATACGTTCTAATTCCAGTATTTCTGTAGGTAATGTATTATATAATAGCGGTACTGCACATTCCATTGTACGCTTTCCATATTTGTTAAAATAAAAAGGCACTGCATAAGTAGTTCTTCTCGTTGAGTAATTGTGGTCTAGTGTGATTTTGTATTCATTGTTGTCATAGTAGGTTAGTATAGTCAGGTATTTATAGAATCCGTTTGGTGTTAGTGTTTTGGTCTTTTCTAGTAATGTTTGCTTACTTAGTTTGCTATTACCATGGATTAGTCTTAGTATTTTTAGCTGTAGAACTTCAAGCTTCTTCAAGTGAGTAGGATCAGCACAACAACCCCACACATTTACCGCATATCTTATAATGAATTCAACCAAAGCCTTGCATACAATTTCCATTGTTTTCGAATTTGCTAGTCTATTTAATAAGTAGAAACAACCTGTTATTCTTTTGATTCTTTTTTCAGCAACGTTCTCAATTGTAACACAATCACATTTATGCTCCTCCCTAATTAAACATTCGCAATTATGCATAACAATATTTACTTCTTCTGTTATCTTCATGTGCGACGTTCTGAATACCATAGTTTTAGTTTTTTCCGGGTTAGTGTGGAGTCTTTGACTGTGTAACCATTTGCAAACGTTATCTAACTCTTCTTGGGTTACTTTTCGACAGGTGTTTATATCCCGACATGAAAACATTAAAATAGCATCATCTGCATACATATACAATTCCGATAATTTTACGTGTTCGAATATGTCATTCATGTATATTAAAAACAGAATAGGACCCAGGTTACTCCCTTGAGGTACTCCGTGCTTAACACTTTTTTCGTCACTAATTTCATTGTCCACTTTCACTACATATTTCCTGTCCTTCAAATAGATTATAAACCACTCCAATTCTTTGCCTTGGATTCCTATTTTTTGCATACTTTTGATTAATATGCCGTGGTTCACTGTATCAAAAGCTTTTAATAAATCGATAAATATTGCAATTGTGTAATTATTTTGATTCATTTGGTTATTTATACAGTTTGTTACACGAGTTAAAAGTAGTTCTGTACCTTTGCCTGCTTGAAATCCGTATTGGCGTTTATTAATTATTTTATTATTACGTAAGTATGCTTTTAAGTGATTAGCTTCCGAGACTTTTTCAATTATAGGCAAAAGACTAATGGGCCTGTAGTTGCAAAAATCTTTAGGATCGCCTTTTTTGAATATAGGTCTTATAATGGAAGTTTTGAACCTTTTAGGAAAAATTCCTTGTTTCACTGAAGTATTGATGAGCTTAGATAAAGTGTGTTTAAAAATATTTATGTTATTTTTGATATCTATAACTGTTATATTGTCAATTCCTGGCGATTTATTGGGATTCATGCTCTTTAAAATTTTACTGTGTATGACTGCTGATTTTGCGTTTCTATAATTAGATCTTATAAATATGTGGTCAAGTAGTGATCTTTTTAGTTGATTTTCTCTAATTTCTTCGCGTGTTGTATCGTGTATGGCACTAATGAAACCGTTTCCATATAATAAATTTTCGTAATGGTAAACTCTATTATTTTCTTTATCGAGCGAGTTAATGTTTACGTCATCAATTACTTGATAACACCTTCTCTAATTCATCGATAAACTCTAACTCATTCTTGTTTGGTGGCTTATATATGAACAACAGTTCAAGAGGGTAGTTACAATTGTGAGGGTATATAACAATATTTAAGCTTTCAAACATATACGTATCCAAGTCCATAATTTTGTGTTGAAGGGTTGTTTTAATGTACATGGCAAGCCCTCCTCCAGTTCTTTTACAACGATGTTTCATATGACATTGATAATTTTGAATTTGGTATGCTTCTTCATATTCTGCGCTTATATTTATCTAATAGTAATAAAAATAATAATAATAATAATAGTTATAATAATAATAAACTTATAATTTTTTTTTGTGTTATTGCCCGTCGACATCTAAGGTCATTGGCGCTTCCTACGTTGCTCTATATTTGTTTTAACAGATTTGTGTTTCTAAGGTACGCTATTAATTTTTGTACTTCTTCCGGGTCATTGCTGAGTATATCTTCAACACTTTGCTTGAGGTCATTACGTTGGCGTTCATTGTTAAATAAAGCACATTCTATCAGCAAATGACTTACAGTTATAGGCACATTACATTCGTTACATTTGGGCGGCTCACATCCCGTAAGGTGATATTCAGATGTAATTTTCGTGTGTCCAATGCGTAACCTGGTTAGCGTTACCTGCTCCTCTCTTGTAGAATTTTTAATTGTTTTCCAAGGCAGTACCGATTGTTTTGCTTTTCTAAGAAAAGTGTCTGATTCGTCCCATTCACTTTGCCAAGATTTAGTAATTATAGCAATTAGTTGTTTCTCAGTCTCTTCATAGGTATGTATTTTTGCTTCTATTTCATCTTCCTTTTCCGCTGCACTGGTTGCGGCTTCGTAAGCTAAACGCATACTATTTAGTGGACTGTAATCAGTCACTATCATAAAAGTAACTAGCTTTGGGGATTTATATATTTCTTGTAGTAGTGAGTGGATCAGTTGGGCCAATGGACAGGTTGTGAATCTATTCGTAACGCGTTGAATGGCTATTTTAGATTTACTTATGATAAGGTACCTTGTAGATTGGCGAGATATATAACAATATAGTAGTGCCTGATACATGGAGTAGATTTCTGCCGTGATTTCAGAACTGTCTGGGGGGAGAGACCAAGAGTGGGGATTGCTCTCTAGGTAAATTGCACTACCAACACCTTTCTCAGATTTGGTTCCTAGTGTATACATTACTATTTCATTGGAAAACTGGTTTATATTAAGTTTATTTGATGAGTTATCAAGATTCATCACAACAGGTAATCTAATTTTCCATGGTGGTGTTTCCAGATTATTGGATTTTAAGAGTGTGGGTAAATTTATTTGGTATTTATCGTGCATCTCGTGCGCACGTATTCTGACTGGCCTAGTTCTTGTCGGGCATTCTGCATATGCGCGAGTCCTCTTAAACAAGGTGTTGAGGCTAGGATGGTACGGTTGAGCTTTTATGCGTGCTAAATGGCAAAGTAGCATTCGCTCTCTTCTTTTCGCAAGAGAAGGTACCCCTGCATCTACGTAGATACTTTGGATGGGGCTGGTATTAAAAGCTCCTGTGCAATATCGCAGTCCTAAGTGGTGTGTGCTATTGAGGCGATCTAGGGTACTTTTTCGAGCAGAGGCGTATACTATGCAACCATAGTCAATTGACTCAAGATCAATGCTTTACATACCTTGAGGAGTGTTTCTCTATCTGCGCCCCATTTGGTGTTAGCTAAACATCGTAAAATGTTTAGAGTACGACGACACTTAACTATAATGTCATTAATCTGTAGGTGCCATCGCAGAGCAGCATAAAAAATTAGACCCAAGAAACGAGAATTCTGTATACACTTTATGCGAGAGTGCCCAATGTAGATTTTTGGGTCTGGATGAGGGCGTCTAAGTCTGCAAAAGTGAATACAGGCTGTTTTGTCCTGAGAGAGTTTATAACCTGCACTGTCCAGATTTCTCAGTATGATGTTTATAGCTAATTGTAGAGTTGAACTCACTTGATGTATTGTTTGATTTTTAACATATATACATAAATCATCCACATATAAACATTTCCCAATTTCTTGGGGCAAGTTTTCTAATATGTTATTAATCGCCACTGCAAATAAAGTAACACTCAACGTCGACCCTTGTGGTACTCCATTTTCAAGATTACGGGACGATAACAAGCTACTCCCTATCCTTACTCTAAAACTACGATCTGATAAAAAGGATTTAATGTCTCTAGGAAGGTTTCCACGAAAGCACCAACTATACAAATTCTGTAAAATGCAATAACTCCATGTCATATCATAGGCTTTCTGTATGTCAAAAAATACTGCTACCAAGTGAGACCTTTCCCTATATGAGTCCTGTATAGCATTCTCTAGGTGAACCATGCAGTCTAGTGTGGATCTCCCTTTACGAAAGCCATATTGATGTGGAGTAAGTAAGTTCCTGCTTTCGATTATGAACACTAGTCTGAGATTAATCATTCTTTCAAAAATTTTACTAAAGCAGCAAGTAATGCTGATTGGTCTGTAACTATTGGAGTTCGTGGGATCTTTGTTATCTTTTAATGTGGGAACTATCGTAGCTTCTGTCCATGTCTTGGGGTATATACCATCTGACCATATGTGGTTATATATATTTAAAAGGAAAGATTTTAGTCCATGGTTTAGGTGCTTTATAAGATCGTAATTAATGTTGTCTGGACCCGCTGCAGATAACTTCACGTTTTTCACTGCTTGATTTAACTCACACATGGAGAAAGGTAAGTTATAGTCTAACGTATGATCTGTGGCAAAATCTCTCTCAATTTCCCTCTGTGTTTTGGTTGACAAGAAAGTTCTATCGTAATTTTCAGTTCTGCTAGCAGCTTCAAATTGGGTGGCCATCGTTTCACTAATATCAGAGGTGGTGGTGGTAGATGTGTTTTCTATAATTAATTGTTTAATGTATGTACTTTGGCCAGTGCCACTTATAGCCTTAACCTTCCAACAGGTTTCAGTGGCTGAAGAACTAGAGGTAAGCGTGTTGACATATTTTTTCCACGATTCTCTTTTACTTTCGAGTACTACTAGTCGTGCGATAGCTCTCATTTTTTTATAATGAACTAGATTTTTCGATGTTGGATTTCTGCAGAATCTGTTAAATGCTTGCTTTTTGTTTTTGACCGCAGATGCCACTTTGTCACACCACCAAGGCACTCCACACTTACCAGTTTTTCCTTTACTTTGAGGAACAGATTTAGAAGCAGCAGTTAGGATAGAAGAGACCAACAAAGAGATGTCACCCTCTACGGACTGTGATGTAAGAGTAGATGGAAGAGATTCTTGGTAAAGTGGCCAATTTGCTTTACTCGTAATCCATCTTCTAGGGAAAAAATCATGTTTGTTCTTTTGACAATTGGTTGAGATAAAGATGGGAAAATGGTCACTGTCGTAAAGATGGTCCGCGGTTTTCCAGGTGAGTCGTGGCGCTACAGAAGGAGTGGTCAATGTTAAATCCACTGCTGAAAAATGGCCTCCTCGAGCTGTAAGGTGGGTTGCTGATCCAGTATTTAATAAACACAATTCTTCTTGTTCAATTAAGGTTTCAACAAGGTCACCTCTAGTATCTTTCCTACCGGACCCCATAGATGGCTGTTAGCGTTAAAGTCACCTAGGAGGATAAACGGTGCAGGTAGCTGCCTGATCAGTTGATCTAAATCTTGTAGTTCCCAATTAAACTCAGGTAGGTAGATGTTGCATATAGTAAGCTCTATAAGATAAGTTATGCGAACCGTGACTGCTTGGAGTCGAGATTCGAGATTTATAACAGTTGTTTTAGTACCGCATTTAATAAGTATTGCCACGCCTCCACAGGCACGAGCGTAATGTATAAAGTCCTTCCTATAGATTGAGAAACCTTTTAGTTCATAAGGTTGGTCTATCTTTAAATGTGTCTCTTGTAGGCATATACATAATGGTGAAAAATCCCTTATTAATAATTTTAAATTGCAGTACCGGTTGGTTATACCATTACAGTTCCACTGCAGTATAAATATATCCATTTTAAGTTTTATGATTATTAAATAGATTACGAGCTATAAGGGATACATAACAAATATTGTATAGATAAACAGAACAAATAAAAGATAAAATGACTAGATAAATAAATATAAAAATGACGAGGCAAATAAAAACTATAAAAGACTAGTTAAATAAACATAAATATCACAGTTAGGCTATCACAGTAATCTAAGATTAATGACTATATTTATTTAGGTGGTTTCCGGGGCTTTCCCTTCGGCCAACCTTTCCCCCTTTTTCTAAGATCTTCTCTCTCTTTGCTTGTTAAGGACGATTGAGGGTCACCTCAATCGCTGGAGGAGTAGATCTCATCGGCACCTCTTTTTCTTACGTCTGATAGGCTTTCAGACTGCGGAGTTACGGGTCGATTAGAGGGTGTTACAAAACTCGGAACTTGTAACGTTGTAGAAGGTTGTTGAATATTATCTGTGCTTCTTGGTAGCAATGGTGTTATAGCTTCTAATATTAGAGGAACCAACTGTTTAGCTAATGATGAGACATTAAAGGTTGGTTGCGATTCTTTGGTAGCGGTTGCGTAACTCAGTCCTATCGTTGGTGTTGGTATTATTACTCTTTTTTTTGCTTCTACGTACGTAATTTTCTCTCTAACCTTTATTTCTTGTATTGCCGCTTCAGTTTTAAATTTCGGACATTGAGTGGATCTAGCTGAGTGAGGACCGTTGCAATTTACACATGTTAAAGGATCTTCACATTTGGTACCTTCATGCAATTTCTTGCCACAGATACACACCTGTGGTAGTTGATAATTCAAAGAGGCGTGACCAAAGTGTTGACAATTAAAACATCTAAGTGGCGGAGGTACATATAAACGTACATTCAGTGAATAGAACGCTACTTTGATAGTTTTTGGAAGAATTGGAGAATTAAAAGTGAGAACGTGGACAGGGTTGTCCCTTAATATTCCGTCTTTCTTTGATTTCAACCTTCGAACTTCGATTACTCCCTGCGAATGAAGTTCTTCGCATATCTCATTAGGTGAGCAATTCAACAGATCTTGACAATAGATCACACCCCTGGAAATATTCAGTGTTTTATGGGGGAATACTTCAATCTCGTAACCTAAAAATGTAAAACTTTGCAATATACGTTTTGCTTGGCTAATAGACGTCGATTCAATCAAAAGACCTTCTTTAGTTTTCTTCACCATTTTTACCGTACCGAATTGTCCATATATACCTTTATTAATAGCAAAAGGGCTGACCTTATCGAAATTAACAGACTGTTCATTTCCTTTCCTTTTGATGACCAAGAACGGGGGACCTTTTCTTGGCTCGTTTTGCTTACAGTTTTTTCTGTTGGGTCTGCCCCAACATCCATGGTTTGAGAGGTGGACTCCTCTTCGCTAGTTTTTTTAGATGGGTCCGCCGAACCCATTATACGTGAGCTTAAGAAACTCATAAAAATCCCACGAGTTGGGATGAAAACATGTCAACTACAGCAGTGCACCCGTACAATAGCAAGGCTAAATACTGTGGGGAGGCGCCCGTTTCCCCATAGGCGTTTCAACGCTAAAGACCAGGCTTCCCCTTGGCCACGCTCAGGCTTCCCCTCGCGCAATCCCTTCAGCACCTAAAACTGCCAAGCGACCTTGGGATTGAGGGATCTTTATAGAGGTTACCTTCTTCGTAGCCCGGGCGGTAAAGCCAAGACCACCGACCGCTACCTGTACAACGTTCTCCAGCCACGCCCTGCTAGATTCTCTGAAGTACAGTTTGCGGTTGCAGTATTAGGACACGGCTGGCGCTCAGCCGTCCCCAGCAAGGACGTCCCGGGATTGCCACACCCGCATACGCTTTTGACGGCGCATGTCCTGGGAAGAGTAGAAAGCAAAGGAAAAGGTCTCTCAGCTTACGCTGGGAGCCTGAAGAAAACAAAAGTTAGAGCGAGGGTGCTCCGACTGAAAAGAGTTAAAGTAAGGGAAGCCACTCAAGACTAGTATAAGGAAAGTGAACTTCCAGATAAGGGGACGCAGGGTTGCCGTCCCTGTCCTTGTTAGTTACAAGGGCCCATGTGAACTGGTCCGCGACACCGTATTATGTAGAGCTAACAGTGACGGTTTTAAGGCCACGAGCTCATATTTCGGTGTTGGCCTTGCATCACTTACGATATTTGCAAGGTCGTTCCCCTATCCGCCACCTGGGGACGCGCCTAGTAGGTAGTTCAACTATAATCATTACTTTATTAGGGAATGAGACATTTTTTGAATTGGAAAAGGAATCGCATCCCATTTCCAATGAGCAGCATTTACTCGCTTGTCTAAACAGTGTGACCCCCTGATCTACTACATGGTGTACTTGGTAAGATGTACCACCAATTACGGTAAAATGCTCACCCATGATGCATTTATTGATCGAGATCATTACATTTGACCTACGTTTTGCCTTTTTATAGAATTAAGATAGTCTCATGTTATGTAGGTATGTGTTTATACGGCATGGGCCGCTCAGCTTGTTTGCCCTGACCGTCTCAGCATTTCATCCTCAACTAAATACCGCAGCATAGCTGAACTTCTGCTGGAATACGCAGGCAGGTCGAACTACTGCAGGACTATGGTTGAATGATACGGTATGTTTTAGCATAGTCACCGTGCTTTACACAAACGTTTTGATTTATTTTAGGGAGTTACCAAAAGACCCTCTATGTTTAAAAACTTTTGCGAACTTATTGAAAGGAATCGTCCTTTTAGCAATATACACAGTATCGTGGATGGATAGTTTGCAAGATATACCTAATTGATGAGCACATTTGAGTTTTATTTGGTTTACGTAAAATATCTCCCGAACTAGTGCGTGAGATACGTTGTTCACAAATTTAATGTCAGCGCCGTGAATAACGTTTTCACCTAGCATGTCAATGGGTTCAAGAGCGTTCTCCTGCATCGGGTCATAGACCAGGACTAGTGGCGGTGCCTTATCAGTGTACCAGTGGATCGTTATTCATAGTTAGCCGTGCTGGAAGTTGGTGGCGCTCTTGCCACGCCAGAATTCTTCCTAGCAGTAGCTGTAATAGAAATATGGAATTGAAGCTTATCGAGACTTCGAGTTGCTGGAGAGTCACAGTATAACAGAATCAGAAAACGTTTTTCCATTGATTAGAATTTTGTAGACGTTGCCTCAGTCCATAAGAAATTATTCCTCCCTTCTTTTAATTAGTAATACAACAAACAGACAAACCATGATGTAATCGCAGGATATTGCTAAATATAATATAATGAGTGTGTTATCGGGCATTTGAAAAGTTTAAGAGCAAGCCATTCCTCACCAAGACTACAGTCCGGGCGGAAACATATTTTACGTTTCCCGGGTGGAAAAAAATTCAAAATTTAATTTAATCTGTTGATTTAGTAAATTAAGGTAATTAATACATGAATTAATTATTAGATTTATCAGCATTGAAATTGAAATTAAAGGTACAATTCTTAAATGAGAGCGTACTATCTATGCGGTTTTGAGACTTAATTGATTTATAAAATTAATGTTCCGAATAGCTTTCAAAATATCAACTGATTTTTAAATGACACTAAAGCATTTGCAACGCAATTCCGATATGGTTATCATATGAGTAACTACAACGAATTTCTATTAGTTACTATTTTATTTTCAAATGAAATAAAATGGTATACGTACCTCGGTGGAAGAACGTCATTATTGTTCTTTTTCGAAAAATAGTTCACCTCGACGCTGCCCGTTTCTGAGAACTATCTGTTCTTTTAAGAATAGTGACATTGATTCCACCTTGGTACGTAATATGATATTATTAAATTACCCATTTTAATAGTATTGAAGCTTTTTTCAGTTGATTCCAAGAAATTCGATACATGTGCCTTGTTTATGCTTTCTTGTGAACTTGGAAAAATAGTGGTATGGATTTTATAATAGTATAATAGAATCAGAAAAAGATAACTCTACCAAATCTGAAGAACTCCGAAACTATTCGAAGCGGAAAAATTGAGCGAAATCCATTTTTTAACGTAAGGCAACACTCTTATTATTGTGATTTTGTGTGTTGGTACACGCTTTAACCTGATTATTCAATTCTGTTAATGACTATACGAAGTGGTTGGCGTTTTTCTAAAAGATCATATCTATTGCTGAGCTGGAATTAGAGGTAGAAAATGATGTTATAGAATTAGATGAATATAGACAAATAAATGTAAGTAATGAATTTAGCGATTCCTCTGATTCTGATTCTGAATGTGAACAACCTGTCATTAAAAATTAAGACAGCTTAATAATACTTTAATTTGAATAATTACCTAATTGTTCTTTACTAAAATTTAATTTTATAGTTCGCATTATACGTTTCTCAAACTGTTATATTAATAGCAGGCTGACGTTTATGTTTTAATTTTTCAACTTTGACAAAATTTTTTACAACATCTTTAACAATTTTAACAGATATTACTATTGACGAAGATAACTGTAAGTGTTATCGAAACGTTTAGATTGTATAATTTAAGATACACCATTAAAAAACCCAAAAAAGGTAAGTATTTTATGATCTACAAGCACTTTTACACTAATTTAATCGCATACCAAAATTATTTAACATGGCAATATCCTTTTCTAAAACAAGGTGCATAACGACATCCGAGACACCACTAAGATGTAAACTTGAAGTGGACGTGGAAGTTATTCACTTCGAAATGAAATTCAAATACCTGGGTATAGAACTGTCTAGTTATGGTGATGTTGAAGCAGATAAGGGAACAAACAACAAAAGCTGCGCTAGGGCAGAGGCATTCAAAACCATAAGGCTACTGAAAATAACAGAAATTAAAGTACTTCGCAGAATAGTTGGGGAAACACTTTGGGGCAGGAAAAGAAGTGAGGATATAAGAAGCACATGTGGAGTGGATAATACCAGAGCGGAATTTTGAAGGTTGGTTTTCTGCACGCAGTGAGCTGAACAAAGCCGATATTTTTGAATTGAGAGTTGGTTTTGCTAGCTGTAAGTTAAATCAATTTAGTATGAAGTGAATTATCGAAATTGTAAATGAAAGGGGACTTGTCTGTCTATATTTTATGTAATTTCAAGGTCTGTTTGCTATTCACGTAATTAGGTAATTAGTGTGCTTTTCCGAACATCCCCTAGGAGTATTTGAATGGTGAAAGGTTGTAATTGTAGTTACACAACTGAGAAATCCAGAAAATAATTACTTTATGTTAATGATTGCTGAAAAAAAGCGGTAAGTACTTTATATTGTTCTTTATAAACAAAACGCAGAAAGTGAATGTGCCGTGACTATAAGCAACAACAACCAGCTGTATCCCCTGTCAAGGCGTTCCTTCAATACGATTATCAACAACAACACTGGTAAGTGATCGTTTTTAATTTTAACCTTTAACCCTTATTTCATTTACTTTACTTAACTACTTGTACAAATCTTTAATTTTATGATTCAACATCGCCATTATCTCATCCCGGTCTAAAGCTCTTGTAAACTTGCACGCCATCAACACACAATTGTTATATCTTAAACCATACACCTACAGTGTTATGTAATTATTCTCATGGTTGTGTAATGAAGATGGTGATGAATATTTGGTAATATAAAACACAGCGTCTTACGAGATGGAATTGATGTTAGTTTCAAATCACAGGTGTATTATCAAAACTGGAGATGAAGGTCAGATTGTTTATTTGTCCGCAGGCCTGTGTCCATTTTCAATGTTCAAACTTGTTTATGGATTTAAGGCCCTTTTTGACAGAGGTATTTTCCGATCAGACAGTCCTTGTATGTACAATAGTACAGAAGCCGGATTTTAAGTTTGATTATATACATACACTGTGTTTAAAAAATGTCTACCAAAATTTTTAGGACGTAGTTATACCAAATCGGTACTTTAGAAGTGAAAGTTGTTTTTGCAAACTGTAACTTAAATGAAACCGGTATTTTTGAAAAGAAGGTTAGTTTTTGTAAACCGTAAGTTAAATCAATTTGGGATTTTAGACTTGCAAGTTTGCTTTTTCAAGCTGTAAGCTAAGCATTGACCTAACCTAAAACCGCACGTTTATTCATCTAATATAATATTGTACATATATTGACCTAACCTAAAATTGATGTCTTATGACAGGAATACGCGCTTGTGCGTGTGTGCGTGCGTGTGTGTGTGTATCAGAGTATGAGTGTGTGCGTGTGCGTGCATGTGTGCGTGCGTGAGAGTATGTATGTGTCCGCATGGGTCTCTGTTGGTAGGTATGTGCGTACATATGTGTGTATGTGTGTGTGTGTGTGTGTGTGTGTGTGTGTGTGTGTGTGTGTGTGAGTGGGCGTGTGAGTGGGCGTGTGAGTGTGTATGTGTGTGTGTGTATGTGTGTGTCTGTGTGTGTCTGTGTGTGTGTGTGTGAGTGTGTTAGTGTGTGTGTGTGAGTGTGTGAGTGTGTGAGTGTGTGAGTGTGTGAGTGTGTGAGTGTGTGCGTGTGTGGTGTGTGGTGTGATGTGTGAGTGTGTGAGTGTGTGAGTGTGTGAGTGTGGTGTGTGAGTGTGTGAGTGTCTGAGGTGTGAGTGTGTGAGTGTGAGTGTGTGAGGTGTGTGGTGTGTGTGTGTGAGTGTGTGAACGTGTGAGTGTGTGACTGTGTGAGTGTCTGAGTGTGTGAGTGTGTGAGTGTGGTGGAGTGTGTGAGTGTGTGAGTGTGTGAGTGTGTGAGTGTGTGAGTGTGTGAGTGTGTGAGTGTGGTGTGGAGTGTGTGAGTGTGTGAGTGTGTGTGTGGTGTAGTGTGTGAATGTGTGAGTGTGTGAGTGTGCAAGTGTGTGAGTGTGTGAGTGTGTGAGTGTCTGAGAGTGTGAGTGTGTGAGTATGTGGTGTGTAAGTGTGTGTGTGTGTGTGGAGTGTGTGGATGTGTGAGTGTGTGAGTGTGTGAGTGTGTGTGTGTGAGTGGTGTGTGAGTGTGTGAGTGTGTGAGTGTGTGTGTGAGTGTGTGGGTGTGTGAGTGTGTGAACGTGTGTGTGACTGTGTGAGTGTGTGATTGTGTGAGTGTGTGAGTGCATGAGTGTATGTGTGAGAGTGCGAGTGGGTGAGTGTGTGTGCATGTTTGTGAGAGTGTGTGAGTGTGTGCAAGCCAAACCTTAATTTTTGAATTGAAAGTTTACTTTTGCAAACTGTAAGTTAAATCAAACTGGTATTTTAGAATTGAAAGTTGGGTTTTGTAAGCTGTAAGTTAAACCAAACCTCCATTTTTGAATTGAAAGTTGGTTTTTGCGAGCTGTAAGTTATGATTTAATAGAGATTGATTTGGTTGATTAATTTGATTGAGATTGAGTTGATTAAGTTTGATTTGCGGATGATCGACTGTTTTCCCACACCTGTGCCTCACGTTTAGGGAAACTGGCAGCTCCGAGAATTGGTTAGTCTTATCTACACAGTAACCATTCGTTTATAGGAGCTAGGCATACACAGTTAGAGAATCGTTACCTGAAGGTTATGAAGAATTGCTACCCCAGCTTATTGTTTGATTTTATTGAGATTGATAGAGATTGATTGAGATTGATTGAGATTGATTGAGAATGATTGAGATTGATTGAGATTGATTGAGATTGATTGAGATTGATTGAGATTGATTGAGATTGATTGAGATTGATTGAAATTGATTAGATTGATTGAGATTGATTGAGATTGATTGAGATTGATTGAGATTGATTGAGATTGATTGAGATTGATTGAGATTGATTGAGATTGATTGAGATTGATTGAGATTGATTGAGATTGATTGAGATTGATTGAGATTGATTGAGATTGATTGAGATTGATTGAGATTGATTGAGATTGATTGAGATTGATTGAGATTGATTGAGATTGATTGAGATTGATTGAGATTGATTGAGATTGATTGAGATTGATTGAGATTGATTGAGATTGATTGAGATTGATTGAGATTGATTGAGATTGATTGAGATTGATTGAGATTGATTGAGATTGATTGAGATTGATTGAGATTGATTGAGATTGATTGAGATTGATTGAGATTGATTGAGATTGATTGAGATTGATTGGGATTGATTGAAATTGATTGAGATTGCTTGAGATTGATTTAGATTGATTGAGATTGATTGAGATTGATTTAGATTGATTGAGATTGATTGAGATTGATTGAGATTGATTGAGTTTGATTGAGATTGACTGAGAATGACTGAGATTGACTGAGAATGACTGAGAATGATTGAGATTGATTGAGATTGATTGAGATTGATTGAGATTGATTGAGATTGATTGAGATTGATTGAGATTGATTGAGATTGATTGAGATTGATTGAGATTGATTGAGATTGATTGAGATTGATTGAGATTGATTGAGATTGATAGAGATTGATTGAGATTGATTGAGATTAATTGATTTGACTGATATGGTTATTTACTTTGATTGATTGATTTACTTGGGGTTGATTTGATTGAGAAGAATTTGATTGATCAGTGCACGGAGTTTGGGTGGGGGCCTATGGAACAATCAGAAAGCATGGGGCATGTGCTAGTGCGAGATGGATTAAGATGAATCTCTCCTTCACCCACATCACTTTTAATTATGAGATCCTGATTATGTACCTTAAGAAGGCTCTTTATACTGACAAAAGTTTCCTAATTACGGGGGAAATAACTTTTTCATCCGTAACTCTTTCACCAGTACGAACATAACTATTGTAGGTTAACATTCCACGGCCTTTTTCACTAAGAAGGTATTGCAATACAGTACCAATCTTCTCGGATTAGGCGTTCCCAGTAGAATACATGTTTCAGTCATGCACCACTTTATTTATAAATAATTAGGCATTTCTAATTGCTCGAGGAATGTCGTAATAAGTTACAATAATAATAATGCTCCATAGTATTTTCGATAAATTAAAGAAATTATTAACATATAAAGTTTCACCATTATTACACATATTGAAATACTTATCTTTTTTGGGTTTGTTAATGGTATGTTAAAGTTACACAATCTAAACGTTTCGATAACACTTACAGTTATCTTGGTCACAAAGTTGTTTCAACATCTTTAACCATTTTAATAGATAATGTTACTACTGACGAAGATAACTGTAAGTGTTATCGAAACATTTAGATTGTGTCACCTATATACCATTAAAAAATCCAAAACAGATAAGTATTCCAAAAACGATTGAACGTAATGCACGTCATTTATTTATAATTTCAGTAATATAAATCATAATATACTTAGTTGCTTACGATTAATACGATTAATGAACTTGCAAATTAAACAAATTGTATTACGGTAAATTGCCCGCGATGAATTGTCGAGAGATGCACAGACACAGACATAGGCGCAGAGACAGGCACAGTTACAGACACAGACGGAGACACAGACGCAGACGCAGACGCAGACGCAGACGCAGACGCATACGCAGACGCAGACGCAGACGCAGACGCAGACGCAGACGCAGACGCAGACGCAGACGCAGACGCAGACGCAGACGCAGACGCAGACGCAGACGCAGACGCAGACGCAGACGCAGACGCAGACGCAGACGCAGACGCAGACGCAGACGCAGACGCAGACGCAGACGCAGACGCAGACGCAGACGCAGACGCAGACGCAGACGCAGACGCAGACGCAGACGCAGACGCAGACGCAGACGCAGACGCAGACGCAGACGCAGACGCAGACGCAGACGCAGACACAGACACAGACACAGACACAGGCACAGGCACAGGCACAGGCACAGACACAGACACAGACACAGACACAGACACAGTCACAGAAACAGACACAGTCACAGACACAGACACAGTCACAGGCACAGGCACAGGCACAGACACAGACACAGACACAGACACAGACACAGACACAGACACACACAGACACAGGCACAGACACAGACACAGACACAGACACAGACACAGACACAGGCACAGACACAGACAGAGTCACAGGCACAGGCACAGGCACAGGCAGACGAAGACGCAGACGCAGACGCAGACGCAGACGCAGACGCAGACGCAGACGCAGACGCAGACGCAGACGCAGACGCAGACGCAGACGCAGACGCAGACGCAGTCGCTGACGCAGACACAGACACAGACACAGACACAGACACAGACACATGGTTACATCTAAATATTAATATTTCTTTATTCGTTGGTGGAATGTTTTTAATTTCGTACCTCAAAAATTATTTTTCGCACCTCTACAGTTAAACTAATTTATTTAACGTACACATCTTTTTATTCCTTTAGAGATATAAATTTGGTATTTAAACAATTTGCGCCATCTTTAAGATTTAGGGTCATTTAATAGAGTTTGAAAAGGAATCTTGTTTTTAAAAGACAACAATTAGATATCTGTAAAATTTATTTATCAAAATTTGGTTTTAACATTCTTATCTAGTTTGAATAGTTTTGACAGGTTTGCAATATTGCTTTTGTTAGGGCGTTGTTCCTGATCTTTCTTTGCTTAACACGCCATTTTCCGATGGGGAGATTGATCTTCAAGAAAAATTTTTCCTTCCGTTTATAAGATGTTTAAGCATCGTTTCTTTGGAAAATTTTTCATATAATGTAATGGTTTTTGGTATAAAACTTTACTGACGCTTTACAAGCGGATCTTATTGAAATTCTCAATCTTCATATCCTCGGGTAAGTTTAACACATGTTCGACAACTTTAGTAAATCGATTCTTTCATTTAGGCACTTTCGCAAGATTAATTAAATTTATAACATAGGTCTGTTGAAACGAAATCATCGCTATCGGCTCTAAACATCTAAAAAGAGGTATGCTTGTATAAGGTAATTAGCAACGTACTTACTTGTATCACTTTCAGCGCCTTGATACCGGCGAAATAAACAGCTATTCTTTATTATATAATAACTAGCAAATTGGAATCCACTACAGATCACCTTCGTACCTATTCATACTGGAATGCTGGCTCTTAGCTACTGATTAGCTGTCTTGGTTTCACAAGTAACTACCACCTTCGAAACACGAAGGGCATTTACAGTTTGGTAATTCTTCATCAAAGGTCAGAATTCTTTATTATTCAATATACACAGGATTTGTGTAATGAACAGTGTATTTCTAAAATCCGTACAACATAGTTAGGTTATATTCGGTGTTTAACCTTATTTACTTACTTGCAACAAAATTTATAATTTACAATCTGTTAATAACATTCTTTTGCTGGAGGCTAAAGTGGTTGAATAATTTAGAGTTTGATTTGTTCAATTTGTAATTAATTTCTGCATACAAAAAGAAGAAAAAACCACACCTATTATTCACTGGGACGTTGACCTACTTAGTTCACTACCTTCACACGGTAGTTGCGCGTTGAAGCTCCTGTTTTTAAAATACATTATACAGGGTGGAACAGATATCGAGGTCATATGAATTACAGTCATTGTTTGAAACCGTATATATATTTATATTCAAATTTAGAATTTCTGTAACTTTTCTGTACTTTGTCTTTCATTAATATTAATTATTTGTCATTACGGATAATTTTGTTCAGAGCAAGTTTTGCTGTAATAAAAATTTCTGTACTATTGAATGTCTTGCTGCAATTCTATGCCTTGCACTGAACAGACTATCCAGATATTTCTATTTAATACCACTTCTTAATGGTTTTAATAAAATTAAAGAAACCGAAATCAAAATCATTGGGGATTTAAATTCTATTTTGTGAAACGTAGGCAAGCCGTTTCAAAAATTAAGCACTACTATTTTCATTGTGGATCTATTTTAGATCGCACTTTATGGGTTACTTTCGCCCTTTCGGCTTCGATTTGTAAGTACTTACAACCGTCGGGAGCGGCACAATTAACGAAACTTTTTTTTACGTTTAGGGTTCGATTAACTGAACTGAAATATATTTAGTTTTTTTATTCTTTGTGGGCATCTGCGACGGCTCACCACTTGCCATCGTCAGGGCTGAATTATAATTATTTTGTTAGTTAAGATTGTTATGAATACTTTGGGGAAAATTAGCATATTATCATTATTGTTTACGTTCGATATTTTTCGACAATTACTAATGTGAGTTTAAATTAAATTAAATATACGTTTACTGTTTTGGTTGTTTGGGTAAAAGTTTTTCTCTTTAAATTGTTTCCTTTTTTTGGAGCACTACCTGTTTCAGGTTTTACAGGGCCTGCCCTACTCTACTCCTCTTTTCCTTTTCTTTCCTTTTATCCCTTTCCTGACTAAAACCTGTGGCGCCTATCCTTTAGTGGCTATCTAACCAAGTCAACAACAGTGTAGCAAACCTCCAAAACCCCACGCATCCAAGTACTCTGCGGTCAAACGACTGTACGCATGAGTCTAGTCGAGTGCACTTTCAAAAAAATGTTTACATGCTGGTTAGACATGTAGCAACAGACACAGAAACAGACACAGACACAGACACAGACACAGACACAGACACAGACACAGACACAGACACAGACACAGACACAGACACAGACACAGACACAGACACAGACACAGACACAGACACAGACACAGACACAGACACAGACACAGACACAGACACAGACACAGACACAGACACAGACACAGACACAGACACAGACACAGACACAGACACAGACTCAGACACACAGACACACATACACTGGCACAGACACTGACACAGACACAGACAAAAACGAACACGAGACAGACACACGCGTGTGCATGTGCTTCAATTTAATGCATTTTTGTTTTAGAGTAGAATAAAAGGAAATGCAAAAGATGAAATCTACAGATTTAGCTTCATTTTAGCATTGCATCTAGAGTTTTATTATGAAAATTCCCTAGTATTTTGTGGTATATATCCGGAAATGGTGATAGGAAGATTTTTTTCGATTTTACGTTCAATGAATAAATTAGTTATTATGTTTAATTTATAATATTGAATATTGGATCTTCACAGCCAAAAAAAAAAGTAGCAGGCTATTTTTTGCGTTTTTACTTACGTACATGGCCATTTCGTTTTCGGACTATTCGCATATCATTTGCAATTTATACCAAAAAAAAATATAGAAGGGATATGCAAGCTAAACATGTAGGTAAGAATGGACTTTCTGATACCGATCTGCCTGAAATGTTAGAGGAATATTTAAATACATGTACTGCAAATTGCATTTCTAGGTTTCTTTGGGCAAAATTATTTTTTTATTTGCACAATTACATGGTTAAGTACTCTGGGTATTTACAAATAAGAAAATCACATATTTTACGTAAAATGTGGATAACTAAACGTTTAATACAACTAACATATGGTTTCTATTCGGAATGCCTAAGATTGAGTTTGTTTCCTTGTCTCCTTCTACTACGCGTAAATAATTAAAAAATGTGTCTAATCCTATTTCGTCAAACACTGATTAGTGACAACTATGAGAATCCTTAAGAATGCAATACGCTTCAAATTACAAAAACAAAAGAGTTAAAAGCGAAGCAAGCATTTTCAGTGGTAGTTTTCATATCATTCGGTTTAGGTAAATTGTATTTGTGAAACCGCTTGAATATGTGCCCGATTGCATTGTTTACCGTTCATTAAACTGAAATATCTTGAATCATAATCACTTTTATTTAATGAAACCGTATTCAGTTGTTCAATAAATTGTAACAGTTAATCTCGTGTTATACTTTTATTAGCGACAAGTACAGTAATACGATTACACTGGCGTTATGTGGGTTGTCTATTAAGTTAGTGTAGTTGTACGATAGCATTGAGTAAAACGTTCAACGATAATAGGAAGTGCGGACAGTTAAAAAAGGCGAAAGAAAAGGATATGATATCGTTTTCGAAGCTTAGAGGTATCAGTCAGTAGGCTATTTCCGATCACTGCAAAAATCAATCCTCTCAGCGTCAACCAATTTTAAATCCATGTAGAATAGAAATATACAAATTCAAGCCTTATAAAGTAAGAACGTGTGGGAATTAAAATAAAAAAAAATGCATTTAAAGTTTTATTTTCTTTTCCTTTAATCTGAAATAAAGTTAATCAAACTACAATTCTTCGAAATTCTTTAATCGGGTTAAATAAAATAATAAACCTAGAAAAAAGAAAAATTCTTGTAGTGTAATTTACCACGCGATTATAGCTTTCGTTTAGTTCCCGTTCTTGTTTTATTGATCTTAGAGCTTGTATGGAGTGGGTGCAACTGCATCTAGCGAACATTGACCTGTAACCTATAACCCAATGCCTGAATTTTCTTTTAATAAGCTCCAGTTCCATTTTCCTATTTCTTTCTTATTCAGCTAACTGAGTTTATTCTATGATCGTCAATTTAGGTTTTCCACTTGCTCACAACAAATTCATTTCTTTTTTACACTCAATTAGTTTTTATTGAGTGGTGACAAGCTATTTATTACTAATTCGTATTATGTTATTTACTACCTTTATGTACAGAATTCGTGTCAGGCTAAATTGCATTTATCGTACTACTAATTGTTTAAGGGCATATTTTAAGAAGAGTATTTTTTTATCCTGTTCGTTGTCAAGGAACGGTATAAAACGCCATTTTCTATATGGTTGATGAACTGAAAAATTAACTACCCTTTTGAGCTTGTGTTACAGATCTTAGCTTTTTCAGAAAAGAGTCAGATACTGAAAAACGATCTGAATGAGCAACTGCCATTTATATTTAGACGAAAGAATCTCATATGATAATTTCGTACGACAGCGTTATGCAGAAGAGTAAAGCACAACTATGGCAAATGATTTAAGCTTTAGTCTATATTCTGTAAAAAATGCATCAATACTAAATCTGAATATTAAGTTGGTTCCATAAGTAAGGAGAATCACATTAAATCCTGAATTTAGGATACCTATTGTCATTTATAGAGATATAAAAAAAATAATTTTTCCGAAAAAAATACTTTATTCACTTCGCAATTCCCCAAAAAACAAATTGTTCCACGTTTTACTCCAGAAATCAATCGCCTATCTCAAAAGACAAAGGGAGAATTTAAAAAAATTACTTTGCCATAACCACGTTGCGTTTTTTTTTCAAAAAACAAAAATTGATGTAGCTTCGGCTACTAAAAGTAGTCCGCCAAGATAAAGCTCAATTACTTTCCATTCTGAAGAAAGAAAAATTCAAACATTTTAATGTGTTTATTCAATTATAACTTCAAGCACTGACGTGAATGCATTTCATCCACGGATGTTTATTTCGACTAAATCTACTTTATAACGCAAATACTAAGTAATAATTAATACACCTTGTTTAAACATTATTTACAAAAAAAAATTATTGACATATAAGTTATAATTTCAGTTACATGTATCGCAGCCATATCATATATGGGAACAAATGGCGATATTCAATGTTAATGGACAAAATTTAATTAAAAATAGTTTAGACTTTCGAAGCTTACATGCAAAATGCTACCAAAATCAAATTTGAGATACAATCAACCTTAACTAATTAATTTATTAATGAAGGTTAAAGATTAACTTGATTTTAAAAGGATTTGCATATTTCGAATCTAGATAATAAATACAGCTACAGTAAACTTTAAAATACAATCAACCCATGTTAATTATTTTATGAAATAGGATAAATCATGGCCTGTGTACACTTATACGAACGTGCGCTTGAAAATCACAAAAGAATCACTTTATTATACACATTATTTTACAAAACAATTTATATCACTAATTTCTTCACCAAATGTGTCACAGATTTCGATTTTAAACATGCTCAACCTCTTCTATTTAATTAAGGTAATTCGCGCACGTCGTTCTACAATAAATCTCAAAATTTAACTGTAATCTACAAATTATTTTAAGAAACAATTTACATTACTAGTACCTTTATGAAATATGCTACCGACATCGATTTTAAAGGATAATCAACACCTTCTATTTATTGTTGAATTTCAAGATATGAAACTTCATTATCCTTAATGAAAGTTTAGGTATGTAGTTTATCATGCAGGATATGAGCGTTAAAAAGGGTTGAATTATAAAACAAGTTCTGGTTATAAATTCAGCTATTTAAGCGATGATAGTGAATGACATGAACGTGACCACAAAGATTTTGTACCCCAGTTTACACCATATACAAAGGTAGGCAAAAGAATTATCGGTTTAATTAAGAAAGGAAGATAATCGATATAGTACCCTTCTTAGCAGACAACAATTTATTGTTTGGAGATTTAGCACATGTTCTAGAACAATTTATCCCATATCTATGGACCACTCAATGCGTTGTTAATGAGCAGAACAGTTTTGACTATTTTGGATAACGTATCTAAAACGGGTTACTTGGAAGTCAAATTAAATTTTGACATGTTTGGTTGCATTTCTGATGGGAACCAACTCGAACACACATTTCTCTTAGTTAAAAATACTTACCTTTTTGTAAAAAATAGATCTACTAGTTATTTAGTAACAATTACGAACTAATTCTTATTAAGTACGTACCGTGGTACCAGCAAGTGGCCAATGAAATTTTGGTTTAATTTATTCATAAAAATGACTACAAAACGTTACTCTAATTAATTTACACTTTTACTAGTTAAAGGGATGCAACTTTGCGTTTTTATGTCGCAAATAATACCATATTCGTTTTTACTTAATGGGCGTTTTCACTGTTGTGGTATGCGACATCCATAGAAGTTCAATTAACATAGTGCGCGCAAGTCGCTCTTCAATAAATATCAAATTTTAACTATAATGGACAAACTATTTTATAAAACAGTTTATATTATTAGTTTATTCACTAAATATGCCACCGATATAGATTTTAAAACTTACTACCTGTAAGTTTAATCACATGATGTATGTTAATTCTAAAATGTAGAACATGTGTAGATGTAGGTGCAATGCAAGAACTATATAAATAAAAAAAGGTTACGTGGAACACTGTATATTTATATTTCACAAACAAAGTGTATAAAAGCGCAGAGAAGTGGTAGTGATGTAGAAACATTGATAAATATTTAATATTACATTTTGTGACAAAATTTACATAAATGTGTTAAACAATATGGATTTCTGAGATGACAAAGTTATGAACTATGGACTACAAGTAAACAGTATTTGTGTTAAGACAGTTATAAGAACAGGATAAATTAAAATTTCAAGTGATTTAGACGTTTTAAACGCAAGTTACAAGTGAAAATACATTAAGTTAGGTTAAGTACTATATTTAAGAATTTTGCAAATTTTTAGTGTTTTTGGGATAAGTTAAGTTTAGAATAAATTATAATAGCACATATTAGTAGGTTTCCTCGTTTTCATAAAGAAATTTACAATATACAAGTAATATGAACATTTAGAAAAGCTGGTTAACTACCTAAACTTTAAATATGAAAATGGAATTTCTGTTAAAATTAAGCTAAACGATTTGAAATAAATGTATTCTGATATAGTTTTCACGTAGATTCCGAATATGTAATTAGTTTAGGTGTATATAGATTTTGTTAGATATAGGTAAATTTAGATTTTAAATTATCAAAATGCAAAGTTTCGAAGCGAAATAGAGTGTTGTCTTTTATGCAGAATCTTGCCCTGATTCTAAATCTGTATTCAAAAATCAAATCCGACTTGTTATAAAAAGTTATAGCATAATTTGTATTGTAGTTAAGTTAACAATTTTGTTTAGACCAATCAGATGCTTAGATTCTTTGTGTGTAATGTAGAAAAAGTTGACAATTTGGTATCCAAGTGAAAAGTATAAAAGGAATTGCTTCTGATTTCTCTCTGTTAAACCCTATGTTTTCTGTTTTTGTGACTAATAAGTCATAGTGTTAATAGTGTTGGTGTTTAACGAGTAAGTTACAAGTTTCGTTTACATGTTCGGTTTTTCAAACGCGATCAACATAGAATCGAGACCTTATAAACAATTTACTTAACCTATAACAAAATTTAAAAATTAGGTTACCGATTATAAGTGTCGATTATAATATCATTGTTTAAAATTTGAATTCTGTTCAAATATCGGTTGATGTGTTTTTTTTCTGTTAATAAATTCATGCAATTATTTTGGATTTGATGTTTATTTTTCTTGGAAGTGACGCAGAGTTGTAAATAAATTGAATTCCATAACGGCATCTAAAATAAAAGTGAAATCAATTAAAATTTATATGCAAATAAAACATAATTTTAAATCCCAAAAATTTTGTAAATATTTAAACCAACATCTAAAAATACAATTTAAAATAAAGTGCTTATCGAAAAATATTTCAGCAATATTACGTTACATCATATTTACCACAAGGAAGAGTCGTTCAGCAGTAATTTGGATTTGGATAAAGTATGGAAAATTAAGCAGCATCATCGTGTACAGCAAAGCAGTGTCATCATCACATTCGAAGAAGTCTACGTCCAATATTTTAATATGGAACTAGCTTAATGAAAACATCAGTTGGAAAATGCAGCAACACATGTCAGTGAAATTTTACTCATAATTATTGCATTGATTTTTTTTTTTTTGATATCCTGTATTTTTGTTTTGGTTGTTTATGTATAAATGTTTGTGCGACAGCATGTTATGAATACCTGTAAAGTGAATGAATCGGTGTAATTATCTACATTATAATTTTATTTCGAACAAAACTAAGTTATACTCACATTTTGAAGATCATTTATTGAAATTTTTGACAGGCTGCATTTGATAAAGTCAGTTAGAACGCAACGTATGCGTTATTGTGCAGATTCAACTAAAGTCTGTTTCACACAGAAACCATTTAGTATAATTTACAATTTATTGAACGTAAACATTTCCATGTGTATAATAAAATTTTCAATGATTACCCGTTTATTATATAAATGCAGTTATAATAATTTAAAGGATTTAGTAGGTTAAATGTTATTAATGATTTTAAGTTGCCAACAATCAAAGTTTAAATACAATTGAACCCTATCTCCAATTGAGATACTGAGCTAGTCCGGAATTAGAAAAATAAATATTAAAAGCTAATAATAATAAATATAATATCGCCCACATATTAAATTTTCACTTGTTCGCCAAACCAATTAATTTCATTACAAACAATACACCAGAAATAAATTTAATTAAATTCAATTTATACTACAAAACATTTAAAATATACTAGCCATCACAATATATATATATATATATATATATATATATATATATATATATATATATATATATATATATATATATATATATAAATAATTTAATTAGACATTTAGAGTGTGTACTGAGAAGTCAACTTCAAAACGGTTTAATATTTAATTTATTAAAGATCTGGTTATTGCCATTTAATAAAGGTCATAACCTTTTAAAAGCTCTTGAGGATCAAAAAATGTAATATTGTAACCCGTTGTGCGGTAGATACACAATAAATTGTTAATAGTTATCCTTTGATTATATAGGTTAAAGTTTAATCTGAATTCATATGTGAATTAGTAAAGATTGAATGTTGTTGCATACATTTAAACATAACCCATTTTTAAATAAAACTTGTCCTTTAGCTATAAGCTCTAATGTTAATGTCAACACGAAGGTAGTTTGTATAATTAGTAGAAATTGATTACGTTTAAAAATAATTTTAGAGATTCCATCTGTAAATTCCAAATATGTATTTTTAAATAAATATTTTCATTTGTAAATAATTGGTCCACTAAACTTAAAGTTTGATATTTATTAACATATGTTCTCAATAAAGCTAAACTAACATTTATTCAATCTCATTTTCTATCTAACTATGTCTATAAAACATAAACATTGTTTCTACCTATGTCCGTCATGACTTTCATACCATGCAACCGATGTGCTCAAAAAGGTTTCATTAGAAGGCAATAATAAGATTGGTTTTAGACCAACGAAATAGGACATTCGATTCATTCATGCTTTATTTGCCCGAATTTTGAAATTTTGAAATTTATATTTTAAATAAGATATCCCATTTTTATATTTTTATAATTTATCTAAATAAATATCGTAAACGTTATTGAGTGTTTGACCAAACGCCAAAAGCTCCACGCTAGTAAGTAAAAGAACAGGTTGATTTTCAAATCGCACATTTAGTGAAGAAAATATCGATTCTTTAAATAAAGTTAAAATCTAAAACTTATTGAAGAGCGACGCATTAAACTCTCATTCTCTATAATAAACAAAAATAGGTTGATTATGTTTTAAAATCTAAATCGGTGACTTGTTTCAGTTAAATTTTGAGATTTATTGTAGAGCGACGTGCATGGATTACCTTAACTAAATTACAATAAATAGAAGAGATTGATTAAGTTTTAAAATCTAAATCAGTAGCATATTTAGTGAGGAAACTAATAATATTAACTGTTTTATAAAATAATTTGTCCATTGTTGTTCAAATTAGAAATTTATTGAAGAGCGGCGTGTGCATTATGTTTATTAAGCTCATGTTTTCTACAATAAATAGAAGGGTTCGTTATGTTTTAAAATTGATATCGATATTTATAAAGAGATACTAGTAATATAAATTGTTTTGTAAAATAATTTGTCCGTTATAGTTCAATTTTGAGATTCATTGTAAGGGTTTTTCGGTGATCGTAAGTGAAGTCTGCCTTCAACGAGCACCAATGTTTTATTTAAAATAAGTGTAAGTTAGGGTATGATTATTTTATACATTTGTGTGGGATCACTCCTGGACGGGTTGCGGACAGCGGTTGTTCGCTCCAGGGGTTGGTAATGGATTCGGGCGCCACCCAAGGATAGGCTTCTGTTCAGGTGTTCCTTGGGACCAATCTTGAACTTGCTCGGTTTCTAAACGGCCTGCTCCAGGTGCTATAGTGGAGGAAAAATTCAGGGTACTCCCAGTGGTGGAAGATGTATCTAAAACAGAGTTCATTCGGATGAACGGCGGATACGGTAGTTGACAAAGTTCACTGGTCTCCTTGACAAACAAGATCCGTCTCCAATGATTTATGATGAATGAATGTATTTAAATTACTATGGTTACGATTTCAATGTTAGCGGTTACCAGTAGCAAAGCAAATTTTACTACTACTACTAATAGTAGTAGTAAAACAAATTAAATACGTACTTATAGAGCGATTATATATTAACTTAAATTATATTGATCAATTTAAACTACTCCTTACCTCATATTCATAAAATGCGGCTTCGTCTGCGAACAAAAGCAGTGGGAACGAAAAGATAAAAAATCAATTAATGATTTAATACTTATTTTGATATTCCCAAATTATTGGTCATTAAACGACGGATCGGTTGATATACAATTTTACCACTAAAAAAAAATACTTATGGTACAGGATGTATTAATTAATAATTACGGACACTTTTATCTAGTAATAACTCAAAATTAATTTACAGAAGTCTATTACTTCTTGCACATATGTTAGCGGTTGGAATGTATTAATAAAAATAGTTTCTTTTGCACAATGGAAACGAGATTACAATTTCCATTGTAGTTGTTTACCTGGTTAACGCCATAGAAATTATTGCAGGTTTAACTTTAATTATTTATATCGAAAGTGCAATTTTCCAAGAAATAAATCAATTAATTTATAAGAACGGTGTTAATTTTTAATGATTTTATTAATTTGAGACTCGCTTAATTATATTTCGGGTTTTAAAATCTATTCTTGAACAATTCGGTATATTTAATTCTAACTAATATTAGGATAACAGGTTTTGAGTGTAATTTTCCGCTCACAAGATGCATTTTAATACAAACTAAATTATTATTTATCAAATTTTAATTTCGGAATAAAAAGAAAATTTGCATTTATAGTTAAAGGAAATCATCTAAATCGTTTAGTTTTCGTTTATGTAAATGTTTTGTAATGTTGTGTAATAAAATGTTTTGTGAAATAATTTGCCCATTATATTTGCCCACCCTCTATAATAAATAGAATAGGTTGATTATGTTTTAAAACCCAATTTAGTAGCAAATTTAATGAAGAGAGTAATAATATAATTTTTTATAAAATAATTTCTCCATTATCACTTTGAGATTTATTGAATTAAACAGAAGAGGTTGAGTACGTTTAAAATCGAAGTCTGTAGCACATTTAGTGAAAAAATTAGTGATATAAATTTTGTTTTGTAAAATAATGTGTCTAATAAAGTGAATTTTTTTGTGATTTTCAATCGCCCGTTCATATAAATGCGCACATGCATGATTTATCCTAATAAAAAAAAATAATTAGCATGAGTTGATTGTATACTTTAGCTGTATTTTGCATGTAGATTCGAAAAATGAAAACCGTTTTAAAATCAATTTTGTCCACCAGGTTGATACTGAGCAATAAAACAGTGCGCACGCATAAATACACAAGTTAATATTTAACCTTCATTAATAAATTAATTAGTTGAGGTTGATTGATGTAAACTTTAAAAGTTTAAACTTTTTAATTAAATTGAATATTGCCGTTTGTTCCCATATATGGCATGGCTGCGATAAATGTAACTGAAATTATAACTTTAATGTCAATAATGTTTCTTTGTAAATATTGTTTCAACAAGGTGTATTAGTTATTACTTAGTATAAAGAAATAAAAATTCTTGGATAACATCATGTCAGTCTTCTAAACTGTGACAGATAAATGAAGTCTACAAAGTTGTTTTAGTTTGTGCTAATCGAGTACAGCCTGAAACGACCGAAAACTTACGAAATTTGAAAAAAGATTCGTAAAACATTTTTTTTCATATTTTCGAAATTTTGAAAGCTGTGCTAAATTGTGTTAGTCAAACTCAACAACTTGCCTTAATGGCAAAATTATGTCGGACCATCATAGTTATCTGACCACCCAAATATGTGGTCTTGATTTTCTCTTTCAGTTGCTACTATTTTCATACCGCTATAATTTTTGTACACAACTAAAAACCATCGACAGATTTCTAAAATGGCACAATGTGCAAGAAAAATTGGTCGAGTTGATTACATTTTCGTAAAAATCTAATAGCAGTGAGGGGTTTATTAGGCGTAGTTGTTTGTTTTTATGAAACATTTCTGAACCAGGAGTAAATTTTATATAAAAATACCAACAAATAGAATTAAGAATATAAATTATGTTATAGGCAAATTTTTTATGCGAAATTTGTTACAGGTTAAAATAGCAGTACAATTTCCGTAACAGATAAGGATAATTACCAATAGCTCAGCGCAAGGGGGTGGGTGTGATGTTGCTATGCGTGTGACACAGACATAGACACGGACACGGACACGGACACGGACACGAACACGGAGACGGACACGGACACGGACACAGACACGGACACGGACACGCACAGGGACACGGACACGGACACGGACACGGACGAGACGCACAGGGACACAGACACGAGACACGGACACAGATACAAACACAGACACAGATACAAACACAGACACAGACACAGTAACAGACACAGACCGCAGACGCAGACAGACAGACGCAGACGCAGACCAGACACGACAGACGCAGACGACGAGACGCAGACGCAGACGGACACGGACGCAGACGCGAGACGCAGACAGACACGACGACACGACGACACGACACGACACGACACGACACGACACGCAGACGCAGACAGCACGACGCAGACGACACGACGAGACGCAGACACGACAGACGCAGACACGCAGACAGCAGACGCAGACACAGACACACACACAGACACAGACACAGATACAGACATAGACACAGACACAAACACACGCACGCACGCACACACACCCGTGCACAGCCACATGCGCGCGCATTCACGCACACACACACACACCCACGCGCGCACACATACACACACACACACACACACACACACACACACACACACACAAACACGTCGTAAAATGAGGTAATAAGTCGATTTAGCGACAGTAATAAGAATTTCGATTTCGTTACCTTCTGTACATGTACAGGATGTCCCATGAGTATAGGGACACATCTTAACTACAACTTCCTGTTGTCAAATGGGATCGAATAAACCACACATACCTTAGCACAAGTGTGCTTCCTGAAGAAGATACGGCTGTTTAGAGTTATAAAAGTACTTCTAGTACTGGGTATATTTCAGAAATAACATAACGTACCAAGCTGAAAATTGGAATACATCTACTTCGGAGGAATTTGAATATTCTCAGTTTATGAACCATACTTCATGTTGTAGAGGGCGCTGTGGAAATATTTTTATTCGTATGTTTCTGTCATATTTTTCTTATGATCAACAATTTAGTTTCTGCGTGTAAAGTTTATGATGGAGAAACTAATTTGACGTCCACAAAATGTACCGTTTTCAAGAAAAACGCAACTAAACGTTTTAATGCGTCAAATTAGGGCGTTTCACGAAATACGGTTGTATCAAGTTAGCACTTGTCACACTAATATTGATACACCTTCTAATAAAAATTAAATTGAAGTAGATATTAGATTATATTGGCTATTTACAAAAGATTCTCAAAATGGACGCCATTAGCTTCAACGCACTTTTGACAACGTTTAGCTAAACTTCTCGAATTTTTCTTGACAATTCCATTCTATTGCCGTTTGATTGTTTATAAACAAAGGATTTCATATGATCGCCATAAGAAAATTCTAACGAATTGAGATCTGGACTTCGCGGTGGCAGGAATGATCATTCGCACGTCCAATCTATCGTCGTTGAAAGTGGTTATTTAAATAATTTTGTACGTTTCGAGCAAAATGAGCAGGAGCACCATCGTGCATAAACCACTTATTGTTTCTAATGTTAAGTGGAACATCTTCTAGTAAGGTGGGCAAAGTATTTTCCAAAACGGAGTTGGAACTTGACATCGTCCTATTAAAGAATCCCCGAAAATTCCACAACATACGAATTGAAAATTCGTACTGAGATAGTTTCGTTCTAGCTATACGGGGATTGTCTTCACTCCATGTATGAGAATTGCGGGTATTAATTATGCTTCGACGGGTAAAGGTTGCCTCATGAGTAAGAGCACACAATTAAAAAATGTCGGGTCATTATTTTATATATTACGCAACCACTGACAAAAATTAGATCTTAGTGGGAAATCAGTCGGCAACAACTCCTGTTAATTTAAATGGTTAGACGGACGTTGGGAACGAAGTACTTTCGGGGTACAGCTGTAATTGCAGATAACTGTCGAATACTGATTTCAGGGTTTAATTGAACTCGACGTAAAATACCTTCTTCCTCCCCTACGGGTAGAGAAGTTGGACGTCCAGCATGGTATCTCGCTTTAAAGCTCCCATGTTCTTTTAATCGTTGGAATAAGGTTTGAAATAATTTTCTGCTGGGCTGGCGACGATCTACTGCAGCTTCTCCATAGAACTGCTCTTGGCAATAAGTCGCAACCACATCGGCCATACCAGAGTTGGAAAATATATTGTAATGGGGCATTTTACAGGAAAACAAGAAAAGGTATTCAGAGAGAGAACAAGAAGAATAAACGGAAACTTTAAGAACAAAAATGAATTAGATAATAAGTCAGCAGAACAATAATAAAATGGTTCAACATAAAATAACTGACAGATTACAACTTGCAAATAATGTAACAAATGCATTAATATCAGTGTGACAAATGATAACTTGATACAATCGTATTTCGTGAAAAGCTTTAAATTAGCGAATTAAAATGTTTAGGTGCGTTTTTCTTGAAAACGGTACATTTTTAGGATATGAAACAAGTACACCGTTTTTATGCAAAATTAGTCTCTCCGTCATAAACTTTATCCCCAGAAACGAAAGTGTTGATCATAAGAAAAATATGACAGAAACATACGAAATATATATATATATATATATATATATATATATATATATATATATATATATATATATATATATATATATATATAGTATATAACCCGGATCGACTTTAAAAGAGGGAAAATTCTCTTATTTTTGATTTCTCAGAAAATTTCATTCTTGATAATTTGCCCTGCTTGTTTTCAAACCCCCGAAACACAAATTACTTTCTATTTTACTCGTACGGTTCTCGAGATAATATCATTTTTCTTGAAAAATTGGACAGAATGTTTTTCCTAATTTTTAGAAGTAACTTTAGTAGGCGGATTTCATTGAAAAACACCACTGACAGAAACTGTCAAATTTGATAATTCTGTTGAACTGCAAATTAATTAATGCTAATTTGAATTGTATGCTACAATGTTGACTTTACAACAAAGAATTTATCTAATTCAATGTTACGGAACTGAGGAAGAGTGCTACCGAGTTGTTATCAAAAAATTCAACCAAAAATACCCGGAGGTTGCCATTTCGAATGCCGGAGCAAAAAACTTGGTAACTAAATTCCTTCAAACAGGCTCGGTTTTAAACCTAAAGAAGCCAAAGAAGTTGTTCGATGAAGAAGATGCTGCTACTGTTCTAGCCGTTCATTCCGCAACAGAAGTTCCAAGGTTGTCTTTAAGAAGGAGGGCACTACTAATTGGGATAGGTAAATCTCATTTACAAAGAATCTTCAAGGAGAACAAAATTTTACCATTTAAGCCGCAATTTAGGCAAACTTTAGAGAACGGTGATGAAGCCAAACGTCTAGATTTTTGTTTGGAAATGGGCAATAGAGTTTTGGAAGATTCAAATTTTCATAAACGAATAATGTTCTCCGATGAATCGACCTTTTCAACTAACGGAGCCGTTTCCTCCCAACATTGCGTTACTGGAGTAGGACGAATCGAAACTTCCGAATTGCTAGTCGCAGACAATGTTTGAAAAAGTTAATGTGCGGTTTCGTACCATGGAATTATTGGCCCATATTTTTTTGATCAAAATTTAGACCGTTATTCATATTTGGAAATGTTGCAAAATTTTTTAACTGATAAACTGGATGAATTGCCATTGAACTACCAAATTGAAATGCTCTTCCAGCACGATGGGTGCCCTGCTCATTATGCCGGTACTGTTCGCCAGTGGCTCAATACAGAGTTCCATGATAACTGGACAGGAAGAGATGATCCCATTTTATGGCCGCCGAGAAGTCCTGATCTCACAATAATGGACTTTTATCTGTGGGGTCGTTTAAAACAAATTGTGTACAGTGAGCCATTAGACAATGATGAAGAGCAATTGAAAAATAGGATACGGAATGCTGTCCAGTCCCTTTCAATCGAAGAAATAAGGCGCAGTTTCAACGAATTCAGAGCTCGCATTGAAATCTGTGCGGAAAAAGGAGGAGCATTATTCGAATAGAAAATTAATAGTTCAGTGTTTTGAGAATTTCATTTCATTTTACCATCAATTGTTAAATTTATTAATTAAAACTTGTGAGACCAATTTGATTTTTCCTTTGAAACAAATCAATTTACTTCAAAAAATTACGAAAAGCTCGAATTTTTCAAGAGAAATGATATTATCTCGAGAACCGTTTGAGTTAAATAACAAGTAATTTGTGTTTCGGGGGTATGAAAACAAGCAGGGCAAATCAGCAAGAATGAAATTTTCTGAGAAATCAAAATAAGAGAATTTTCCTCTTTTAAAGTCGATCCGGGGACATACTGTATATATATATATATATATATATATATATATATATATATATATATATATATATATATATATATATATATATATATATACCCAATGTTAAAAGTATTTTTATCATTTTAAAGAGCTGTAACTTCTTCAGGAAGAACGTTTGAACTAAGGCATGTTTGGTTTAATCGATCCCATTTGACCTAAGGAAGCTGTAGTTAAGCTGTGTCCTTATAATTTTAGGACACCCTGTATATTTATATGTAGTTTGGAAAGTGAAAGCATTTGGAAAATTGTACAATTTTTCTTATTTACCCCTTCATCATTCTTCCAATTAAACTTGCATTTACGCTAGTGGTATTAATATTGATGAACTTAGTTACTAGGTATTCATAGTATTACATGAAGATATGCATGATTTGAATTCTTACAAAGGTTAATAACCATAAAATTTGACGTTTTTGTAAGAACTCGTTGATTTGCGTCCTTTCTTGCCTATATGTCAGTCATACTTAAAGAAAGGTATCAGATATTGTATCCTTTACAACTTTTATGTGAAGTTTTCTCATAAATCGAACCGTTATCGAGTTAATCGGTGGAAATGTTCTTTGCACCTTTCTTCCAAGATGTCCGTTATTTCTCACCCCACAAGTTTGAAAACTGGTATTTTTATTTTATTTAAGGAAAAATACTCACTGAGTGCACAGAAAAGCGAATAAATTGTTAATTTGCCATAGTTGTGCAGGAAAAGTGATATTAGTGGTAATCATAACATGTTCAAATAATGGGAGATTGATATATAGTGGGGTGTGTAAAAATTTTTGCGAAAGCTGTATATTAGAACAAATTTATGAAAATAACAACATAAACAGAACGTATTAGAAGTAAGATCATATACATTACCAGGAGAAATCGGAGGTGATAAAAGAGTAAATAAGTTAAAAAAATGATAGATTTAACCACTTAAATCAAAAGATGAGTGTATTTTCACATATTCCGCCTATTTTAAGGTTATTAGGAAAAAAAAATATACTTATTAAGATGCATTACAAATTAAATTACATTTTCTCTTCATCGTCTTATACTTTATTACTTCTTCAATAGGTTCAAATAAAACATAACGCATTTTTAACACAAATTCTATGATGATATATTATTAGTTTACGTTTAAATAGCGCTGTGTAAACATACTTTTTTGCTAATTTTGAATTGAATTTCCACTGTTAACACAATCAATGAGAAAGAGCTTTTCCGGTTCACGTATAAAAAACAAACGGAATAATCGTCAAAATCCACATAGAAAGAAATTATTTTTTGTCTAATTTTCGATTTACTGAAATAAGGCCATAAAAAATTAAAATAAATTCTCAAAAATTTCGGTTTCTCTGTGACGAATGGCAATCTACTGATTTTCGTTGCAGCTTTGGATCATGCACTAATAGCTTTAATTTTCGTCTTATCTAACGTACCACGTATCCCTTACAGTTTCTTTATCTTAGACATGTATATTATTTCAAAAATGAAATCCAATATTAATGATTAATCTGGTGTTTTCATGTTTCGATATTGCACTTAATCAAACATGATTTCTTAATAGAAGGAAAAAATGAAATTATAAAAGTAGAACTTTCTCGATTTAGGACCGATAGCATTTAAATGTAAAATCGAACAATGTGATCGGTTTAAAGTATTGGATTGGATTGTTGCGACCACAGGGTGCGTAACCTTACAATTTACTACACTGAAAAGTCTATAAGTTTCCTTTGACTGACATAAACGTTCTTTTATTGTTATCCCTTCTTGACTGTTAGATTCCAAGTCATTTATGTATTGATTTCTAAACTATCCTTCACTGTTTTTATATCTTGAATCAAAAATATAAACCATTTTCATATACACAAATCTAGTGTTATAAAACATTACAAGATAACCATATGATTAATGGGTAACGCTTTTGATGAAGGTGGAATATGACTGTGGCCTGAGCTTTCCTCGAGGGTGTTTCCATAGTAATGACGTCACAGCACCCCGACGCGCACGACGCTTCAGGATAACGATATTGCATGATGGCGGCTACAGCAGTTACTTGTAGGCGATTGCCAAGTGATGTGCTGTGAAAAGAACGGTGAGAAAACATGACCCGGGGACGGGTATACGTCCAGGGTCCAGCGCTTTTCCTGCTCCAACCAGACGTAGTGTTTGTTTTAAGGAATTAGAATTTTCCAGTGCACTCCTGCACAGTTTTCACTTATTCTTTGCCGCATGATGTCGCTGCTCAGTGTCACAGGTAAGTCAATCAAAAAGTATTACGATAATACACTTAAAAGTAGGTACTTAGCTATTATTTACATAAATATAAAAATTGAGTTCGTAAATCATTTTACTGTGTAGTAGAAAATGCGTAGACAGCGTCGCGATTGATTTTCTGAAAAACCGCCGTTCTATTCTAGGTCATAAACGTGTTCTATAAACCGCTCTCTGGGTATAAGGAAATTTATTATTTTATTTGCACGCGTAAAGCTTAAACACAGCTGAAGAATTGAATATACTTGTTGTTAATTATGCACAGAGAAGAATGTATTACATCCGCAATGCGATTATATCAACATGTGGCAACGGCTTGAATACATCCACTTTTTAGTTGAAAATTGTTAGAAGTTCATGTAAAAATGTGGGCTTTATTTAGTTTTATTGCGTTACGTATGTGCTTATCAAAATTTGTGAAAAGCGTGCTAGTGGGTTTTTACGTGTAAATTTGAACTATGATATGCAAATATAATCGAGAAATCAATATAACACTCAGTATATGAAAAGATAAACTATGTGAATAAAAAAGTTGAAATGCAAACATTAACCCACTTGTTTAAGGTTTTTTTTTTATCAACGGCAAATTCCACAAATCAAAACATAACGCAGTGCTTATTTCTATTAGCGATATGGAGAAATTGTAATATGTATTATGTATGTCATATGGTGTTTGTGGTGTGCAATATCCCTTAATAAATTATGTTTATGTCAGATACGATATCTGTAGTAAATCCGGTAGCCGGCTACATTATACTAATTTGATCAACCGAACAATCACTTGATTACACGTTTTAGTGTTTAAGGAATTATGTTTTTTATAATAATTTTGAATTACTACTAAATCGGATTTGATTTATTAAAAATGAGCAGTCATACGCACATATTTGCTTATTCAGGCACGACGCTACTGTTTTTAAAACACCACTGTGCTAAGGTATAATAAGTTCATTTACTTCCCAATTTCACATACTAAATGTATGCTCACAAAAGTAACTGTCACATATCCACAGCAACGACTCCCACCACCATTTGAAAAGTTTTTTAAGAGTTATTTTTCTGCTTCGTAAAGAAATATTCCAAAAAACTTTCCACCCTTACTTTGACTAACATTTGATACCATGATGTTTATTTCGCTAATGCATACCTCCGCAAAAGATTGGTATATTACGTCATTCTAGTTAGCTCTAGACCTATCGTGAGTAGGTACTTAAATTACGCCACCCCGTGTCAAAAACAAAACTTTTCGTTTATTCCTTGAAGGTTTACTTAGTTTAGAACTTAAATATATTACCATTACCTCTGTATTTATGTATCAAAGCGTTACGAGATTTCAAATGGAATAAGTTTGAGTTATAACTTAACTGAAGAGACCTGTTGTGAATAAATCATGTTGCAAGATTTCTGAAACTTTTTAATGTGAAATTATATTACCAAAACGTTTGTCATTATGACATGCCACTTACATCAATTTTTGTTTACATCAAGACAATAAGTATTTCAGAGCCAAAACCCAATAAATGTTTTAACGTTAATTAACGTTAAAATAATAATTAATAATAAACCACAAATTAGCAAACACTAACAAAAGTTCAAATTTCTTTATATCGTGCACTTTCATATTATTTTGTTTTTTTTTATTTATTTTTTTCTATTATTAATTTATTATTATTATCATTTATTACATTATGATGTGCGTAATTTGATTTTAGTCCACACTTTTTTAGTAAACTTTATGCAAACATACATTCTACGCTATGCAAAACCCTTATGTTACGCCATTGGCCTTGTACATCATTCTTATTATTTGTAGTGTAATTAAGTTGTAGTTTTCTATTTGGTCGGTATAAATAATTATTTAACTCATTGTTATGTATCTTTATTTATAGTAAATTTCACATAAGTTTAGATGGACGTCATAATGTTTTATGACGTACCAAATTACAGCATTGCTTACGTAATTTTAATCAAAAAGTATACATGTATACTCTGCTTCAGAAAAATACCAATGTCATGTTGGTCAAATTCTATTCCTATTACAAATCTATTGTATATTTAATTCGTTCGAATCCTCTACATAAATGTAATACAATGTATTACAATTGATTAAATGTGAAAACGTGAAGTATATGATAAAATGGTAGGTTAGGAAGTAATAGTTTTAGTGTACATATGACTTGTTAATCTGAATGAATCACTGTTAGAACTGTCATCCTCTTCGCCCAAGTTTATTACTGTGGGAGCAATGTCTTCAAGATCTAATTGTTTCTCTCGTTCATATAATTCGCATATTATCGCTTCTATGTGCTAGGCTGAATTGTGCCACATTTCGGGATATTGCAATGCTTTTCGCCACAAACTTAAGCAGTTTTCGATGGTTCTGCCATCCCTACCAATGTATCTGTTGTAATAATGTTTTGGCTATGCCCCAAATTAGTTCAATTCGATTAAAAACACAATGATAGCGAGGTAAACGTAACACGAAGTGACCATATTGCTCCGCTAATTGATCCACACGGTACAAGATTGCTTACTTTTAAAGAGTAGAAAAGAGTGTTTATATAGTGCAAAATAATTGAGGAGAGTACTTACTGTGGAACCTTTACTAAAAGTTCCGTTTTAAATTCATTTTCGGAGAATTTTACAATATTTCTGCGTAACCACACCTTAATGTCGTCTTTTCTCTTGGTATCAGACATTTACATTTCAGGCAATTCTACTTATACTCTTACCACTTATTTTTACTTTGGGTTTAATTTTATTTTAACGTTGACTTAGCTTTTGCTGCTGCGAGGTGGGATTTCAATTGCCAAATTTTACTTTGAACCATACAAAATCAATTCAGTTTGGAGGTTTATAAAGAAATGCCTATATATTTAGAATTACCAGCATATCGATCTGATGTTTACTTCAACTTCCATCAAAATTAAGAATCACTAACATTAGTTTTTAAGAGATCATCTTTATAATCAAATTACGTATCGTAATAAAACTCATTGTTGTTATAATTTTTTACTTGTTATTTTTATGAGTTTTTAGTGACTTTTCTATTTTTGAGGTTTATTTGTTCCTTAAAAACAAATTGGCGTCCGAGATTACATTATTTATTTTCAGGTTTGAAGCAACACCTTTTTTTGTAAAGCGAAAATGTCTAAACAATTCTATTTTTGTTAGTAAGCTAATCAAATGTTATTGAACCTAGACCTGTTAATCTACCGATGATCAAAGTGGAATAAAATCTTCTAGTTATCAATTATTTTCCATAGCTATTTATAGCTCTGGGCTAGGAGTATTAATCATAAGTGGCTCAATTAATTATACACCCGTTAAAGATTACAACCTACGTAACAATAAACCACACAGAACTTAGTAACTCACCTTTTGCCATCGGTTTTAACGCTTCTTACACTTCGTTTATCATCATCTTGCCGTTTTGGAAAATCCATGTTTCATCTAGGAAAACAAATTGATGAGAAACGTTTTCTTTTATTGTCTTGTATGGTTTTAAAAAGTGAATCGTCTGTCTTGCAATATCTGGTAATTCCATCAATCCTCTACGTGGAATGTCTTTTTGCCATTGAAAACCGATTTGTTTTAATAATCGATAAAAGGATGCTTTACTTCCTTGAAAAAGTTGTTTAGCTTGAACTTTCCGATGGGCGGATATAAGAGTTACATGTTCCTCTTAAATTACATTTAGTTAAACTAAATATCACAGTGGAGATGATAATTCCAAGATTACTATTGAAGTGCATCTCGTAAATAACGTTCCAAAAGGAGGTAATATTCAACAAACTTTCTTACTACGATGGCATTTTTTTGGAGGTGTTGTAAGAGCAGTATTGCTTTAACAGCTTGTGAAATTTGGCTAACTGTTCCGACGCTAAGTTTCAATGCTTCCGCAACACCCCTGAATATATTAGTTCTCATTTTATGTAATCACATTGTTTACCTAAATCTCGCACAGCCAATAAAGGCAAAAAGGGGTCACCATTGTTACATTCTCTCTCGAAGTACTGTATACCTAACGGTATCGGCATTTCCACAATTAAATATAACAACACGAACTGAAATTCTGTTCCGAAATTAACAAATTTTTTAAATATAGGAATAACTGGTAATGCGAACGGGGAAATAGACCAAATAAGCAATAAAAATTAAATACGGTCGTTTGATGAGATCAACAAAAGTAATAGCTGTAAAGTGTCAAACTTAGATAAAATTTACTATATTTATTTCTACATTGATATTAATTTAATGAGGTAATTAAATTAAATTTACGACATCTAACGGTAATAGTTAGAATTTAACTGGTTAAGAGTCAACCTCTTCCAAAAATATAGTGTCTATGTTTAATTTTAATTAACTAGGATATAATTCAACCCACACTTATTTTGAATAAGGTTTACTTATATTTTTTTTCAAGGAGTCTATCGGAAATAAAATTTTTCGTCCTGGCGTATGTGTACAATGTGGTGAGTTTCAACATTTTTTTAATTACACACCCACGTTATATCTGAAATTTCTTTTTTTGGACTTTTCTGTACTATATTCTGTACACTGATAATAACACATTGTGGTAATGTAGTTATGATTACTTAGCAAAATAACATCTTACTGAAATTACCTGGTCACCTTCTGCCTACGCTCGAGATTACTTACTGAAACGGTTAATTCTACATCTACTCTGTACCGATATACCTTTGTTTGTCATTCCTCTCTGAGGACATTGAAACAGGTTAGTTAGTCAACAATTAATTCAACTGGTTGTCGAGCAATGAATGTATAACTAACTATACAGGGTGTTACGGATTATAGTGCGGAAAATTTAACGGCAGATTCTACATCTAAAAGTATTACAAAAAGTTGATACAAACGTACGTACAAAAATGCTCCGTTTTCAAGTTACGGGAGTTTAAACTTTTCCGCCTTTAATATTTTATTTCACATTTATTGAAAACCCATGGAGAGATTGGGATGAGTTTTGATACACGCAAATGTATCATTAAATTAGTGGTTTTTGCAAAAAACTAGTGTGACGTTCGTAAAGCCAGGTAAACTTTGCAAAAAAAGAGCCTCTCAGATTTTCTCGTTTTAACGCACTGTTTTCGAGATAAAAATTATTTTATTAATCAGTGCATTAATAAACCATCATCGGAATGGTTTATTTTAATTTCATTGTATTCATTGTAGTGCAGGAAACAGTGCATTAAATTTATTATAATATTATATATTAAGTTTAAATGAATTGCTGAGGTCCTTGGCGTATTGTGCCACAAGCACTAGTAACGCATTCCACTAATGCGGTTTCATTCGCTATGGTAGTGGAATACACCAGTTTCTTTAGATGCCCCCAGAAGTAGAAATCATAATAATGTAAGTCAGTTGATCGGGGTGGCCAAGAAATAGGCCTGTCCCGACCAATTCAATTTCCTTGGACAGCTGCTAGTAGGTTGGGTAAAATAAAGGGTCCAACTGAATAATTTTGAGCTATTTCTGCCTACACATTGATTGAAAACTACTGCTGCTTTCACGATTGGTGAATAAGATCTCGATTTTCGTCGGCCCAGTAGTGCTCAGTGTGGAAATTAAAAATTGCATTTCTGATGAAAGAAGCTTCGTCCGTGAGCAAAACAAACAAAATAAATTGCCAATCTTCTAGATTTCTTTATTTCAACACGTGGAAATACTACAGACTGACTGGAAAATCTGCTTCAGAAAGGACTTGTACCCTCTATAATTGGTAAGGATAGAGCAGCTGGGGTACTCGCCATACATTAACGTGTTTGGTTTTTCAACTCGTTTGCTGTACGCCTTGTACGTCTTTCAGCATTTTTCAACCTCTCTCATTTTACACTGTTTGAGCAGTTCTTGGCGCTCCACAATCAACAAAATTACGTGTTAATTTTCTTGTTTCTCTCAAACGTCTATATATATTTATGTATAAAAAAATGCATCAGAACTAAAAACACCGAGAGGCACTGCTGAAGTAGAATTAATTTGGCTTTAAATACGCCATAATTTTTGTTGCAAAACCCAGTGGCATGTAAACTTTTGCTAAACATAAAGACTCGCCGGGACGAACACAACTGATGTAGGGGCTTCAGAAAACAATTTTGTACACGTGACCTTTAATGATACGTTTGCGTAAACCAAAACTTGCGGTACTCGAGACTGTTTAGTTTAACTCAGATAATACATACAGGCAGGTTCTAAAGTTGATGTACTAAACAACAGTATGTTAAATAGTATATATGACTAACGAATGTTTAATTCAAGAATAAATTTGTGATACAAATTACGAGCTATATATGCAAACATTATGATAACATTTACTTTTTACACTCTTTATACATTTCCTTGCATAATCAGCACTATAAAGTGTTATAGTGTTTTACTACAATTTCCTTTGATTTCATTTGATGTTCTTTGTAAACACGGAAGCTTAATGTTTTAATAGTTATAGTATCCTGTTTGATGTTGATATTAAGCTTAAACTTATTTTTATATTTTTGGATGGACTGCCCTTAGATGTTCCTCGCTGCATTCTGTAACACCCTGTATAACATAAATCTTTTGCCTTGCACAATTGGAAGTTGTGTACCCATTATATTGAATATAGTGAATTCAGATGAACTTTGTTATGATTCATACCAGTTGTACGTTATCCAAAGTATTAAAATTTTCTTAAATTCTTACAAAATTATTTTACGTATTCTATATTTTTATATCTTGTATATAATAACTGTTTACAACTGTTTACTTATCTACTTCAACTGTCAGTTTACATTGTTAAAATATAACCTAGTGACTTTTGTACAGCAAAATATGTAATTGTGTTTGATACCTCAACTTCAGTTAGAAGTATGTATAAAGACCTTTAACCTAAATTCTATTTTATTTCCACTTATTTTTCATTTAGGATAGAAATTTTGTGGCTCATGCATTTAATTTTTTTATTTTTTACTTTAAGTATAGACAGTTTCACAGGAAGTTTGGTTTGTTTAATGTATTACAAACATTTTAGTACATTATGCAAGTCTTTGAGCTCAAATGTCGACGTTTTTTTTAGTTGTACTTACAATTATTGCGTTGGATAAACAATAACGTTTACAAATAACAAACTATGTTGATTTGTTACTGCTTTTTGCAGAATTAAAATTTTGGTAATCTCTTATCGATGTCTCGTTTTCTAAATTAATTTCGTGGTAGAAATTTACAGTTTACATTAATTTGTGTCTTATTGACTAAAATAATAGTTTATTTTTTTTTAGGGTGACATTTTATAAAATTCATGGCGCTTACTATTACTACTCAACAGGCTTATGCTCACTAGTCCAGTGTAAATAATAAATCTTCCGACCACGTGCTACAATTACTTGCTAGATTGTGCTGGATTAAAGTATCCCAGTCACAATCGTTCTACGGTATTGCAAAAGATTCATGCATAGATGTAAAAGTCGGCCCAGTTACAACTTATGTACTACGCGAAATATCAAAACTTTTCACTTACAGCGGTTAGTTGCATTTATAGAAACGCATATGTTCGGGACAAACCTAAAAATTCGGTCCTATCCTTGAAATTAGTAGTCAAGCTGTAAGATCACTACTTAAAGGTGTTACGCCTTGCAATAATATCTTCATCGTTCTTCCAGGTCCCAAGACCTCAGGTCAATGTCGTATTCGGCCTCAATACCTATGTCGACTTTCAGCGCCCTAAGATAATCTTCCGTTCGTGAATATGAAACAGTCAACCACTTCTGGCTGTAATCAACACGATAGCTGGATATACTATTGGTCACGACGCAATAGAATAACAGATCTTCACTGTTTAGGAAACACATTTAGTAAGTTATTGCTCCATAAAAACCTTTAGGACAGTTATCAGGCAAACTATGTACACTTGGATTAAGGGGCTTAGTTTAAAGGAGAACTTTGTAAATAAAATGACCCAAATTTAAATTAGATTTATTTACTTTACACTCCAAATGTAACTAGCGTATTAGCCCGCACACATAAAGTGTGTTCCGAACTAGCTAAGTGGAATAGACCGTGATTATAACTTGCACACATATACCTATTAGGGCACACGGTGCTGCTTAATTCATAAACACAGTTAATCTAAATTTATTTGTTTTTAACGCCCTCTCTCTGCACTATTATTTATTTAATTAGTTGGTGCAGGTTTGGTACAACTACAATTTATTGTACCGCAGCTTAGCCCAAATGTCGGAGGCGGTGTGGTTCCAAAGTTTATTTGGATATCTCTATTAACTATTAACTGAGATTAATTTATAAATTCGTTACCTGTACGTCACTGTCTGACAAACAAAGGTATAATAATATTATTATTAATGTATTGCCTATTTATACACAATTCTAACGGATCTCTGTTGGGATGCCAGTGGGGCAAACCTTCGGTTTCTCTGGTGGCAGATAACTACTACCTAAGGGAAGTACTAGTAACATAAATAGTGCAATAAATAATTATTTGGAGAAAATCCGGCCAAAATGTGTTGATTTACTAATTTCTAAAATTTCCTAGATACGGCTCTAACAGATATCGATTCAAACGGTACTGTTTAACCTAGTTTCTCTCTCTTGAAATATTTTAAGGAATATTTCTTTCGATGTTATCAGCCTGTAAACAAAACGTTATAAATTATATTGTAATTACTCTAGGTCAATGTTGGTTAGAAATAAAATCGATATTTTGAAAAGTATTTAATTTGATATCTTACGGTTTTTCACTTATTTTACTATATACAGCATAAATTATTTCTAATTACTGGATAATTATCACAGTAAAACCTAGATCTCTACTATTTACAGGAAAAAATGCTAATAACGGGTTGCTGAATTATCCGAAAGGATTAAATTATTTCAACTATCTAAAAGAGGAATAGCAAAAGAGACTTATTCACAATATCTAGTTGCACTTCATTATAATACATGTAGAATGCTTGCTGGGTTACGCATGCAATGTATTTGGTGTCATTAGAGTTTAGTGCCTCTGGCCAATTGGCGATTTTTATTAATAGAAAATATTTACACTGGGACCAAAATGACTTGGGTGCTATCTCTAACAGATATCACCGGGACCAAATTTGGTGCGATGTCTGATTAACAGAATACATACAGTACAGGTTCTTTGGTATTCTTACTGATAAGGTCAAAGATTCTATTACAGGCTTCCGATTAATCGGGACACTTAACTAAATTCTATCAGGTCTGGGTTTAACTTCTTCCAGAAATTATTTGAAACAGGGAAATTATTCTTTTCGTAAATATTTTCTTTGTTATTGGACCGACAGGGTTGGGTACTACAGAGGTTTAATTAAATCAATATTAATTATTAAACAGGAAAATACGCTGCAAGTAAACGCTCTCTGATTTAGTTAGTTCCGGGATATCGGAATTTTGTGAAATTAGTCAAGAAAATGATGTAAAGGAAATGGAAGTAATCTTTACCTTTACATCGTGATTGAATAGCGGTTTCTGGAACTGGGTAAAAATTTTGGACACGATTATGCCTTGCAAGGTTATTCCACCTATAGGCGTGAGTAAACCAAGTCACTAGAGGAAAAGGGTAAATATCCCGTCGCTTCTAGCTACCTTGTAGTGTATGTCCGTGAACTACGTTTTCTTCATTTCCTTCCGACGATGTTAAGAAACGGCGCCGAATGTCCTTCCTTGCGATAACGCTTCCGTTCGTGTATATTAATTATTGTGTATGTTAGAAACATTACGCATGGCCGATATCGAACACTTGCGTACTGGTCTGGAAAGATTTAGCGGAGCAGGAGAAGAATGTCGGAAGCGGCGAAGACTCCGAAACAAATTTCGTATCTGGTCTAGTGGGGCAAGGGAAGGGGTTTGAACCGGGATGTCCTCGTAACAAACTCCTATATTGTAAGCCCAATGCGCGGTTTTATTTAGTCAAGAAGTGGCTATCAGTGTGGCGTAAACATCGTTCATTGGTTTAACCGGAAGCGGAGCGTTGAGATTGGAAAACTAATTTTTTAATAAATAAAATGATTAATTAATAAATGATCGATCAGGGTACCTATAGTAAAGAATTTAAAATTTTTACAGCGTAAACATAAACATTAAGTCGCGTAAAACTCAACTCAACCTGCAAACAGCTTACGTTAACTCATGAAAAGCTTTAAGCTTTCTCCATAAATCCGCAACATGCGAGTTTAATCTTGCAGATTAAACAGGGTATTTTAATAATGTTAATAATTTTAGTAATTTTATATTTAGTAATAAGTTGAGTAATAATAGAATTAACAAATGTAAAACGAATCGCAAGCAAAACTGAATATAAAGCAGGTTAATTATTGCGACAAATTGTGCTGATACAAAAGTGTGTAAGGTTGAAATTACACATATACTATATGCATTATAACTAGTAAGCACAAAAGGCGCTTAAAAGAATAAAACATGACCTACTAACTAGGTCAAAACAATAAAACACGTCATGTAGAAAGTTGTATATAAAGTGTAAATAGTATCGAATAAATCAGTTCTTGAATGAATCTCATCTTTATTCAATTACTCAACAGGGTTGTGAGGACTAGTCTACAATTGGTACGAGTGACGGCGTACCCCTCACATTAAACCCCAACTAATCAATCTCTCTAATCAGAGAATTGAACATGGTCCTTCGAGCCGGATTCATGGTCCTTCGAGCCATCAACATCGGCAACCAGTAAAATTAGTCATGGTCCTTCGAGCCAACAACATCGGCAACCAGTAAAATTAGTCATGGTCCTTCGAGCCACCAACATCGGCAACCAGTAAAATTAATTACTATTGAAGACATCATCCACCACCAACAGCAGCAGCTATTGAACATCAGCCTATTGAAGACATCAACACCACCAGCTACATTCAATTCACCACCACCGCCAAAAGAGGTTACAGCAGCAAGTCTACCTCTGTCAACTATAAGGATTTACGCCCCTTATAGGAAAGAAGAAACGTATCGACAGTGGGTAAGAAAATCAAGCTTTATAAGAATACAACAGAAGATTCAAAACAAAAATGGAGAAGATAAACAAACTGGCCAACAACCAAAATGAAATTGGCAAGGCTATGGAGAAGATGTTTACAAATATGAAGAAAGATGCGGCGGCACGGAAGAACAAGGTGTACATTAATGAACGTAGCAAGGCATTGGAAACATGGTGGGAAGAAGCGAACAGCACACACAATGAAATATCCAAACTGCAGATAGATGATCATGACTACCACACGTCAGAATACTTTGAAAAATTGGGTAAACTATATAATCACATTAAGAACTATCTGGCAGAACTGGAAAAGAAGCTAACAACCACCTCGCAAGAAGACGATGGGGTCGATAAAGAACAAGAACAGCGATTGAAACGACAAGAGATCAAGATACAACAACTAGGTGCTCTATTACAACAAGTAGAAGAAAGATTGAAGAAAGAAGAAAACACGGTCCAACTTAAGTTATGGCAAGACAAGATTCAGCGCCAATGGACTGCAATTGAAGACCTGCACGAACACATCAAGGTACATGAAACAAAACATCAGGACAACTATTTTTCAAACAGCGAGTTCGAGAAAACCGAACAATGGTGTGACCAAATAAGCATCGAACTCGGAAACAAAATACAAATGGTTGGAGATAAGGCATGCAGCATCAAGATGCCAGAAATAAAGCTACCTATGTTCAGCGGTGGCTATGAAAATTGGATGACATTCCAAGACCTGTTTGAAAAAATAATACACTCCAACAAAACGGTGACAACAATAGAAAAATGCAGTACCTAAAAGCAACGTCACAGGAGAAGCATCAAAGCTAATCCAACACCTTCAAATAGCAGAATGCAATTACAAAACAGCATGGGAAATTCTCGAGAGCAGATACAACAACAAACGGTTAATGGTAAAAACCTTAATAGACAAGATTCTAGACTTTCCCACCATCCAAGAGCAAGATGCAGGTGCAATAAGGCGTCTGCATGACACCACTTATGAGTGTCTGGAAGCAATAAAGAACCTAGGAGTAGAAACAGCCTCCTGGGGTCCTCTTATTGTTCACATAGTAGCAAGAAAATGGGACGCAGAGACAAACAAACTTTTCGAACAATCGCTGAAAGCACCAAATGAAATACCACTAATGGAGGAAGTAATGGAATTCCTCAAACTAAGATTCCAGTCAATGGAAGCGATGTCCCAGGCAAGAAAATCACACCATACTACCACACGAGGACAGCCCCAATGGAACCCCCAGTGGCAGAATAAACGGCAAGCATGCGTCTACTGCAACCAATATCACAAGTTGGGTGACTGCATCAAGTTCAAAGGGTTGTCAACACAAGCCAGGATCACATTCGTGAGAGAAAAACGTCTATGTTTCAATTGCATGGACCACAGTTCCAACATCAGATGCCACGCAATACGGAGGTGCACAACGTGTCAGTACCCGCACCACACATTACTGCACCAGGAATACAAAAAAACCTGCAACACACCAGCAAACAAAATCGGCAGCGCACGCTTCAACCAAAGAAGTTAAAGAAACAAGCAGCCCCGAAAATAGAAAAAAAAGAAGTTTTATTAGCAACAGCAATTATCAGAATAAAGGACATCTTCGGTGAATTTCAAATGTTACGAGTATTAATCGACCCAGGGTCACAGGCATCATTCATTACAGAAGAGTCGGCACAACTATTAAAACTACCAAGGAAAACAGTACACGCCGAGATCAGCGGTTTAGGAGGTCTACACCAACCAAGGCAACCTCAAAAATAAATATCCAACTAAAACCTTTACATCCAAGTACCTTCTCACTAACCACAGAAGTTATAGTGCTAAACAAGATCACGGAGAATCTTCCCATGAAGCAATTCAAGTTCGACAACAGCCAGTGGACAAACCAAATATTGGCAGATCCCACACTCGATAAACCGGGGCCAATAGATGTGCTTCTGGGAGCTGAAGATTACGCAAAGTTAATACTAGACGGGGTAAAAAGAACAGGCGACGTATTAGGTCAAAACTCAGAATTAGGATGGATTTTGTCAGGGCAGATCTACAATCCTAAAAAAGAAGAAGTGACGATAGTTAGTATGGTGTCACGGGAAGAAGAAATGCACTTAGAAAAATTTTGGGAACTCGAGGAAATTCCAAGGGCAGTGGAAATGTTCCAACAAGATGAAGAGTGTGAAGAACATTACCAACGAACCACGGTGAGGAACCCGGATGGAACTTACACAGTAAAAATACCATTCAAAAAAGATCCAGACACGTTGGAAAACTCAAGACCATTGGCAGTCGCAAGATTACTACAGCTAGAGAAGAAATTTTTAAAAGACAACAAGTTGAAGACAGGTTACAAAAAATTCATGGACAAATACCTCCAACTAGGGCACATGAAACTAGCCACCAACCCAAATGAAGACAGGGTATACATACCACATCAGGCAGTTGTGAAAGAAACTAATACAACGACCAAGCTGCGGATAGTGTTTGACGCATCATCTAAGGACTCCAACGGGAAGAGTTTAAACGAGATGATGCACGTAGGGCCAAGATTACAACAGGATCTATGGGACCTCTTAGTAAGATGGAGAAAACATCGCTACGTGCTCATGGCTGACGTAGAGAAGATGTACCGTCAAATCAAACTTGACAAAGAAGATTACAAATACCACACTATCCTGTGGAGAACCACACCAAGGGAACCAATCAAAGAGTACCAACTTACAACCGTGACATATGGAACAGCTTCCGCACCTTACCTAGCGGTAAGGACATTACAGCAACTAGCCCAAGATGAAGAAAACAATTACCCGCAAGCATCAGAAGTAACACTGAAAGATTATTACGTGGACGACCTGTTAACTGGAACCACAACAATAGAAGACGCAAAAACGTTACAGGAAGAACTAACCACATTATCAGCGAAAGGAGGGTTTACGTTAAGAAAATGGGCAGGAAACCACAAAGAATTATGGAAAGAAGAAAAAGAAACGTTGGAACCACTGGATATCAACCAAGACGAATCAAGAAAATCCCTAGGAGTGAGATGGCTACCAGATCAAGACAGCTTTCAATTCAAGGTAGCAGTCAACAACAAAACATCAACAAAAAGAAGCATACTTTCGGAAACAGCAAAAATCTTCGACCCGCTAGGGTGGGTCAGTCCAATAACCATAACAGCCAAACTAATAATACAAGAATTATGGATAAGCGCAATCAAATGGGATCAAAATGTACCTGACAACATAGCAGCAAAATGGGTGAAGTTCCGGGATAAATTAAAAGCTATAGAAGAACTAAAGGTACCAAGATGGAAGAAAGATTCCAGATGGAACAACTTTACACCATCCCAACCACCTCGTCGCGGCAGAATGTTCAATCTGCAATTGAACATGAACTTCGGGCCCGGCAGGATGTTTAATCTTGCAGATTAAACAGGGTATTTTAATAATGTTAATAATTTTAGTAATTTTATATTTAGTAATAAGTTGAGTAATAATAGAATTAACAAATGTAAAACGAATCGCAAGCAAAACTGAATATAAAGCAGGTTAATTATTGCGACAAATTGTGCTGATACAAAAGTGTGTAAGGTTGAAATTACACATATACTATATGCATTATAACTAGTAAGCACAAAAGGCGCTTAAAAGAATAAAACATGACCTACTAACTAGGTCAAAACAATAAAACACGTCATGTAGAAAGTTGTATATAAAGTGTAAATAGTATCGAATAAATCAGTTCTTGAATGAATCTCATCTTTATTCAATTACTCAACAGGGTTGTGAGGACTAGTCTACAATTGGTACGAGTGACGGCGTACCCCTCACATTAAACCCCAACTAATCAATCTCTCTAATCAGAGAATTGATCAATGCGACTCTATAATTCTAAAACTTTAACATGGATTCGTTTCACACCCATATTTAACTTTTAACTGCATAAAATTAAGAAAAATTTTAATTGTCCAACTGAGAAATACACATTCTTATTAAACTAGGTGCCATAAAACAATCTAGCATATTGATGTTACTAATATTGATCCATTATTGATCACAATAATTGACTATGCTCTTTGTGCGTCACCTCAATCAATTATTACTTACTAAACTATAACGGTTGAATTTGCATTAAGTTAATTAAATAATTTCTACATTTTATTGAGATATTAATCCAAATGTTCATTGCTAAACGTTCAAACACGGAGTGAACTCAACGAAATTAGATCATTATATGAAAAAGTTGAAATTAAGCAATTTTTTGGCAGCTTTATAAACAAGTTGTTTTATTTTCCTAATAATGGAATATAAAGCAGAATAGGTTCAGTAATTAACACGTGTTAAACTGGATTTAATATAATTTAACGAGGATCCATTGTTTCACGCTTAGGAAGTATATGAGCAAATGTTCTTCAAAGTTAACGTAATTATTTTAAATTACTTTTGCAGTTGTATAATAACCCTTTACTTGAACTAATGTTTACTTTTTCGGTCATAATATTGACAACAAGATCGTGCTAATCGAGAAAGGTATGAGATGAGTGTCGAAAATTAAAAGTTGCTTACTATTCCTTTTTTTAGGGTTTTATTTTAACCTTTCAGTATGAATTTAGATAGTTGTATGAGCGTTCCGATTCGCATTGTTATAAGTTCATTTATGTCTATTTAGAAGTGGACCTTTTTAACTTATCGTGATTGTTTACTTTGAATGTGTATGTATATTAAAGCAGTAAATAAAGAGAAGCATCAAGTTAATAATATTCAAGAATCACCTAGTATAAACAACTTCTAAGACACCAATCTCTAAATTTCGCATGGATGATGGCAATATTTTTATATGTCGAAAGCAAGACTTCCCAGGTCTTTCTAAATTTTTAGATCTTTGGAAATTAGTAGTTCCTAAATATTTTCGTAATAAGGTTTCACAATAAAATCACTTTTGGTCACATAGGTAATTATAAGGCATTTAATCAAGTAGGATCCAAATATTATTAGCCGAAAATGAAAATGATGTGACGAAATATGTAAATATGTGTAGGGTGTATGTGATTTAATAAACCTGAACAAAAGAGACCTTCTAGGTTGATGGGAAATAGTTCAATTTACGCCGAGGCAAATTGTTAGTACTGATATTTGTGATACTTTAGACCATAGGTTCCTTGTGAAGGTTACAGATAGGTTCAGTAAATTCACATTGATGTTCCCTATCCGTAAAGCTGCAGCTCGTGTAGTAGTCAAGTTGATCAATAATAACGTTTTTAAGGTATGATGACATAATAATATTTACATTCAAAACAAAATATCGGTTAAATGGCCACCGTTGCTATATTGGCAGGAGTGTACCCTTATGACGAAATTTCGCAGTAGATTTTGCAGTAAGCGCTGCTGGATTTGATGAAATTGGCGTGTAATTTCTTTTTTCAGTTCCTCAGTTATCTCAGGGTGGTTCGCATAGACCGTACTTTTCACAAAACCCCAGCGAAAATAATCCAAACAAGTTGAATCGCAACTTCTTGGCCCCCAGTTTTGGTTTCCAAAACCACAGATGATACGACCTGAAAACTTCGTTTGCAATATCATTGTTTCGCGTGTGACAGGTGGCGCTATCATATTGAAACAACATCTATTCCGTCCAATTCTTGCATGAAAAGGTCTGTCAACGAGGCCTTGTAACGAATGTCGTTTCCAGTATTTTTCAAAAAAATACGGTCCGATTATTCCTCCCGCTCATATAGTACACCAAACTATTACTTTTTGAGGAGATAATGCAAGTTTATGAAAGGCATGTGGATTTTCATTTTCCCAGATCCGAGAATTCTGCTTGTTAACGAAGTCGTTGATGTAGAAATAAACCTATTCATTAAAGATGGCTTTGTTGTGAAATCCATAGTCAGTTTGCAGTAATTCCAAGATCCAGTTAGTAAAGTTTCCGTGCTGTCAATGGTCGTTAGGCTGCTACTTTTGAGTCAATTGATGGTCAGGATAGGATCGAAAGGAATGGGTTGAGGGCTCGGACGGGGAAGGTACTACCCCAGCATTGGTCTAAATAGCTGTGGAGGATGTGCGCATACGTAGTGATCATGACGATATATGTGTATGAGATCTCCCTGAAAAAACCTGATACAATGTATACGGTAGCGGGGATCGAGGCCATTACCTCCCGAATGCTAAGCAGACTGAGTTACCACAGAACGAACTAGCGGTTGGATATAGGAGATACTACGTAAAGTTACCTTACAATTTTACGGTAGAATCAAAGGATGTACAACTTTAACAGGGTCGTTATTTAAAAAAATCCAGACACCGTAATTGTATTTTCGTACACTTTTAAACGTAATTTTCAAAAGAAGGAACTTTTGCATGTGTAGTACACCTTCTGTACATTATTTGTGCAAATTATCTGTGGAGCATTTTTTCAGATAGCAATCTTATATGGTTTAAATTGCAATATTTCAAAAAGGTCTTTTTTGAAAAAAAAAACCAGTTAAACTAGTTTTAACTGGTATAGGGAATGCTTGTGAAAATTGACATAAACTTGACCAAAGATTTCATAATTAAAAATGTATATAAAATGTTCCATTAAAAGTAACCAAATTGTGACAGACTTCCGGTTGAACCAGAAGTTCAGTAAAACCTAAAATATTTCAGTCGAATCGCCCGAAGTCCAATGGCTCTAAATTCAAAGTTTTACTATATCCTTATTAATACGCTATAAACATAAAATAGGAACTCGTGTCATGGACACCCTCTATAGCTATAAAATATGAATCCCTTTCTAAAATGAACCTTTCTTTGAACTCTTCTGAAACTTTGTACGTGCCGTTTTTGTCGTTCTCACGAAGATATACATTTTTTTAACGCAACCAAGATTTTGAAATCCGCGCTCCCGGTTAATATATTTTGTGGTTTTCTGGAGAGCCGAACAAGTGTTGTCTGGAGTCGAAGTTCCAGTATCATCATTCTAACAAAAATTACATTATCTTATTACCCATCTCATATTATTTGCCTTGCCTTGTATTTTTGATAAGTTGAGTCATTTTATTCAATTTCTGTAGGACCGGAAATCATTTTGAAGATTTATTTTATATCCTTCTAATTGGAAGAATTAACTACTTTTCCAGTAATGGATGAATTATTAAATCCAGTATATGGAATACGTAATCGCGATGACTATTATTTAAGAAGAGATCGATTGAAGATAAATTGTTTCCGGGTATATTGATTGTCAAGTCGGCATGCATTTTGTTTTCTTACGAATACGACCTGCGTTTTGTTATCTTATATGTCGACTTGCGTTGTTTTATTAACTACATTATTTTAGCGTTTTGATTGAATGTGCCTGCCGGTTCCTTACGAAACACGTACAAATCTGACCAGTTTCTGTTTGCAAGTAACGAGTTACGCATCGATAGTCAATTAATATTGGCTACCTCTTGTAATTAAAATCTTGTCTGAATATGACTGTTGAGTATGTTTTTATGTAACTTGGTACTATTTATTGATTCTGGATTATTGTTAAGCTTATATTAATCAAAAACAATCCCAGTTTCGAATTTTATTTGATTTTGAAGGTAAGTGATCTAATATCAACTCATAATTTCACTTAGGCCTTAGATTTATCTTTATGTATTTGTAAATTTGTACTTGTGTAAACTATTGTGTTGTATTTAACTGATATAGTTTTCTCTATTAAACTGGATTATTGATTAAAAATTATTAATAATTTTATTAAATACATAAATAAAAAGTTTACCTCGAGTAGGATTTGAACCTACAGTAGCGCTCTAACCAACTCAGCTATCCATATACAAGTCCCAATCGATGTACATTTTGTCTTTATATATGTAGAACTGATGTAAATTCTAAATACAATGAGATTATTATTGATTATGTACTGTGTGGATTGCATTGCTAAGATATATTTACAACCCTTCAGTGCCCGGAATATATATGGCTGAATTTTTTCTTTCTATTTTAAATTTAATTTTCATTTTCGATAGGTTTGTGCATATCTGGCGCCCAAGCTGAATAGACTACGATGTTGTTTCACTGTAAACCCTTCCCTTATATACCTTCCACTAATTAGGAGGGTTACAAATTTTTGTAAACTATCCAATATCACCCTGCAGTTTCTTTGCTAAAAATTGCTATTAGAATATGATACATGTATTCCATTCTTGAAAACCACAAGTATTACGCTGTTAGCTCAAAGATATCTTAGAAATTCTACCCAATGTAAATATAAAAAATAGATCATCTCCAAGCATATCAAACTGATAAGCACTAAATTTTTATTAAATTATTTTATTATTGGTGACGCAAATTGGTGTGTTCCCTTAAACAAACTTTTATTTTATGAAATTAAGCGTAAATTTGGGAAAATTGTTTTTAAACATTTAATATTTAAACCACTTTCCGAATTCGTTCGTGCTTCTTTAGCCAAATATAGATTTTTCTCTTGAAAAGTTCGAGAGTTTAACTTGACAACTATGCTTTAGGAAATTCAGAATATTTATCCAAACTCTATACCCTACGATCTGTCCTAGCGCATTCTCTCCCAGATATTCCACAACTATTGTAACATGCTTCTCCATATTTAGTTTCATAATACAGGATAGTATCATATGAATGAGAGCGTTAATTAAAACCACTTAGCTATCCACTTCCTGCTCGTTTTTGTCATTAAGTCGAAAATTTTTTATTAACTCATTAATGAAATCCATGGATTTTTGAAAGGAGTGTATTTTAACCGAAAAAGACAGTACAGAAGCATTAAACCCAGACATTTATGTTAGTCTACTGGAACTATTGGTTATACATTGTACATATACTATGCAATAGTATATCTAAAAATTCTAATTACTTTTGCATCGATTTAAGATGATCTCTCACGACGTACTCATTCTGACAAAGAAAAGGTCATAATGTCAGGTCTTAGTGGATTGTTAGTAAATAATTTACCTAGTCATAATTAGATGTATTACACAATGTCTATATTTAAACAAAAAGCTAACGTTTATTTTATTTACTCCACTAGTTTGCATTTGCACGTCATCCTTAACCTTAAGATAATTACAGTAAACTTACACACTTGAACTTGAAAATTGATAAATGCTTACGTTTGTAACAAGGTTTTCTGCTTGTCAACTACTACAACATATCAGTACGTCCAGGAAGTGGCGTCCTACATTAACACTAGGAACGATCATTATATGGAAAAGGAAGGAAGTGAGAGAAACGTACAATTTTAACGTTTATTGGCTATGTCTGTGTTGTACGTTAAAATTGTTTACCGTTTCTTGTGTTTATTGAGAATCTATGATGTTTCGGCTCTTAAAAACATGGTTTAACCTTCAATTAAAATTAAAATCTGAAATATAACACTTGAAAGCCTAAATCTATAATTTTCAAAAGTTAAATAAAAGTTTAGAAATTTCTTATTACGTTTTGGATTTCAGCCAGTTCCATGTTTATATGATACTTTTAGTTTTTCTAAATAAAAGTAATAAGTACGTAATTCAAAAGTCTTATATGTGACAGTGCATAACATTTCTTATCCGCAGCATTTAAACAATAAATTTTGCAAGTACAGCATAGTGTAGGGAAGTTCTTTAACAGATTCTTTACTACTCTTGAATGACATGAAAATATATTTTATTAGAAAAGAGCACGATGCATTTTATCGGATTAGTAGAATTAACGACGATGCAATTGCTACGATGCAATATCGAATACGTTTTTATAAAGCAAGTAATTCACACTTATTTACAGGCTAAATTTATTTTTGAATTACATACAGCACATAATAAGTAAGGACAACTTTAGAAAGTATTCTTAAAGCAGCAAGTTCACGTATTTCAGGCGGGTCTGTATTCAAAGTTTGATACACTGTAATAGGCCTATAAGAGAATCGTGAGTGGGAAGTGGGAAGCGTGGAAATAATGTGGACGGATCGTTACAAGATTAAGGGTATTTTCTGCTACATTAATTATTTTTTAAATATTTCTAGCATATTCTACTTCAATAAGCAAACTTTCTTCACAATAAAACCTCTAATGCAATGTTGTGACATACATAGTGTAGCTATCGCCAAAGTGCAACCAGATCCGTTATTTATATCTTGTAAGAACTAGCACTAGTCTTGCTTTATGAATTAACGGGCTTATTTGTTTTTCAAAAAACATTTGTAGTTTATTTTATTTTTAGGCAAATTTGAAAAAAAAAATTATTGATTAATTACCGAAAATTTTTGTTACATTTTTTAAAGTGTGTTTTTAATAAAATGGCGCGATATAAAAGCTTTATGTCTTACTATTCCAAAAATAAAACATTACATATGTTTGTGATTCGCCTTTCAAATTCAAATTTATCGGAAAACCGTGGAACCTACGATAGTAACAATAACTCAGCACATCACTTGCATTATCTCAACTGATATAACATTGGTTTGCTGTCAATCGTAGAACGTGTTACTATAAATAAAGAAATTTCTACTTCCTCTCGGAAGCCAAGTTCACAAATATAAATTTTCACTTACATAGAAGAGCATGTTTGCACCACGGTCTAGCTCAGCAAGGTACATTACTTACGAAACTTACTGTACATTGAGAGCTCCTTTCTTTACCAGGTAGTAAGAGAGGCAGAGGTAATTCCATAGCTATAATCAGTTAAGCATCTTAGTCAGGCGCCACTCAATGTTTTATAAGTTAAATAATTAAAATACAACAAAAATCGAGAAAATTGTAATTTAATACCACACGCAATCCTAATAAACAATACAACAGCTGTATTTATTTGTATATTTAATACAACAAAATAATATTTGCTGATTATTTCCAGAATAAAAGCAAATAAAACAGTACTTAACTTTTCGCAAAGCTTTACGATAGTAAACTACGTTGATAACTAAACTATACATATAATCTCTTTAGGTGAAATTATTTCAAAATGCAAGATGGTTGAAACCGTATAAGTTCAATGTAATAACAAAATTTAGTTTGACCTATGTCACCAAAATATAACTGAAGTAATGTTTTTATCTCAGACAACATTAACAAGTCAGCTGTTTTATTTTCATTACAACAGTATTAAAACTTCCGAAAGAATATTATACTAGCTTTTCTTTAATTTTCGTAAATCAATTCTTCTAATTTGTCCACTAACGCACTAAAAGGATACGTATTTACTTGTTATATTCTACACATAAAGTTAATAATAAGTGTTTTTTAAGCTTGACAGAAAGTTAAACACGGATAAAAACAACAAAAGTTAACTCTCGATAAACAATCTGTTTGTATTTTATAGATCAATACATGGTACTAATATTTAAAAATGATTTGAGGCATACAGCCACCGCGGATGTTCCTGACGAAGGACATTCTGTCAGTCCAATTTTTCAAGCAGTGGTCATTGTATGTCACGAATCACACGAACAATGTTGGCTTCCAAGGCGTCCAATGTTGCTAGTTTATTAACATTAACCAATGACTTCACGTACCCCTTAGGAAATAATCAAGAGGCGTCAAATCGCAGAACCTAGGTGGTCTGTTCACAGGTCTATTTCTTGAAATCAACTTATCACGAAACCTTGTTTGCAATAAGTTGCTAATTTCGTAACCCCATCCAGTTGCATCCACTTCATGTGGACCAATGTTATTCAGGTTTTGAAAAAGCTGTTGACTGATCATGGTCAACGTTCCTCATTGACCGTAAGGTTAACTGCAGCCTCATTTTTAAGGAAATAAGATCCAATGGTGCCACCAGCGCATACATCACACCAAAATGTGTATTTTTCTGAATGCAGTGGGGTCTGCAGGACATCTTCTGGGTTGCTGTCACTCCATAACTGGCAATTCTGCTTATTAGCAAACCCGTTAAGTCAAAAATGAGCCGCATCACCGAACACAACTTTGCTATAAAACAATGGGTTGGCTTACAACTGCTATTAATGCCAATCTACGAAATGACGAGGCTAGCGATGGATCTTATATGGGTGTAGGCCAAGACCTTCATGGCAAATTTTCCACGTGTTGATGTTCTGGCGTCCTTTAGAGTGTGTGGTACGAAATCTATTCACAGTACGTCGGGTGGCTTGCTAAGATGGACGATTATGCATTAAAATTTACGAAGTCATCTATACGTTTCTCGAATCCACGACGGACTTTCAAAGTGAATTTGAACAATTTGGGAGAGTTGTTCAAGCGTGAGTCTATTCATGATGACTTGCTACACTATACTTAATACAAATGTCACTAACGGGGCGCATACTGACAGGTGAATTCACAGCCATCGCTATCGGAAATTCTACCATGCTTAAAAAACACCAGTCACATTATGTTGAAATGAATTACTGCGAAGAACTTCATTTATCGACGATACGATAAGACAAAACACTAGGTAAGATATGTCAATCTCAATAAGGTAAAGGTAAACGTAACATATGCTCTAAATTACAGGATACTTACCTAACAGTAGGTGTAACGTGATCTGTCTTCATATTTAATGAAAAATACAAAAGGCACCTCCGATTCAACTTCTCTTCGAGATAAAGCAAATTGCATTATCATGCACTCCATTTTTCTCATGGCGACATGCGACCACGCTTCAATGTGAAGTATATATATATATATATATATATATATATATATATATATATATATATATATATATATATATATATATATATATATATATATATATATATATATATATATATATATATATATATACTCCATTACTCCTTATCCATGGAAGTCAACTTATGATAAATGCACGCTGCAAAGCAGGCGGAACGTAGATGAACTGTGGGCCGCCTTGCGCGTAAAACAAAATTGATATGGCTAAACACCCATTATAGATGATAAAAATATGTACATGGGTATTCGTAATTATATACACTAAGGAAAAAATATCGTCATATCCACCAAAAGTTACCTATTTAAAGAAAAAAAGATGCCTAAGTATATCAAATAATCAACAGAAATTCACAAAACTGCATTAAGGTAAAGATAGCCAAAAATTTGCAGGTCACAACATTACAGTTTTTAGCGACGTACAACCACCTTTATGTGGTAGTCTTTTGTCATCAGTTCATTGACACAGTGCAAGCAGATATGTTGGAGGATATATTCCTCCAACTGAGATAACGTATGCGACACAAACATGTTAGTGAACCTACGTATTCCTTAAGGCTAACTATTGCAGCCCTGAGCAAGCAATATCCGAACAAAGATATAACAAAAGGGGGACCTACTAGATGACACGCGTGAACTCCGGACTCAAACCCTCTGGACACGATACTCCAAATAACATGTAGTTTCGGCCTAGGACTACCACCATAACGCAAAAAATGATAGAACGTGTGCGTGTCCGTGCGCGTGCATGAGTATTTGCGTGTGCGTGAGCGTGTGTATGTGCGTGTGCGTGTAAGTGTGCGCGTGCGTGTGCCTGTGTGTGCGTATGTGTGCGTGTGAATGTGCATGTCCGTGTGCGAGTGCTCATGCGCGAGAGTGTGCGAGAGCGGTGCGTGTGCGCGAGAGTGTGCGAGTGCATGTGTTTGCGCGTGTGCGTGTGCATGTGCGTGCGCGTGTGCGTGTGCGTGTGCGTGTGCGTGTGTGTGTGCGTGTGTGTGTGCGTGTGCACGTGCGAGTGCGAATACAAGCATCTGTGCGCGTGCATGAGTGAGCACGTGCGCGTGTACGTATGCGTGTGCGTATGCGTGTGCTTGTGCGTGTACGTGTTCGTGTGTCTGTGCGTGTGCGTGTGCGTGTGCCTGTGCGGGTGCGTGTGCGGGTGCCTGTGCGGGTGCGTGTGCGTGTGCGTGTGCGTGTGCGTGTGCGTGTGCGTGTGCGTGTGCGTGTGCGTGTGCGTGTGCTGTGTGTGTGTGTGCGTGTGCGTGTGCGTGTGCGTGTGCGTGTGCGTGTGCGTTTGCGTGTGCGTGTGAGCGTGCGTGTGCGTGTGCGTGTGCGTGTACGTGTGCGTGTGCGTGTGCGTGAGCATGTGCGTGTGTATATGTGAGTGTGCGTGTGCGTGTGCGTGTGCGTTTCCGTTTGCGTGTGAGTGTGAGTGTGCGTGTGCGTGTTCGTGTGAGTGTGCGTGTGCGTGTGCGTGTGCGTGTGCGTGTGCGTGTGCGTGTGCGTGTGCGTGTGCGTGTGCGTGTGCGTGTGCGTGTCCGTGTGCGTGTGCGTGTGGTTGCGTGTGCGTGTGCGTGTGCGTGTGCGTGTGCGTGTGCGTGTGCGTGTGCGTGTGCGTGTGCGTGTGCGTGTGAGTGTGCGTGTGCGTGTGCGTGTGCGTGTGCGTGTGCGTGTGCGTGTAAGTGTGAGCGTGCGGGTGCACGCGCGTGCGCGTGCGAGTGCTATCGCGTGCGAGTGTGAGTCCGAGCACGTGTGCGCTTGCGTGCGCGAGCACGTGCACGTGTAAGTATGCTTGTGCATATGCATGTGCTTGTGCGTGTGTATGTGCGTGTGCGTGTGTGTGCGTGTGCGTGTGCGTGTGCGTGTGCGTGTGCGTGTGCGTGTGCGTGTGCGTGTGCGTGTGCGTGTGCGTGTGCGTCACTAATTGGTGCATACTGACAGGTCAATTCACAGCCATCGCTATCAGAAGTTTTACCATGCTTAAAAAACACCCGTCACATTATGTTGAAATGAATTGCTGCGGAGAACTTCATTTATTGACGATATGATTAGACAAAACACTAGGTAAGATAAGTCAATCACAATAAGGGAAAGGTAAATGTAATATATGCTCGAAATTACAGCATACTTAACTAACAGTAGGTGTAACGTGATCTGTCTTCATATTTAATGACAAATACAAAAGGTACTTCCGATTCAACTTCTCTTCGAGATAAAGCAAATTATTGCTTTATCATGCACTCCATTTTTCTCATGGCGTCATGCGACCACGCTTCCTATATATATTATATATATATATATATATATATATATATATATATATATATATATATATATATATATATATATATTACTCCCATATCCATGGAAGTCAACTTATGATACATGCACGCTGCAAAGCAGGCGGAACGGAGATGAACTCTAAGCCACCTTGCGCATAAAACAAAATTGATATGGCTAAACACCCATTATAGACGATAAAAATATGTACATGGTTATTCGTAATTATATACACTAAGGAAAAAATATCGTCATATCCACCAAAAGTTAACTATTTAAAGAAAAAGAGATGCCTAAGTATATCAAAGTAATGTAATAAATTTACAAATAATCAACAATAATTCACAAACTTGCATTAAGGTAAAGATAGCCAAAAATTTGCAGGTTACATCATTACAGTTTTTATCGACGTACAACCACCTTTATGTGGAAGTCTTTTGTTATCAGTTAGAAGATGTTGCGTTATCAGAATTTCCAAATGGTTGCTGTACTACTAATGTACAGCGATGCACGGCTTTCATTGCCACCGTGCAAGCAGATATGTTGGATGATATATCCATCCAACTCAGATAACGTATGCAACACAAACATGTTAGTGCATCTACGCATTCCTTAAGGGTAACTATTGCTGCCCTGAGCAAACAATATCCGAACAAAGATGTAAGAAAAGGGGGACCTACTAGATGACACCGTGAACTCCGGACTTCTTTCTGTGGACTGCAATAAAGCCTCTTGGACACGATACTCCAAATAAAATGTAGTTTCGGCCTAGGATTACCACCATAACGCAAACAATGATATAACGTGTGCGTTTCCGTGCGTGTGTACGTGCGTGTGCATGTGCGTGTGCGTGTGCGCGTGCGTGTGCGTGTGCATATGTGTGCGTGTGCATGTGAATGTTTGTGTGGGTTTACGCGAGCGCGTGCGCCACGTGCGTGTGTGTGCGTGTGTGTGCGTGTGTGTGTGTGCGTGTGTATGCGTGTGTGTGCGTGTGTGTGCGTGTGTGTGCGTGTGCAGGTGCGTATGTATATTCGTGTGCTTGTGCATGTGCGAGTGCAAGTGCGCGTGAGTGTGCGAGTGCGTGTGCTTGTGCGCGTGGGTGTGCGTGCGCGTGTGCGTGCGTGTGCATGTGCGGGTCCGTGTGCGTCCGTGTGCGTCCGTGTGCGTCCGTGTGCGTCCGTGTGCGTCCGTGTGCGTCAGTGTGCGTCCGTGTGCGTCCGTGTGCGTGTGGGTGCGCGTGTGCGCGCACACGTGCGTGTGCAGGTGCATGTGCATATGCAAGTGCGCGTGAGTGTGCGAGTGCGTGTGCGTGTGTCTGTGCGTGTGGGTGTGCGTGCGCGTGTGTCTTTGCGTGTGGGTGTGCGTGCGCGTGTGCGTGCGTGTGCATGTGCGTGTGCGTGTGCGTATGTGTGCGTGTGCATGTGAATGTTTGTGTGGGTGTACGCGAGCGCGTGCGCCGCGTGCGTGGATGTGCGTGTGTGCGTGTGTGTGCGTGTGTGCGTGTGTGTGCGTGTGTCCGTGTGTGTGCGTGAGTGTGCGTGTGTGTGCGTGTGTGTGCGTGTGTGCGTGTGTGTGCGTGTGTGTGCGTGTGTGTGCGTGCGCGTGTGTGCGTGTGTGTGCGTGTGTGTGCGTGTGTGTGGGTGTGTGTGCGTGTGTGTGCGTGTGTATGCGTGTGTGCGCGTGTGTGCGTGTGTATCTGCGTGCGTGTGCGTGTGTGCGCGTGTGCGTGCACACGTGCGTGTGCAGGTGCATGTGCATGTTCGTGTGCTTGTGCATGTGCGAGTGCAAGTGCGCGTGTGTGTGCGTGTGCGTGTTCCAGTGCGTGTGCGTTTGCGTATGCGTGTACGTGTGCGTGTGCGTGTGCGTGTGCGTGTGCGTGTGCGTGTGCGTGTGCGTGTGCGTGTGCGTGTGCGTGTGCGTATGCGTGTGCGTGTGCGTGTGCGTGTGCATGTGTGTGTACGTGTGTGTATGTACGCTTGTGTGTGCGTGTGCGTGTTTGTGTGCGCTTGCTTGTGCGTGTGCGTGTGCGTGTGCATGTGAGAGTGAGTGTGCGTGTGCGTGTGCTTGTGCCTCTGCGTGTGTATGTATATGACTGCGTATGTGTATATGTACGCGTATACGTATTAGTGTGCTGGTGTGGGTGCGTTGGCGTATGTATTTGCCTATGTGTGTGTGCGTATGTTTATCTGTCTGTGTACGCCCGAATGTGCTGGTGTAAAATCAGTTTACGTAGGTTTAAATGATCGCGGCTGCCGGAAAATGGACGCGCTCACGCACTCACCTGGCTAGCGGTTAAAGTACGAATACTCTATGTATTAAGCTGACGTGTTTGATGTGCAATTCGTCGCCGTAATTTATCATAGTGTACGGTTTTGCGATTATCGTACGTAATTGTAGTACTATCTAATAATAGATAATATAGTTAATATATGAAATGTGAAAACCTAAATTATAATGTAATGTAATTGTAATGATTCTGCTTGGGTCCTTTCAAATTTTCCATTCCTATAAATGATTCATATCAATTCTTATTTCCAAATTGTTTCCCCAACTGTATTATCATCGTTTAAAAATGATATTAGTTGTTATTTCGTTCCCCCACTCCAGTCTTCCCCCTATGTATAACCGCTCTTCAGCCATTATATGAGATGACGTTGCTTTTACTTTACTTCTTAGCATTTACTAACAACCTGAATTATTCACATGCTTACATGACCAGATACCTTACACGACACCTGACTAGCCACCAACGTTAAAACACCTTCATCCCCTTTAAATTGTCTAAAGTACGTAGAAGGTGAATTGCCGGAGGTACTACCCCGTATTTTCACATAGTGCGTTCTTTGCTACCTGTTATATAATTGTATCTTTTCACCACAAAAACGAAAATTTCGCCACAATGGCAAAAAGTGATTTAAACGAATTTTATAATTTGTACTGACATTGTTGACTTGGAGGTTTAAAATATAAGCCCAGAAGTGGCTATTTCACCGGAGGTTCATGCCGCGACCAAGTAGTCACACCTGGGTCAAACAATCAGCCCTAAACTATTTCAATATCCCTACAACAAGTAACCGGAGGTTTCGACCCCCAATACACAGTTTCGTATCCCTACGGTCCCAAAACCACTTTCTACGATCTATTATCAACCCCCTAGACACTCCTGATTGTTTACTACATTCACTCACACATCCCCCAGTTTTACAAATTTAAATTTGTACAAACACATAGTTGGTGACCACCCACATTTATCACCAGAATTGAATATTATTGAATATATTCACCTAATATAACGGACTATATATCCCGGTAGCACTTCACTAAAATCTGAATACACCAGACGGATCAATACTAGTCTAATTAACATTTTTCACAATTTCACTGATATCAAAAGTCATCCAATTACTAATCGATATTTTAAAGCATTCCCCAGAGAGGGCGATACCGGCGGCCTGGAAAACTGACAGTGGCTGCCCGTCCCGAGGGTTCGCCAGAATTGTTGTTTTATTTTTCATTATTTACTAATTTTCTTAAATACTTGAGGGTTTTTTTAAGAATTCCTGTTATTTTTATATTAACAGTATTGAATAAATAATAAATAATCCGATTGTGTTCGAATAAGATTATATCCACAAAGTAGAAGGGTGGTTTAAACCCGATCCTGAACGTCTCATGGCTTACACACGAGCTAACAGAAATTTGCTTTGTTGGCGAACGTCGCAGCCTTCTGTATATAACGGTTTGTTAAACGTATATACAAGTCAACTCTGGAATCTAATTTTAGTTTGGTAATGATTTTAATAAGCTAACTTCTATCAAACCGCATTAAAAATAGCAAATCAGAATACTGTTTAATCAGTCCGGTATGCAGGGTAATAGTTGTCAGTTATTAATTATTGTACTTGTGCACTAAAAATACAATGTGTACGTTTAATATGGTCTTAGTTCTGATTACGCACGTTAAATCGTTGTAATGCTATGGTAACTTTACATCTTTAATTGATAAGGCATTTACTTCTAGAAGAACATTAAATTAATAACCTTAGGAGCGATTTTTAGATGATATTATATATTTATTGTCCGATTAATATTATTAAAAGCCATTATCAAAATTATCGTATCCTTTGAGTGTGTCTTACTCATAAATTTGTTATAGAATATGTCAAGTTCATGAATTAAGCTATCACCAATTGTTACTTGTTTTATTTAAGTGGGTAACCCCTTTGAACCTTTTTCTAATGCTTCATTGCACGTCATATTCTTCTTCTGGCACACTCTACAGATTACTTACGTATACTTACAATTACAAGTACATAGTTTATTTCACGTTTGATAATTTTAGCAAAATTATGAAATTGTAATTGATAAGTTACAAATATGAAAATGTAAACTTTCACCATTATCATACATAATAAAATACTTATCTTTTTTGGGTTTTTTAATGGTGTATTTTAAATTATACGATCTAAACGTTTCGATAACACGTATAGTTATGTTCGTCAGTAGTAATATCTGTTAAAATTGTTTACAACGTCTTTAACAATTTTAACAGATATTGCTACTGACGAAGATAACTATAAGTGTTATCGAAACGTTTAGATTGTATAATTTAAAATACACCATCAAAAAACCCAAAAAAGATAAGTATTTTATTATAAGTTACAAAATTGAATTTTTAGTTTGTTAATGGATTGCATGTCGTAATGTCAGAAAAGTGAACACGCATAGTTATTTTGTGCGACACATTGCTGAGTTGAGTGGCATAGCGTCGTGCCAGGACAATTAAAAAGCTTTAAAGTAACACGATAAAGTGATTTAAATTATTTCTAAAAAAAGACATTCGAAATTAATTTGGCAAATATTACATACAACAGTGAAACAAATGGAAGTGTCTTCAAAGATAATTAATAATATTTGTGCTTAACCCACATTTTATTTCTTTGATAGAATCTCATATTAAATTGTATATGAAAAGCGACATGGAAGAATTAAATTTAATTTTTACACGAATAACACAAAATAAACTCCAGGGTATAATCTCAAAATGTAAACTGCCACTTTGTATACTATTGACTGTTAATAATTGCAAAAGTTTCTTGTCATTTAGTTGTGCAGCATAGTTTAAACTCTGATTATGCAGGAATAAGTACACATTTTTATTAAACAAGCTTATATGATAGTAATAAAAATAATAATAACTTTTTATTAGCGGAATACTCCTTTCTGCAAAATTTATAAAAATGGAAATTGAACTAAATATACAAAATTTCAGCACACCCAAACACTAAACAGTTAAATTTAACTTAAATTACGTATTCATATATGTATTTAAAAACAAAAAATACATTAAATATCACTAATTATACAGAAATATTCGGGCGACTATTAACTAAATTTTTCATTAATATTTAATACAAAGATATTCTTCCTAATGGTGAAAACATTTTGTGAAAATAAACGTGAAAAAGCTTTTTAAATAGAATATTTACCATTACCATCATTCTTGAGATAGGGTTGTTCCTACTGTACCTTGTACAATGAAACTTATGGCGAAATAATTTAGAGGATCACGTTACACGAGTTGTTGGTGAACTATAGAAATCTAACAATTGATTATTGAATTAAAAATTTTATACAAAAAATACAAATCACTTTAGTTTCGACGTAACAGTAATGTGTGAGGATTAAGGTAATTTTTCAACAGTATGAAGTCTTCGCAGCAGAAAGATATTGCTAATTTGAAACAAACACTTCTCAAAAATTTACTTTGCACTTTTTCAATAGATTCATTGAGGAAACGTTGATGTCGACAACAAATTATTAATGTTTATTCCAATAATGAACAAACCAAGGAACAGTATAAGACGATTCATAAGATATTCTACAGATAAATTCAAATAATATGAAACTTGATGTATGCAGAGCTTTATTTGTAATTTTTTAAACGTGATTCCGAAAATATAGCGATCTCTCGAAAATAACCCCTAGATGATTTATGGAGTCAACCTCTCCAAAATTACACTATTAACATTGTAGATAGTCATAATAGGTTCGTGGTTCCGATAAACGGAAATGGACTCACGCTTGGCAATAATTAGGCATAATTTGTTATCCTTACATCAATAAGAATGTAAATCCAATTCGCAACTGTATCATTTGTATCATTTACATTTTGTCTTAACCTAAATTGTTTAGATCATCTGCGTAAATACATTTACAATGAATAATTAATAAAGAAATGTCATTAATAAATAATGTGAACAAAAGTGGGCCTAATTGTGTGTCTTGCGGAACTTCGAATAGAACTGAGATTGGGGACGAAATGAATTGATCTATCCTAATATTTTGCATGCAGTCTATAAGAAAACTTTATAATAATTTAATCATATATACCGGGTGTAAATCAAATATGGACCACCCCTCTATCTTTTGAACGGGTCGTTAGATTTTGTTCAAGTTTTGATGGGTTATATTAGAGCCAGTTTGGGATTTTTTACATAAAAAAAACAATATGACCGACTTCTGGTTTCACCGGAAATGACACAACAGCTGGAAATTTAAATGGAACAATCTGTATATTTTTACATGTTTGGATTCTACGGCTTCAAATACATACAGTTCATTTGCCAAATGTCAACTCAAACGCCATATTGTGTTAATAAAAATTTGAAAATTAAAAATTACTGCTTTATTTAGGAACTAAGGAACTTACTATGCATATCGTTTTAGGTGTACTTAAAAGAGCTATTTAATGTACAGAGTGGCCCATGTATGTTTCTATTGGGAACAGCGAGTTTTAGTTAAAAAACCGTAATTTTTGAATTTGATCGTTAACAAACTTCACAAAAATTAATTATTAGGAAAAATAATATTGTGGGGGATAATTGTACGTCAATTATCTTTAATTTAGATGACGTCATAATGATTTAAAAAAAAAGATTAAAGTGGCGCCTGAGTAGACATTTGACAGATGAACTGTATGTATTTAAAGCCCGAGAATCCAAATATGTAAAAATATACAAGGTGTTCCATTAAAATGTTCACCTTTTGTCACAACATTGTTTTTTTTATGCAAGAAATCTGGCACTAATATAACCCACCAAAAATTTGAACAAAATCTAATGACACGTTTAAAAGTCACAGGGGTGGCCTCAATTTGATTTACACCAGTATATATATATATATATATATATATATATATATATATATATATATATATATATATATATATATATATATATATATTGATTTATTGTAAGGTCTTTCAAATTTGTGTTTTTGTGTGGTTGTTTTTTAATTCATAGTTGATACAACCGTCTTTTTATTAATCTATCAATAGTATCAAAGACAATCGGATGAATGGACTTTCTTGTTAAGTTTTGAAAGGTGTGGAAAAGGTTCTTGTTAATGCAATCAAGTTTACTTCTGTGGTTGTGGATACCTCTTTTTATTAGGGCTTGGCTTGTCTTTCTCAATATCTTGGAACCAGTGATGTCAGGACGGGACTCACATTTTTATGTACACGGTGTCCTGATAATAGTGAAAAAGCCACATGTGACGATCTTCTTTGGACAATTTTGAGTAAAAAATTCTAATACTAAAATGCTCTAAACCTCTTCATCGAGCCACACAAGGTCAACAAAGTTGGAAATTTTGGATCACAAATATGCATATTTTATTTCAATCCTATTTCTTTTGGCAATTAACTTTTTAAACATTTATAAAAGTGAATTTTTTGTAAATTAGGACGTTTGTCAACACTGCAAATTTCAACAGTTTTGACAATTATGATATGCCACGCGAATCGTCAGACTTGAAGTGTCATCAGTACCGTACTTGTTTTCTCATTGCGATTATCGTTTGTGTGTTTTTTTTTTCGTTTCTTTTTTAGACAAGCGTTTCACCTTACAAGTTCAATTTCATATAACAATGCCTCGGTGCTTTGCAAATAATAACATGGATTACTCTTAAGTACAACTGTATTTTAGTAATTAATGTCGTCAATTTGATATATATACATATATATATATATATATATATATATATATATATATATATATATATATATATATATATATATATATATATATATATATATATATATATAAGGGTGACATAGAAAAAGTGCCATCCGTAGATGGCGCTTTTGGATAATTTGCATGCATCGGATGCATTTTCTCGTAAACCGATGGTCATAGCGACTTCAATAAGGTATACCTGTCTGAAGCAGAAAAAATGGGAAAACAAATTTTTCTAGTCGAAAATGACATATAGTGTAAAGCAAAAAGTTAGGACCGATTCAAACAAGATGAAAACCTGTATGTGGCGTCCTCTATCAGTAATAAAAGAACTAAGGTCATATTTCAATTCTTCGTGATAAAAAGCCCCTGTATACAAAATTTCGTCCGCTTATTACATCATTGTAAAAAGATATTAAAAAAAAAACAAAAAAATAATTAAACTTAACACAATATCTCTTTTAAACGAAGGCGTTGCGGACCTAAGTTTATAGGACCTTTTTTTCTTATTTTAGTGTCCTCTATCGCGTGGCACTATGTATGGCACTTTTTTCTATGTTACCCTTGATATAATTATATACAGGGTGTATTCTAAAATCACCGACAAACTAAAACTGGAGATTCTATGATTCAAAATAAGACAAAAATGATCATAAACGCTTTTCCGAAAATGCTTCCTAATCGAGATACAGGCTGATTAAAAAATACTTTTTTTAAGGTTTTTTTAAGATTCCTCAAAAACTACAAAATATATTACACTGAGATTTGGTACACCTAAATGTCTAATTAAATACAATTAATCAGGTGAGTTTTAGTCAACTGGCTCCATCCATTGGCGTAGAATATTTTAAGTTAATCAGTTTAAGTAAAAAAAAAACGCACGCCCCTGGTTTTTTTTTGAAGAAATATTTTTTTGATAGATTCAACATTTAATTCTGCAACTAAAATCATACTTAGTATTTTTTCGATTCGGCACCCCGTTTTTGAAATATTTTGCATTAACATAAACGCCCACATCATTCAATAAAAATCAAAATAAGTTTTATTTTACAAAAAAATAACGCAGTTAACTATTAGGTACATTATTAAAGAGATATTGAAGGAATCAAAAACAAAATAATAATTATTTTTATACATATTGTGCAAAATGTCCTCCTTCCTTTTGAATGCAAGCTTGTATTCTTCTTAGCCAATGAAACCTAACACGCTGAAAAATTGGTGGCATAGCCCTAATCTCATCGCATGCCATCTGTATGCGATTCCAAAGTTGCTCTCGATTATCAATTTGAACAGAATAGTCACGAGTTTTCAGATACCCCCACACAAAAAAATCCAATGGGTTTAAATCTGGCGATCGTGTCGGCCACGGTACTTCACTTCTTTGTCCAATCCAGCGTCCAGGGAACGATGCATTTAAAAATGCTCTGACGTCTTGTGTAGAATGTGGTGGTGCACCATCATGCATGAAATACATGTTCATTCTAACATCTAAGAGTACGTCGTCAAACAATTCTGGCTAATCTTCTCTCAAAAAATTTAAATAGAATTCGCCAGTAAGGCTTTGAGGAAAACGGATAGGTGCGATTAGGTGATCGTCTAGTTTACCTATCCAAATGTTTTCGCTAAATCTATGTTGGTAAGCTGTAACTACAGTTGGATGCTGATTTTCATCTAACCATTTGTGGGAATTATGGAAGTATAATTCCATTTCGGGAAAAAATACACTCATCAATGGTCAACAAGTTTCTAACAAATTGTACATCTTCAGCATTTTTATTTAAAAACCATTCGCAAAAATTCATTCGACGACGATGGTCAGCAGGCAATAATTTTGTTCTCGTAAAACCTTCCAAGAGTTGCTATGCGGCACACCAAATTCTAAACCTAACTCACGCGTGCTTATTGATGAATTTTCATAATCTCTATGTAAAATTTGTTCCCAACTAGTACACGAGCATTTCGTCCGGAATTTTTCTTTCCTTTTAAACTTCCATGCTCTAACAAGTTACGATGAACGGTTCTAAACGTAGTATGATGTACATGTCTTCTATTTGGAAATCTTCGTTCATAAAGTCGAGCAGCTGCACGAACATTGCAATTAGTATTACCATAACATAAATTCATATCGACCAGTTCTTGTTTGGAATAATTCATTTTTTCACAGTAATTAGACACAAACAATTAATTACAAAACACGCGTAAATGCAACTATTTTAGTAAACATAAGATACGTAACTGTCAAATGCAAAGCAATCTCCGATTTACTTAATTTGGTTATTACTGAATAATGTAGTCGTTTATATTTCAAAATGGGTGCCGAATCGAAAAAATTCTAAATATGATTTTATTTGCAGAATTAAATGTTGAATTTAACAAAAAAATATTTCTTCAAAAAAGCAGGGACGTGCGTTTTTTGTTACTTGAAGTGATTAACTTAACAGATTCTACGCCACTGGATGGAGCCAGTTGACTCAAACTCACCTGATTAATTGTACTTAATTAGATATTTAGGTGTACCAAATCTCAGTGTAATATCTTTTGTAGTTTTTGAGGAATCTTAAAAAATCTTTAAAAACATTTTTAATTAACCTGTGTCTCGGTTAGGAAGCATTTTCGGAAAATCGTTTATGATCATTTTTGTATTATTTTGAATCATAGAATCTCCAGTTTTAGTTTGTCGGTGATTGTAGAATACACCCTGTATATAATTATATGCAGGGTAACATAGAAAAAAGGGCCATACATAGTGCCACGTGATAGAGAACACTAAAATAAGAAAAAAAGTTCCTATGAACTTAGGTCCGCAACGCCTTCGTTTAAAAGAGATATTGTGTTAAGTCTAATTATTTTTTTTTTACAATGATGTAATAAGCGGACGAAATTTTGTATACAGGGGCTTTTTATCACGAAGAATTGAAATATGACCTTAGTTCTTTTATTACTGATAGAGGACACCACATACAGGTTTCCATCTTGTTTGAATCGGTACTAACTTTTTGCTTTACACTATATGTCATTTTCGACTAGAAAAATTTGTTTTCCCATTTTTTCTGCTTCAGAAAGGTATACCTTATTGAAGTCGCTATGACCATCGGTTTACGAGAAAATGCATCCGATGCATGCAAATTATCCAAAAGCGCCATCTATGGATGGCACTTTTTCTGTCACCCTTTATATATATATATATATATATATATATATATATATATATATATATATATATATATATATATATATATATATATATATATATATATATCAAATTGACGACATTAATTACTAAAATACAGTTGTACTTAAGAGTAATCCATGTTATTATTTGCAAAGCACCGAGGCATTGTTATATGAAATTGAACTTGTAAGGTGAAACGCTTGTCTAAAAAAGAAACACACAAACGATAATCACAATGAGAAAACAAGTACGGTACTGATGACACTTCAAATCTGACAATTCGCGTGGCATGTCATAATTGTCAAAACTGTTGAAATTTACAGAGTTGACAAACATCCTAATTTACAAAAAATGCACTTTTATAAATGTTTAAATAGTTAATTGCCAAAAGAAATAGGATTGAAATAAAATATGCATATTTGTGACCCAAAATTTACTTTGATGACCTTGTGTGACTCGATGAAGTGATTCAGACCATTTTAGTATTAGAATTTTTTACTCAAAATTGTCCAAAGAAAATCGCCACTTGTGGTTTTTACACTATTATCAGGACACCGTGTACATAAAAATGTGAGTCCCGTCCTGACATCACTAGTTCCAACAAGATATTGAGAAAGACAAGCCAAGCCCTAATGAAAAAATGTATCTGCAACTACAGAAGTAAACTTGATTGCATTAACAAGAACCTTTTCCACACCTTTCAAAACTTAACAGGAAAGTCCATTCATCAGATTGTCTTTGGTACTATTGATAGATTAATAAAAACACGGTTGTATCAACTATGAATCAAAAAACAACCACACAAAAACACAAATTTGAAAAACCTTACAATATATCACAAAACCACATACAACCTTTGAAAACCGTAAACAATCTTAGCAACATATTAATCGATTAAGATACCATAGCTATCTTTGATAAAGGTTTCAATTATGCAATAACTCCAAAAGTGATTCCAACAGAAAACATAATTACTAACAAAGAAATGGCTCTAAAAGATGCAGAACCACAATTTACTGATAAAATCGGATTAGAAGTCGCCAACATTCTTAAAAAGGCTCATCCACCTAAACCAAACGTTAATAAAAAAACAGCTAGATGCCTTAAAAGAGTTGAAGAAGTATACAACAACCTGATTCTTCCTGCAGGCAAAGGTAACGCAACCGTTATAGTGAACAATGAAGATTACAATAACAAGACGATCGATTACAAAAAGAACAATTCTGATCATACAACATATCTAGAGAAAAAAACCAAGGCGATCATCATATCTTCATCTTTCGATGAAAAATTAAAAAAGGAACTCGCGCCAACAGTAAAAAGCTCAAGAATTCCCAAAACAAATGGTTTACCAAAAATATATAAAGGAAACAATTGGCCTCTGAGACCTACAGTAAGTGCGTTTAATTCCCCTACACATGAACTTGCTCGCTACTTAGCAAAAACCCTTCAATCAATATGTGAAAACGCAAATTCATACATTAAAAATCTTTAGGATTTTTGAAACAAGCTTAAAGCGTTCAGTTAGATATAGGTGATGTGTTTGTTAGTTATGACGTTGTTTCCTTGATTACAAAAGTACCAATTCAAGTCAACGTGAACATTCTCCATAACAAATATCATTTGGATGTGCAATTATACAAACTAATTGAACATTTACAAACTAGTTCAAGGTGCTCCAATGCAATATATATATATATATATATATATATATATATATATATATATATATATATATATATATATATATAAACTTTGTTCCTTTAACATATCAGTAACATCCATCCAATTCACAATGGAAGTTGAATCTGATTACAAACTATCTTTCTTAGACGTTTTGATAGAAAGACATGATGATGGAACAGTCAAACGCAAATTATATAGAAAAATAACACCCTCAAATAGATATTTAAACGCCTAATCACACCACCATCCATGTCAACTTTACATGATAATCAAGTCTTTGACACTGAGATCCATCCGTCTAGCTGACGAAGAATCAAATAATGACAAACTCGAGACAAATTAACGAAAATGTTACAACGAAACGGAAATCTTCAAAAACTGTCGATGAACCTGAAAAATTAGTTGCTTTGCCTTATACAAAATGGGTCACTGACAGAATTGGTAACAAATTTCCCAAACACCAATACAGAGTCGGTTACAGACCTATCAATTCTCTAAGACAATTTCTACGAAATGCTAACGATCATATGCCTGGCGAAAACCAATAAATATATGAAATTCCTATGTAGGACAGACGAATCGAAGATTAAGCATGAGAGCACAAGAGCACAACTTTGCAATAGAACACATCCTCTTCCTTGGCTTGCCATCACATAGATACTGGTCACAAAATAAACACAGACAACATTAAATTACTCACTGCAGCTTAAACTTTGAATGAGCATGTCATACGAGAGGCCATCGAAATTGAGAATTGGCACTTAACAGGAGGTACGACACTTCGAGAATATCACCTATTTGGAAGATAATTATAAAAAAAACGGGATATACCTTTACAAAGAATTAACACTGGCGAGAGTTCCGACGACCAACCAATCACAACTGGTGTTGAAAAACTACATCTACCTACACCCGCATTGACACTTCAGAAATTAGAAACTACATAGCATCACCCAATTTATTAATTGAGTTACACGAGATAAACCCTAAAATGAATTTATATATATATATATATATATATATATATATATATATATATATATATATATATATATATATATATATATATATATATATATATATATATATATATATATATATATATATATATAGAAAGATTTAGTGTAGCAGCCAAGGTTGTGGGGCTAGTTTAAAATAAAGAAAAGATCCTTTGTTCAAAGGAAGCTTTGGTAAATTTATTACCTTTGTCAACCAATCTACAAGAAGTTATGCGTTGATAATACATATAAATTAAGATAAGATAATAACTTACGATCGTGGATACAGTTAAAAACATTGAAGCAGCATTGAAAGAAGATATTTCAATTTAAATTTAAATTAGATGTCAAAATCAATTTTGGACTTTGACAAAAAATTAAAATTATTGTCATAGTTATAGGAAAAACAAAGAAAATGGTTATGAAATCAATGTATAAGTAGATTAATATGTTGAATGTGATTGTGTGATAAGTGTAAAAGTGTTATGAATAGGATTATTTAAGATTATTTGAATGTCTATTATTACATAGGACTTTTACTTCTATGTGGGACATTCTGGAGATTAATACCAAATAGACCCATTCGTGATAACTCTTTTACACTAAACAAAATGGTAAAATCCACAAAATAAATCTTCTGCCACTAAGGGTAATCCGTTAATGGTTCATCCTATGATTTCTGTGTTTATCTAGATAAAGTATGTTAGAATAAATTATGTTTAAATTTTGAGTGTCACTTCTCTTATTCATTACATAGTCTGTACAGCGTATATGATTTCGACAAAGTGCAAGTCTTGACCTCTGAATCAAATTTATTCAAAAGAAAGTTTTTAGAAATGGCCCATATACGCTGTACAGACTATGTAATGAATAAGAGAAGTGACACTCAAAATTTAAACATAATTTATTCTAACATACTTTATCTAGATAAACACAGAAATCATAGGATGAACCATTAACGGATTACCCCTTAGTGGCAGAAGGGGATTTATTTTGTGTGGATTTTACCATTTTGTTTAGTGTAAAAGAGTTATCACGAATGGGTCTATTTGGTATTAATCTCCAGAATGTCCCACATAGAAGTAAAAGTCCTATGTAATAATAGACATTCAAATAATCTTAAATAATCCTATTCATAACACTTTTACACTTATCACAAATCACATTCAACATATTAATCTACTTATACATTGATTTCATAACCATTTTCTTTGTTTTTCCTATAACTATGACAATAATTTTAATTTTTTGTCAAAGTCCAAAATTGATTTTGACATCTAATTTAAATTTAAATTGAAATATCTTCTTTCAATGCTGCTTCAATGTTTTTAACTGTATCCACGATCGTAAGTTATTATCTTATCTTAATTTATATGTATTATCAACGCATAACTTCTTGTAGATTGGTTGACAAAGGTAATAAATTTACTGAAAGCTTCCCTTTGAACAAAGGATCTTTTCTTTATTTTAAACTAGCCCCACAACCTTGGCTGCTACCCACTAAATCTTTCTTATTGTTTTTAACTTAATCAGCCACGATTAACAACTTTGATTATATATATATATATATATATATATATATATATATATATATATATATATATATATATATATAAATATGTATACCAATTTATTTAACAATTTTTTGTTGAGCGACCAACACAGGCACCATTTTGTTCTTCGCAGATAAAATTAGGTGACACTAATCTAAGTTGTTTACCCAATATGTAATCTAAAATTTTAGGAATGGGTGTATGTGTACACACATACTCTTCTATAATTAGAAATAAAACTACAGTTTAACTGTAGTATCTTTTGGGTAACTAAATCGTGCATTTTTAAAATTTATTTTTTATATAATTTTAAACGTTTCGATAACAATTACAGTTATTGTTCTCAGTAAATGGTAATATTTTTAGGAATTGATATGTTAAAACAAATTTCTGGTATATAAATATGAAAACGCAAATATAAGGCTGCTATTAATAACACAGTTCACCAATCGTATAAAGCCAACTATGGAATCTAATTTTAGCAAAGAATAGCCTGATTTTTAATAATTTATATGTTATTAAACTGCCTTGAAAATAAGAAATCAGAACACCCTCTAACGAAGGAAGGCTAACCTTGACAAATATCATAATCAAAGAATACATTTTTACAAAACTTAAACAAATGTTGCCTTGTAGATATCAAAGGTTTGTGGTTCCAATGTATATTTTTCCACAACAGCAAAATAAATTATACACTACAGAAGATGACAATGGGTTTGAAACATCTTTAGTTGATCTTAAATATCCTTTCTTGTAGATTTAAAAACATTCCTAATGCCATTAATAATTGGGATTTTTTCAATTCCTGTCACACTAGCTATAAAAGGAAGAAAAACAGCACAAACAATCAACATTAAGCACTAGCACTAGCTTCTTTATGGTTACGCCTAGCAGGTGAATATCCATTAGCTTGTAGTAATTTTTTTAAAAATTTGTATTCATCTTTTAAAAATTCAGGATCACAAATTCGTTTAGCTTCATCCAAAGATTTAATTACACAAATTTTTGACGAAGATGGTGGTATGTTAATAATCGGTGTGTGTCGGTTTTCCCTAAACCTTAAAAAATAGTTAATTATTAGTTTTAGATATCAGTATGTCAAGAAATGCCAAACACCCATGGTAAACTGAATGCTTGGGTTTATAAAACTAAAAATTCATGTAGTAACTTTTCTCCATGTCTACAAATAACAATTGTGTGATCTACATATCCATACGAAACTAAAGGTTTCTTATAAAGCTAATTTTTTAAATGATTCCATATAAAAACTTTTCTATAGACTCAACAGGACCCATTGCTAAATTATCCAGCTGTTCATCGAATTTATTATTACACAAAAATAAGTCATTTTAAGACAGTGCTAAAAAAGAAGTGTTATGTCTTTTAGAAAAATATGAACAATATAGTCAATATTGTCCATTAAAGGGACTTTTGTAAACAAATGAAACATCAAAACTGACTATTGTATCACCATTCTCATTTTTGAAATTATGAATTTTTTCAATAAAGTCGGCAGAATTTTTAATATAATGGGATGTTTTACCGATATGAGGATGTAATAAAAATGTAAGATATATTTTTGCAAAATTGTACAATAGGCCTTAAAGGAACATTGGGTTTATGGTTTTTGGTAGACCGATAGTTTTGGTGGAAAAGCTTCAGAGTCAGTTTCTTTTTTATGTCTTCAGGAATATATGATAATTTAATAAGTTCATTGGTTGTCAAAAGAAGATTTTTTGTAGAATCCTTTGGTAGTTCACGATAAGTCTGTGGTTCCAATGGACATGCATATTTAAAATGACAATTGCATTACCTTAATACGATTGTAATATTATTATATTTTCATTACGTTTGAGATCAAATAAAAATTCAAACATGTTGCTCTTGCTTTAGGAATATGTTAGTTTATATCTACTTCTTTCACAGCATCAATACATTTAAAAAATTCTACATTGGAAATTATCTGTAAGTGTTATCGAACGTTAATTGTTAAAAAGTCCAACATTGATAAAACCCAATACAGAATTTAGTATTTTATTTGTTTTATTGTTGTGATTGTTTAAACTTTATCTTGAAGTATTTAAAATATTATTACTCGTATAACAATAACAAAATATTTGTAATCAAAAACTTTGATTATGAATCTCAATGTAAATAAAAGTTTCTAATTTCAAATACAAATACTGCTGTCTATCCGGCCTATATTCAATGGACATTAGACACCTTCCTTGAAATATGATGTTTATTTATCGTTTACTTCAGCACAATTTTTGCAAAACGATAGTGAACGCTCAATGTAAATAAGAGTTTCAAAGATTTAACAAACGTCTCTGGTCTTCCGGCCCTAACTCGTGGACATTATGAGCACCTTCCTTGTTGATTTGTATTTATTTTTTTCTAGCGGATGGTTCAGAATTTTCACCCAAAAATTTCTGAATATTGCCTCTGAGCTACCTTGTTAGCCTAGGATTCATTCAGTTTGTTTGATGCTCTTTCACTAATTGCGTACTCAATTGCTTTAGAAAAATTCTTCTTCGCAACTGCAGGCCTTTATTGTTTTTCATATATATTATTTTACTATTAACTCTTGTAGTGTTTAAAAGAGAGAAAAATAAAGTTAAAGGCTAACGTCGACTATTTATTGATAAATTATTATGGTGTAGATAATTCTTCTACTACATCAACTCCACATTTGGTAAGATTACAAAAAGATTTTAATCCTCAATTGTATCATCGTAGATAGCAGTAAAATAATGTTGCTCTTTCTTGGGCAATAGGAAACATGAATGTATCATTTCTGGAATCCAAATGAACTAGAATGAACATTTAGATTATTTACAATTAAAAAGAGTGCTGACAGACATGGTATATTTTTGGTATAGTTCCCACTGCAGTCTGTTTTTGATCCTTGCGCAGAATTTGTAGAAGTTCAAGGTTAGTATATCAACTGTCGAAAGTGATATGACGGCTCATTCCTGAGACTGAGGCCACTAAACGTCTTACTATATCCTTAGGACTATTTCTTACTTTTAATACTCCCTCGGGTTGTTGACTCACATACACTTACAAAATAACGAGATAAGTTTGCGTATCCACTAGAGCGTGTACGTTTGTCCTGTATCGTGCGTGCTTATTAGGCATGTGTTGCTTGAAGGAGCATCTGTCACGAAATGACTCCAGTTTCTCATCAATTGTGAGATGTTGAGACAGCGAATAAGTCTTCTGACAGTTCTAATAGGGACCAACGTATCTAATTTAACCCTTCAGTCCCAATAACTTTTGTTGTCGAAACGTAAGCAGGAAACCAGGAATTCAAATCTCCTTTAACTCATAGTAGCAGGAAATATATACATCTCAGTACCATCGGTATTCCATAGTTCACATAAATTTGGGTGGTGATTGTTTAAAACTCCTAATAGATATAGAAGACCGAACAGTGGTGTAATTTATGCTACATATGCTTCTCTATAGTAGGGAGATCCTTTCTATTTTTCAGATTCTTCTGTGATTCTTCGGTTTGTGTTTTTAACTATATCTGAGATCATCAATGAAGGGAAGAAGCCATTCAAGAAGCGTTTTAGCTATTTTCGTGTAGTATTTAACTCCTGAAGTATGAGTAATAATGTTTTCTCATCTAGTTCTAATATTTCTATTACGGAATTCTGTAGACCACTTCATCCCGTTTTTTCCATAAAAAAAGCGATCTTTAGCCAGGTTGTAAGCTTGTTCTTCGTCAACGTTATATACTATACCTTCTGCGATTTGTTACAAATCAGTATAGTCGCAGAAAACAGTCACATTATCAATTTTACCCCCTTTCCTTAATCGTCTTGATCAATCGCTTCATTATCGTTCTTTTTTTTTGTCACATAGGTTTTCAGGAACATCTTATTTGCATTTTTGCGAAATAATCGACCGTACTCCTGCTCATTATTCTCATATTGCCACTGATTATACACAACATATGGTAACCGATGGGTTGGTCAAAACGGACCGGTTAAATGACATCCACACAGGGTTAGATTATTTTATGTGGGGCTAAGGCAGTCGGCGCGAAATGTAAAGATGTAATTCATATAATCTGAGCCTTGGAGTTTGCCATACCCCATGTGTCGTATGTCGGATAGATTTTGAGATAATGAAAATAAACTAAAGTGGTGATTTTTAAACTTTTCCCGCCAGCTGGTGTATGAGTGCTATTATGGTTTTTCGATTAATAAATTATTAGGCCATTTATATAAAAGGAATTTAATAAAAACAAAGATAATTTTCTCGCTTAATTTGTTTTTGAGATATTTACATGCATTTTTTTATTTTATAATCAACCTAATATTGCAGTAGCTCTTTAGGAGCCTTTCAATGTCGAAATTAATAGTTTTCTTAAGCATCAAAATTCGAAATTATTGTTTTTTTCACAGTAAGCTTTGATTATGCCTGGCCACCATCATGAAACAAAAGAAAACCTCTTGTTATTAGTCCATTTGCTTAAGTTTAAATAGGATTATTTATTTAAAAATTGACATCAAGGCAACAAGAGAAATTTTAGATTTCTGATTAAGAACTTCATATATTAAGTGACGTAAAAAGAACACCCAATATTAATGAATATTTTGTAAAAAAAATTTGGGAATGTGTTTGTTTACGTTAAGATAAAAAACGATCAATTTTTTAACCATAATACTATAGCAGTTTTTGCGTTAACTTCTTTCCAAGACATTTATGATGATCACGTAGCCCTAAAATCACTTATAACTACAGTTGTCATTTAAGTAAAACACATTAAAAAGCTTCTTTAGTTGAATGACGATGCCTTGAGTGCGAAGACGCCAAAATTTTCGGCAGTTAAGCGAGTTTGATAGGGGTTAAGTTGTGGGCTTACGAGAGGCTGGTTTGTCTATGACAGCTATAGCCGATAGAACGCAACGGAGTTTAAGATTACTCAATTTACACCATCCCCCTCAAACTCTAGGGGCTCTGCAGCATGAGTTACAGATAGCATGGGATGAGATACCTCAGGAGGAAATCGATCACCTCATTAGAAATATGCCCAGACGTGTGAATGAGTGCGCAACACATTATCAAGTTTTCTTGAAAAAGTTAACAGTTTAATTTTTATCAAATTTTGATCGTTTACTAGGCTAACTCGAATACACTAAAAATTGTTCAAATAAATTGATTATTACTGAGTATTCTACATTCTATATCACTTAGTATATTTATTATAATACTTACGCTACCTAAATGCCAGTAATTAAATAGAACTTCAATAGAATTAATATGGAACAGAAATCTAATAAACATATTTGCAATACATGCCTCCCTCCACTTTCAACACATTTTCACCTTCTCCAACACGTTATGGGTTCGTAACGTATTTCTGTTGTTGTTCGTTAAAATATCTTGTACACCTTATTCCAAATCCTGACAATTTCCAGGCGGAAAATATGTGTTTCTAAGGAGTTCCATTACTTTTTTCGTATTATGGGCCGGACAACCATCTTGTCAGCATCAAATGGTGAGATATTGATTTGAAGATGAACTCCCGTTAGATTTTCATCGATAATAAACGGTCCAACTAATTTATTGTCTAAAATACAAAAGCATACGTTTAACTTTATTTGTCATACGTAATAAAAGCTATTTTTAGACCTACCCATAACACGGTACCACGAACTAAATCCAAACTTGCTTGCATACGCTTGCCAGAATTATATGGATTTTCTGTTTGCCGGCAATTGTGATCATGCTTATTAAATGCTCCACAATTCTTATATCGTGCTTCGTCTGTCCAAAAAACTTTGGATTGAAGGTTCAGTATTTGTTGCCATTTCCTTATAAACCATTCAATAAATTCTTCTATTAAAATCATCTCCGTGACATAGTTGTACATATCCAGTTTGCAGAGGTGAAAATAGTGTTGTTTTAGAACTCGACACACAGTTGATTTTGGAACTGCAGTATTTTCTTCAATTCGTTTCGGTTTGTAAGAAGATCCATTAGCTAATAAATTCGTAACTAAAAATCTAAAATGTCTCGGGTTAGGTTGTATCGCTCCGGAAACTATTCTTCAAATGCTTTTGATGCAGCTTCTGTATTCAGATTTAAGATAGAGTTTAATCATATTTAAAGGTTCTGTATTAGAATAATTAATGGCCATACTAAGTACTTGAAAAAAAAAGACTTTGTAATAACAAATAAACTACGCAATTTAATGACAATCCAGCGATATGGAACAATCACACGAGGCATTCTTCTGTTTGATCATCGCAGCCTCGCGTAATCATAGCTTACAATGAAACAAACAATAATTTCAAATTATGAAGCTTAAGGAATCTATTAACGTAGAATAAGTAATTTTAACCATAATTGTAAGATAGCAACATAGTTTAACTCAAAATGGGGTGAAGTAATTAACTATATAGATTAAATACTCAAAACCTTCTCCGTGAAATGTTTGTTTTCTATTAACATAAAGTTAATATCTAAATTAATCGTTAAACTACGACATGTTTCGACAAAAAACTTGTCATCGTCAGGCTACTAAAATAATATAACAGGTAATTTAACATAAAACTAAACTAAAGTACTTACATCAAAATTTTTAATGCTATGGAAACCATAACACAATAGAAGTTAGAAAGTTTTAACAAGTTGAATATTACCTAAAATATATAATTAAAATCTCCAAGAAGGAAGTGATATAATACTTACAATTTAATACTAAATATTGAAAAGGTAAAAGGCAAAACTTACCTGTTATATTATTTTAGTAGCCTGATGATGACAAGTCTTTTGTCGAACATGTCGCAGTGTAAAGATTAATTTAGATGTTAACTTTATGTTTATAAAAAAAAATAACATTCTCATGGGGAAGGTTTTGAGTATTTAATCTATATAGTATATCAAGCTAGACTTGTAATACACCATTTAAAAGGTATTGAACAGCTGCTTCCAAAAAGTCAAACATCTAATACGCGGTCGGTAAAAAAATAAAAACATCTCTAAATGTAATGAAGTTATAAAATTATTTTTGTCTTTATTAAACCTCTTGGAAAAGTATATTAATGAAAACTGATTTACGAGCTGTCAACAGAAGGAAAAAATGCACCAATTTGGTTTCTTTCTATTATCTCAAAAACCACAAAAGATAAGTCAAATCTCAAGACAGATTTAGATTTGGAATAAAGTACTCTAAAGTTTTCCCAATTTAACCAATCCTGTAACTAAATCGGTTTCCGAGATAGCAATATAGACATTGTCTTTCCCATGGAACGCACCATATGAAAAACTTCTTTGTTATGGGTTTTTCAACAAAAAGTTATACTTGATAAAAGCGCATCGCTTAAAACTAAGCGTGTCTGACTTGGTAAATTCATGCTTTCACAAATCTATTACAGGGTTGATCATTACTGATCATTCTGATATTTTATCGATGCGAAATAACGTACAATTCGTACACCCTGTATTGGAAATTCTTCTACTAATTTAAATTTCTTTATTCCCTCTTATTTAAGGTACTTTACAAGAAATTTTAGCGAAAGAAAGTTCATATCTGTCGGCCGATAGCCGAATCCTGACATATTTAATTGGATGCTTAACAAATAACATTTAGTTTAGGAAACGCTCGTTAGAGGGTGAGGTTATGAAATTCAAACACAATGAAATCTATTGTATTGACCGTCTAGTTGATAACAAAACATTTAAAAAGAGAAACTTTCGGTCCTTTCTGAAAAGTCGCTATTTTATAACATTCCATGAAAAATTTGTGACTTCTTCTACGATTTCTTCATCCGATTCGATTTCGGATATAAAGTAGAAAATTCAAGCACTACAAGACATTCTTTACAAGTTTTCTGTTCTCTTGTTGATCGCAAGATAATTGCGGATGTAAATAAGTTTTTCGTATTAAATTGGGTAAGATATTTCGTTAAGCCCTTCTTATTAATTCAAACATTCTTCATTAGTGACTGGAAATGCCCCACAGTAATTAAGAGTACAAATCTTTGATTCGACTATTCGAAGTCATATTGTACCACCTGTCACGCACGCCTAAAATCTGAGCGCGTCTTCCGCACCTTTACACACCTACTGTCTTAAACTGGAGATACTGCTGGAATTAAACCGTTGCTCGACCTTGCTACTTCGACAAGAACCTTAATACTTAGCTCGAACCATTCTACGCCCCATGAATGTGTTCATGCCGATGTGATTCGTCTACACAGGCTTCGCTATGACAATACCTTCAGAGTACGGTCTCCAATTCGGTCAAAAATCTTGTGGTTACTTTCCTCCTAAACTCGGGTACTGCATCCATTGCTGTACGTTGCTGTTGCACGTAAAAACAAAAGTGTTGAGTCCCTTATGGCTTATGACAGTTAGTTACTTACCTTAAGCTGAAAGTAATTCATGGATATTACGGAGGATACTTATTTATCAGTTTCCACATATTATTCATATTACACCTTGTTACATCATTAAGTAGTTTAACCTGTATTTACTGGACCTATCTTACTTGTCCTGTATGATATTAAAATGTATCCAATTAGTTGATTAATTTGTGAATTGTGCATATAAACACAGTTTTGGTTTTCATTTTGGTATGTGCACAGAAGACGATTTTAATTATAGGGATGCGCACACGAACTGCTTAATATAAGTATGACAAAGTTCACGTTGATCTACATACGAATACGTCATTATCTACTTTAGATTTAAATTACACAAGGTTTAACCGTCATTTTGGCTTAATAATTTTTATATACCTTTAAATTTACCTCACATTACTTGTAAGTTGTGGACACGAAGTCATGGACGTTCCTTCTACTATAAACTTTTAAATGAATATTGATAACGATAGTGATTCTAGCTCTAACAAAAAAAGTGTTTTCCCTTGGAGAAGGTTCAACACTCCATTTATTTATTTTCTAACTTTCTGTCTCGATGAGTTGCTATGAATTAATTTGGCTTATAAATAAATAAAAGGGGGTCAGCTGAATTGTTTTTCCTAAATTGCCCCCCTTATAAACAGTTTGTGTACGTTAATAGTTATATGACTTTTTAATCTTGATATGATTCGTTTTTGAGTTGCATGATTCTTGACTATGTATATGATCTTTGGTTGTTGTGTAAACCACAGCAAGTACTGATTCACTACTTTTGGGTTATTTAAAACGCTACTGTTTTATCGTGAATATACGTTTTTCTTTCAGGTTGACAAATGAAGGGTCTTTCATTGAAAGAAAGTGAACCGTTTCAAATTAATTAATTTCAGTTTAGAAATATGAATTTACTTTGGGGTTCGAATTTAGATACCCGCTAGTTTGCCTACGAATCTCAATATTTTTGTTTGTGGGTCAAGTTAGGGGTTCATCGTTTTACTAATTTATGTTACTTATAGTCGTAAAATTGCGCAAAATCAAATATTTAATTTAACGTGTTAAGACTTTAGGTAATAGGTATAGAAAATATTTAGAAATATTTTCTTTCTTTTTTTGAACACCACAGTAGTTTATTCTCTTCTCTCCCAGTGTACTCTCCGTTCCTTCCAATTCCCTACTCACCTTCTGAACCTTCGCTATGGAGGAGTCGGGATAGTGTTGCTATTTCTATAGCGGAGCGGCTTCTGGCGCCTGAACTTAATTACAGGTGAATTGAGTTGAAAAAATTTATTTTTAGCCAAGAGCGAAGTATCCTTATTTTGGAAAACATCAAAAAATGTTATTTGGAAAAGTTGTTCAGTGTTAAAAGTTACATTCAAATTTGAAGTTATGCCCATCTACGTAACGTTTAAGTTTTTTGCTTAATTTTAAAAATCCCCTTGATACCAACCGGAAAATTCAAATCTTGGAATGAAATCCCTTTCCTTTAAAGTATTTACAAATTATGGTTTAATGGCTTTGAGCTTATTTTTTTAAAGATTTCATAAAAGATGTCGATGTCTATTTAACTTATTTACCATTTTCCACAACCGTTAAGCACACTTCCTCTTCTACCTCTGTAGATACTTTTGCAGCTGTATGTCAATATTACAGGTTCGTTTAAATTTACTTAAAACATAACAAAATAATTTCAAATTTTTCCTATCATATAAGCATTATTTAAATATAGTTATTATCAACAGTAACAAAATAAGCAACAACAAAAGCTACGTAACAACTATTTAGCAAATATGTCAAAGATTCATTAATTTCCAAAGCCAACTTAAAACAATTTTTTTCACGAAAACCTCCACAAAATAAATAATGTAATTTATTGGTGCCGATATATTGATTTTATTTCGATGTTTTATTACTGCATATTATTGAGAATTATCTTCCCGTTAGTATACTTTATTATTTTGAGTAATTTTAGGTGTTTACGAAAAATAAAAAGGACTGCACCAAAAATTTTGAACTTTATATTACTTAAAAAAACATAGCTGAGAAATTTGTAATATTATGCGATTTTCAATAAACTGTTGTATACAGGGTGTCCTCTACTTACCATTTTAAGCAAATATGTTTTCAAGACTATTTTTAACGAATGAGTAAACTTCACGTAGGTGGCCATAACTTCAAATTTGAACGCTGACCAACTTTTCCAAACAACATTGTTATTTTTTAATACACAGGTACTTTACTCTTGACTGCAAATCAATTTTTTCAACGCGCCTCGTATACAACGCGTATTTTGCTATATTCTTTGATGCATGTTGAGTTTTCGGCGATGCACAAACTTTTATCAAGAATAACTTTTTGTTGAAAAACCCATAATAAAGTTTCCCATATGGCGCGTATTTTGGGAAAGCCGCCGTATGTTGTAAAATTTCGGACAGACAATATTCTACAACGTTTTATTTAATAAGTTATGTTTGGAGTGAAGATCACGCAAAATTAAATAATCAGAATGCAAATTCGTGTGCAGTTTTCTTTTTATGTATAAGATTGGTAAGTTTTCTCTTAAACCAAATGGGAAAATACGGCCATACATTTTTTTTTAATTCTATGATTGAATACGATATACGATTCGTCAACTGTTCATTAATGTTGTATGTCATATCTTATTCCAATGAAGTGTTCTATGAGCATGTGTTGTATTCATTCAAAATATAACTAATTTGATATAAATTATGGAAACTGTATAATTCCATTTCATTTTAAAGTTTATAGTTATGCTGTTCTACGAGTTAATAATTATTAAGCGTTGCTCTCTTATAGTCCAAAATGTATTGTCACAAAACCTATAGCTTCACAGTTTTATTGCAACTAGCATTGTTTCATTTTTGTTTTTCTGTAAATTATGACATTGTCTTAATTTATTTTATAGGCCATATGGTGGCAAATTTAAAAAAAGTAGCAAACTTGAAAAATAATTGAAAAACACTTGAGAATAGGTAATACAAAGTGAGTATCTATTGAAACCACGTCAAAAATGCTATTCAATTCATAAAATACAGGGTGACATTTAAAAAAAAAGTAACATTGAGCAGAATAGACCACCTTGTATATGTAGGGAAAAGAGTCTGCAATTTGAATTTAGAAGTTAAAAACTAGACACATTGGAAAAACAAAATTCCAAAACTTAACTCCGATATTTTTCAAGATGGCGGAACAGGAACCTACTTAATTGACTAATTTTTTTACCTAAAAAGGTCAATAACTTAGGAACTGTTTGTCGTAGACCCATAGTACCTTATATCATTTTGCTCATCATTTAACAGAAAATTCAAATATATGAAAATATATAGGGTATTCTATTAAAAAAAAGTTTACTGTAGCGCTTAAAAATGGGCCACCCTGTATATACAAACATATTTTTATAAGATCCTCCTCGTTGTTGACTACAATAATCTGTTATAAAAAATTTTTTTAATCAACAGTATAAGCGTAATCTTCCACTCCCAAATCGTTGGGACATCCTGTATACCACATAATATACGACCGCATGTGCTATAACCAGGTCATCATTTATCATAAGAAAAATTAAAGCCACCACATTAAAAGTATGATTATCTAGAAGTTCATCGGTTGATTCGCTATTAGACTTATAGATGTTTATTTATGAATTTGGAGGAATATGCACAGGTCCAATCAAACAATTTTCCTAATTTATAGTAATGTTCATATACAACTGTTCTAAACATTTTTAACCATAAAACTACACAAAACAAATTTGTTTTTCTACCCAAACTAATACCCCCACCTACTCTATCCTTAATACTAGTTAAACCAGATCTATATGATTTAACGTGGATTAAACACGTAATTCACTATTAACAATTTTGTCAGCAATGACTCAATAATAGTCTGACATTAAAACATTTGTAGAAAAATTAGAAACAGAACTACCATGGACATCGACGTTATGGAGATAAGTAGATAACATTCAAGTTTTTTGGAGGTTTATGTACAACAGCTTTTTCGACAATAATCGGGCAGTTATTAACGTTGCTAGTGGATAAATATTTCTCTCCTAATTCAGTCAGTACACATCTTAAGTTCGTGCAACTTACATAAAAAATTCTAATGTGTAGTTACTCAATCCGCTTAGATAGAGCAAGTGGCTTGTGGATACAAGAGCTGGATTCCATAATCTTTTTCACGGCGGCTATATTATCTTCCACCCTTTGTCTAATGTAAGAGCGGGATCATTCACAAAGATTAAAAACTATAGTATTAATTTTCCTCATATTTCTATCGTCAATTTCGCTAATAAAATTTTCCATACTTGACAGAAACGGTGAATCTTGTCACGTGTGGTTAAAATGTATAGTATAATCTTTTGTGTTCTCGAACTTTAGGATATTTAATAGTACCCAGTTTCGTGAATGGGGTATACAGTGTGTCCCAAATCGATTAGTGTTGCATGGGTAACCTGTTAATAAAGATACAGATTTGGTTAAATAGGCGATGTTGCTTACAAATATTAAACATTCCGAGTACTTTCGAAGATAATCAACAAAAACTGAAAAATGCGTATTTTGAAAATGGCGATTATTTCCCCTAATATAAAAGTTATGCAATTTTTTTTTCACCAAAGGTTACTTATTTCTTTAACTTTAGGATGAATGACTACTTCTATTAACGTTAACGCATAACATGAGTTTCGAAGACTCTCATAGAATATGTACGTAAAATTGAGTTTGTTTTGCTCTATTTAGGGTAAACATAAATAAAACAATTATTCGAAAATAATGCCGCACATGTATTTCGCAATATAGAATTAAATATAACTATATTGAATATATATATTTTTAATTTTTACACTATTTACATACTATTACACTGTGATCTTTACAGGTAGGTGTTTAACATTCATCGCATCGCAAAGTACTCATTCTACTAATCTTAGATCGACACACGCTACATCTTATCGTTTTCGGTGGTGAGTTAGATTCAAGTACGGGTGGTTCTGGAATATCGACAAATTTGTTTACATCGTCTATAATACTGCGTTGTAGTTTAGGATTCTGAGATCTCACTTTCATAAACGGCAATATTAATTCGTGGGCTAGTTCCTTCAAAAATATACGCCTTTTATGATTTTTATTGGCAGCATAATTTGGATTTTCTTTAATATAAAGAAAAAAGGAATATTAAGCGCTGCAACATCCATAATGTTCGACCACACTGCAAATGGTCAACGTCGAGTTTGTCGCTTACATGTGCAATTACTCAACAATTGATCCATGTGATCCACGTCGCCCTTTGTGCTGTAGTAAAATTGTATTATGTGTTGCTTTTTTTTAGTACTTTATATATTAATTTTGTCATCCTGATGCATGATACTTACGAGCACAACAGCTCTATTTTTTTTCGGGTTGTAACTGACTAGAGTTAAATTGTCTGTACGACCGAAAACCGAAGAATAAACAGATCTCTGCTTGTTGGGTAGGAAATTTGATAGAATTTCTCCTTTGTTTTTGCGAAGTGTTCCTACACAAGTTACGCCGGCCGTTAAAAGTTGTTGAACCAATGGTATACTTGTAAAATACCCTAAGGTTTAGACCAAATTTGAGACGTTTGAGACGTTTTTAGACTTCTGATCACCTGGCTGCTTTCCTAAGTAATAATTCCCGAATATATGTATATATATATATATATATATATATATATATATATATATATATATATATATTGAGATGTTCAGAAAGAGGTAATAGAAGTATCGGTCAGCTTAAATGACATTTGGGTCATAAAAAGGGGTGATTTCTAGCTCGATACAAGTGCAAGACACTATTTTATATAAATCTGGTTCACGATGTGACTAAAATAAATTTGTTTGATATAAATTAGTCTGAATATGATTTGCTTAGTTTGGTTTCATCATAAAAAGCAATTTGCTGCTAACAAAATTGTCAAGAATGTTAAATATAACCATTTTCGTAAAGTCATTTTAGTATTATTAGTATTATTTTAGTATTATTATATTATTGCAATAAAAGTCAATTTTACAAGGGTAATTTGGCAAGTGAACACTTTACAGGTGTTTAAACATGAACTATATAGTTAGGATAATGTTAGGGATAATATATGACTAGTTTTTGAATGCAGGAAATACGAAAATTTAATAAAAGGGTTATAATATGGACAGTTTAGACATTTTTCGCACATATTTTTGGAAGCGAATTAGTGACAAAAATTATGTTACAAGTTTAACAATAAGAACAACATTTAGAACATTTTGGCATACAGGCATTTATAGTGCCGTACATTTATATAGTGAAACATTTAATAAGAGTGTTAGACGATGAAACTTTTTCAATGCAACACTATATAACATTATGCATTGCAAATAGTTAGTGAGAATAATAAAGACAAGAAGTACAAACCTTAAACATAACATTTTAAGTGTTAAAAACATTTTTAAATATAAATTATTTCAATTTTAGATTTAAGTTTGGTTAGGTTGTAATTTTTAGGTTTTTTACATAATTTTATACTTTTTTCAAATTATTAGACTTAGATTTTGCTCTTAAAGCAAATAATAAATGTTCTTTCTTAATATGACACAGTTTTTATAAGGATACAGCGCTTTTCACCGCAAAATTATGTTAATTCTGAGGTGAATTTAAGATAAAATTACAAAAGCTCAAAATTTTTTTAAATTAAATATTTCTAGCACAAAAAGATATGTATTCTTATGTAGAATGTTCTCAGAATTCCATTTTTGCAATTAGTTTTAGTATAGCTTGTAAGTGTAAATAGTTATAAGCTTAATTAGGTTAGATTAGGTTACTTCGTATATGAATGTTAGGAATTATAGCTTGTTAGGTGTCTTTTTGTTCAAAATTTTACGTAGTTTTCATTTCCGTTTTTAATTTTCAATTTCGATCATGTATAAGAAAGTTACGGCCAAATTTCCATTTGAGTCCAATTTGTAATTTAGATCCACCAATCATAGCCCTAGTTACTTATGCAATATGGCTGTAAAAAAAAATGAATTTTTGGTAACAACCAGAAACATATAAAAGCAAGTGCTCAGGAAATCAATCTCTCTCTAGAATTTGATCAAAAGTGTAAAAGGTTAAAACAGTGTTGTGAAATTTGTGTTAAAAAGTAAGTTCATAACCTAATTTAAATTCGTCAAGAAGTTATACTTTACGAAGATTACGTTCGAGAGCACTTGTTTTTATATCGACGGTTTGAAATAAATAGTTCGGTCTCCGATACCTGTCGTTTTTCGGAAAATATTTTTGTTCGTGTTAATTTGTGTCACGATTTTGTAAAGATTTGCTTTTGTGTTATCCAACTTAAATTAATTCCGTTTATACCAAATTAAAACGCACTTTTATTTGGTTAATGCTGTTTTATTTCTTCGGACAATTTCTTTTAAACAAAATTTTAATCGGTAGCTAAAAATAAAGGTGTTATCAACAAAATTTTGGATATTTAAACATATTTTTAAAACGATATCACTCATTAAGCTTTAAAATTATTTAAATAAAAAGTTACCGAAATTAAATAAGTGGTTGGAGTTTGCCGAGTTTGGAGAAAACATCTTTAAGTCTTGGAAGTTGGTGTCTTCGACAACCGAGAAACGAGTTAGCAGTATTGAGTGATGGTAACAACTGTAATCGAATGGACATTGCCTACATCCAGCTGGAGTATCCGAAGACATCAATATACCGGGAGGACAGTATATGTGAGTCACAAATCTTAATAACCCTACTCATTATAAACATTCATTGAAAATTTCCTGCAATTTAATATTTGTTACATATATGTTTTTGGTTAAGAATTTTAAATATTTACTTGTGTAAACACCTGTAAAGGTATTAATTTATTTTCTTTTTCTAAATTTTCATTTTGGTTCTAAACTTTAATTTTCTAAATTATTTATTTGACATCTTTGACAGCTTTTTAATTTCACTTAAGTTCATTACAACGCATGCGTTTGATAGCAAATTACATACAGAATAATTTTTATACTTTCAATATAATTATATAAGGGTATTTCATATACACATTTCCAGATTCAAAATTTTACCTTCAAACTAAATTCCCTGAACTCTATACCCATTTGAGATCTAAGCTAGTCCGGTGCACATAAATAAAAGTTAAAAATATTATTACAATCACATTATTAACATTTACAAATTTAATTTACCTCAAACTAAATATAATATAAAATAATTATTCCCTTCGTTAATTAAAGTAAGTCGCCAACATCACAATTTATATATATATATATATATATATATATATATATATATATATATATATATATATATATATATATATATATATATATATATGGGTGAATTTATCAGTCTCAGCTCTAACAGCACTTGTTCGATGGTCGTCAAATCCCAAAAACCTTCTGCCAATCTCAAAACGATTAACAGACATCGTTGCTCTAAACAATGGATTAGAACAATTGTCAAGGAATAGTTCTCTGATTGGAACATCCCAACTTTTCTCTGCACCTGCCAATATTGGTTGACCAAAGAAACCGTTCATCCCGACCAGAGCAGTATTCGTCCATTTATTCCTTTCCTTACATTTTTTTGTTTACCTTCGCGATTTGTACAAAATAACACTTCATTTACTATTTCTGGAGTTATAAATTGATCCCAAGCAGACTTTTTAGATAATATGCGAGTATTTTCATTGCATAGATCCGGTGTAAATCGAATAATATTTGCTGGCTTAGATTTTTGTTGAGAAGGAAGACGAGAAGTCCAGTTGAATCCATTTCGGTCAAGAAAGGTTTCACTAGCATCCGTTGTAATGTCATCGATAGATTCGGTGTCTGATAAAACATTTGATTCGTGAGAACCTTCTTCCTCATTTTCTGGCGGCAGATACTCTACATCAGGTTCTGAAGACTCGCTGACAATCGAAACATTTTCTATATCATCTTCTTCGTACCACTGCATGAGAGTACCTTCAAAATTCGGATCACCTGAACGAACTCTTAGTTTTACTAAACGATACCATTATATTCACTTTGAAACTCTGCAAATAAAGTAAGATGTCATAATTTATCGTAAACATTCAATTTACGTTTTATGCAAATACATGTAAGAGATACTTACGGAAAAACTATAACATTGAATTCGTACTTTATACAGCAATGTAATAATAGAAGGTCAAACTTAACACTGTATAACTTTTATCACTCAGTAAGCAACTGTAACTGATAAAATTCTTGCTAATCTGTACAAAAGCACGTGTAAGTCGCGCATTTGGCATTTGAAGGTTGGCCAGAGGCACTTGTGACCCGATAAATAATAATTAGCACGTAGCGTTTAAATTTATAACACCTTTAAGATTGTCGTGAGTCTCTCAGGCTCATGATATGCATCCTAGGGTTAGGTCGAACTGAGATGCGTTTTCAATAAAATTATCGTAACTACACTCTTGGAGATAATGCTAGCAACTTTCTTATGTTAAATAGGCGCCATATTGGATTTTAAAATTAATAAATTAAATTTTTTTCTACTTCCAATGATGTATGATAATCTACTCTTTAAACAATAGATTCCGGCATATTTTATATTATTTGCTTTATAATAAGGAACCTATCAAAATCCAATATGGTGCCTGTTTAACATACGAAGAGTTGTGATAATTTTTTTCGAAAACACATTTCAGTTGGAAATAATGGCATTTTTCAAAAAACGCGTTTTTTAAGTTTGTGTCGATTATCTTCGGAATTTTTCATATTTCTAAGCATTATCTGAATCAGTATGAAAAACAGTACAACATTGCCTATATAACCAAATATGTATCTCTATTAATAACAAAGTTACCCATGCAATACTAATCGATTTAAGACACAAATTTGGATGTATTCGAGTGTAAATTTTAGAAGCATTAATTTAGTCACAACTTTTTAATTTGTTTGACGATACCTGGACTTATTGCAAATTGGGTATCCAGTGTTGTGAACGGTGTGTAGATGTTTCGGTTTGTTTGTTGATATTTAATTGAATTTTTTTTTAACTCACGATTAGGTTCCATGCTTCGACGGTTTCAAAATAGTAAATAATGGATAATACTATTTTTTCACGTACCGTTAATTATAGTTTAGTTGAGCTGAAATTGAAAATGGCTACTTCGTAATTAGAATTACTTCAGAAAGCTTTTTTGTTATTTTAAAATGGTTATCGCAGTTTTGAAAGGAATTTAATTTCGTGATGGACGCAAAAAGTTTTTAAGTAACATAATATGTTTGGGAATAAATCGTTTGTGCTGTCGTTCATAACGAAAGGTTCGGTAGCGTTCATATATTTATTTCAAGTTTACCGGTTATCTCATATAAGGAATTATTGTTGGTGGAAGTATAGAGAATTACTTGAATAACAGGGTTTCTTATTGAAAACCAGGATGTATGTGCGTGACTTAATTCTAGGTACCAAGACAGTTTATTTCATGGGAATTGTACACTATGCAATTTTGGTATGGAGATCTTTATCTATTGTTAAATGTATGACGCGATTTTGAGAGAAAAGGGGAGATTTGTTTTTTCATTGGTCAGTTCTAGCAGTTGAGGAAGCAGGTTGGGGTGCTTTGCGCGTTATATGACTTGAGTGCGGGGTGAAATTACTTACGTCCTACCGGGGTTATTTGAAATTTTTGTAGGGAGAGTCTTCCCGTTCACCCTTTTGGGGATTTGTTGAGCAATATTCAGCCACCGCGGTAACCTTGTTGTGTTGTGTATCATTTGTCAGAAGTGACATTTTTACGTGTCCATCGAAGAGAAATTAGTGTTTAATGGTAGTGCTGTACCTCATTTTTTAGACTACTATCGCGTTTGCGGATTTTTTTGTAAAGTAAGTCCAATTAAATTTATTTATTAGGTACCTTCGCGCACACGTCTACCTCAACAAACGAAATAAATTTCTGTAAATAAATGCCGAATCATTTGGTTTTGGTCTAAAGAATTTTCGTTACTGAAGTTCGTTTCAATTTAATTTCAGAATCGAGGAGATTAAGATGCTATTGGTATCCATTGATCAAATACCGAAAAGATTTCGGTTGATCATTTTGTGCCAGTGAAAGTAACTTAACTTAACCTTCACGCCATTCCCTTACGGGGTAGGCAAAACAATCCCTGCCTCCTATTTATTTTTCATTCACAATCTTTCTCCATGCTTTCCTACCTCCGCATACCTCCCTAGGTTCTGCAAGATTCATAAATTGTCTCTGACATGTCCTTTTATTTTTAAAACTACTTATCTTTCTTTCTTTCATCATACATTCTACTACATTCAGCCAAGTTTTGCGCGGCCTACCAGGCATGGCCTTACCTCTAACCTCACCCACATATATTTGCTTCGTTAATGTTGCATTATTCATTCTCTCAATGTGACCAAACCAACGTAATGTACTACTTTTATATCTATCCATCATCGTCTTTTCCTCGCCACACTCCTTCATTATGCACTCATTCTTTATCTTGTCCCTTGTCGTTTTACCACATGCGCTTCTCAGGAATCTCATACCCACGGCATTTATTTTTTTTTTTGTGCTTTTTTGACATACCCATGTGTCGATTCCATACAGTATTGATGGGACAAACACGCTATTATAGATTGCTCATTTCGCAGCTAGGATCATACTTTCGTTTGTCATTATCGTCCACATACTTCCAATCACTTTCCTTCCAGCATTGACCCTTCGTACAATCTCACCCTCCATTGTACCATCTGCAGTAAACATTTTACCCAGATATACCAGCTCGTCCACTTGCTCTACAATTTCATCTTGCAGAGTAAATACTCTACTCTCCTTTCCACCTTCCCGATCAAACACCACCATCTTAGTTTTGTTCACGTTTAGCTTTAGATCCATGCTCTTACAGACTGTATCAAACTTCCTCAGAGCAGTTTATAGTTCATCCGCACTGTCACTTAATAAGACTGTGTTATCTGCATACACCAGAAGTCGTACATTTACGTCGCCAACTATTACGCCATTTGTATCGGTACATGCTTGTCTAACACATTTATCCATGTATCCATTGAACAACCAAGGTGACATCACACAGTCTTGTCGCACTCCTTGCTGAATATTAAAGTATTCACTTACATCTCCTCTCGCCCTAACACATGCCCGACTACCGTTGTATACTGCCCTTATTCCGTTTATTATGCCTTTATTTACGCCATATTCATTTAATATTTCCCACAGCTTCTCCCTATTCACTCTGTCGTATGCTTTCTCCACATTTACAAACAAAACACTTAAACACTTTTCGATCACCTGCTGGAGAGCAACCGTCTACTGAACACGTCCTATTCCTGACATGAAGCCACTCTGCACATCCCAAATCTTAGTTTGTGTAGTTTCTGGTACGCTATCACACAGTATTCTTCCAAATACTTTACCAGGCATGCTGAGCAGACTTATGCCTCTGCAGTCCTTGCAATCACTCCTGTTCCCCTTACCCTTATACAAAGGTACAATGATCGCGCTGTTCCAATCCCTCGGCACTTTTCACACATAAGGCATACATTGAATAATTAACACATTCTTCGTATAAAGTTTGCACCCCGTACTTCAGCATTTCACCGGTGATTTCATCTACGCCTGCTCCCTTGCCGTCTTTCAACTTACCTACCGTTATTTATCCCAATATTCTTCTCAGTTTCATTCACCATTCCTTCTACATTTTCTATATTTCGGCAACGGGGACTGTCTGTTTCGACCATGACCGCCCCTTGTAGCCACGTTGATCCGAGGCAATTGTATTGTTTTCCAGAGTAGTACCATAGTGAGTAGACCGGTTACTGGCCAAATCGTCCCCCAGACGATGTAGCATTCCCTACTAACGGTTTCGTCCAACTACGGGACAGTTATTTGTCTATTGCCTCGGCACGTATTATATTTGTCAAACGGGTCAATACGCTACCTTGTGTTTAGTTTTGCATAATAGCCCCTTAGGCGATTGAGATAAGATATAATAACTCGTGCTAATTTCACTACACTTTGTGTGCTGTTGTGTTATATGCGGATTAAAGTAAACTAAAATTTCACAGTACTGAATTGCTCCAAATTTATGTTTACAACAATATTATTATTCCGTTTGGTGTTATTTGAAATTAAGATGCTTAAAATATATGATTGTGGGAAATTTAATCTTGCGAGTCATCACGGGATTGATAACAATAGATTTTACCTAAGAACGATTTAATGAGTTTTGGACAATGTATTGATTGTTTATTTTAATCCTTAATTTAGGCATATTATTTCTGTAAGATCAGATGTGATCTCTATCCCTTCTCTTAACGCTATAGTATAAATGGTGCAAAATTTCAAAGAAAAGATATTTAGATAACATTCAAGCTACCGATCGATTTACTTGTATCTTTATCAGAGTATTTGCTGTTTTGAGTTTTTTGTGATATAATTTCATTTCTAGAGATAAGTTTTGTGATATAACGTAACGTAAATATAAAGTAAATAAGATCGTTGACGATCAGCTGGTTTATTAGCACGTCAGTGTTTGGCGAATACGTGCAAATATTTTGAAGTTTTATAGAAAACATCGCACCCGCTGTTGATTCAATGATTTAGGTAGTTTGCAACAAAAAGGTAGGTAATTGAGTTTGTTGGCGAACTTAGCTGTGCACCTTTCACATTTAGGAACTACGAAACACCCATATTGACGTTTATTAAATTATAGGACCTTCTAAATATTTGATCGTGTTTTGTTCTTTTTTTTTTGTTGCGAAAAATATTTTAAATTTCCGTGTTGACCAGTCATTTTTCTTGTTAACTGAGCCTGTAACTTTAAGTTGAATTATAATGAACTTTTAGTTTGATTATAGCAATTTTTTGCGGATTTTAAAAGAAGCTTAAAATTTTATTCTGTATAGGTCAAACCTGCGTAGATATCTTCAGGTAGAAGTGTTCCCTATTCGAGTAAAATTATAGTTCCCTGTTAGTTTATTATTTTAAGACTTAGTCCATGACGTTTTGCCGCTATACATTTATTTAAAAAGGAAAGGAAAAAAAAAAAGAAAGAAGAAAAAGAAAAAAAAAAAAAAAAAAAAAAAAAAAAAAAAAAAGAAGAGAAAAGAAGAGGGAGAAAAGAGAGAGGGAGAAGGAAGAGGGAGAAGGGAGAAAGAGGAAAAGAGAGAAAGAGAGGGAGAGAGAGGGAGAGAGAGAGAGGGAGAGGGAAGAGGGAGAGGGAGAGAGAGAGAAAGAGGAGAGAGGAGAAGGGAAAAAAAAGAAGAAGAGAGAGGGAGAGGGAAGAGGAGAGAGAGAGAGGAGAGAAGAGAGAGGAGAAGAGGAGAAGAGGAGAGAGGGAGAGAAGAGAAGAAAAAGAGGAGAGGGAGAAGAAAGAGAGGGAGAGGGAAGAGGGAAGAGGAGAGAGGAGAGAGAGAGAGGAGAAGAGGGAGAAGGAGAGGGAAGAGAGGAGAGGGAGAGGGAGAGGAAGGGAGAGGGAAGAGAGAGGAGGAGAGGGAGAGGAGAGGGAAAGAGGAAGAAAGGAGAGAAGAGAGAGAGGGAGAGGGAGGAGAGGAGAGGAGAGAGAGAGAGGGAGAGGGAGAGGGAGCAGGGTAAGGAGAGGAGATAGAGAGTAGGAGAGGTAGAGAGAGAGTGAATGTAGAGGAGAGGATGAAGGGAGAGGAGAGATGGAGAGGATCGTAGCAAGGAAGACAGAGAGGGAAGGAGAGGACGAGGTAAGAGGGAGAGGGAAGGTAAGGAGCATGTTGAAAGGGGAGATGGGTTAGAGAGAGGGAGGAGGGAAGAGAATATGCATGAGAGAGTGATGTAGGGAGAGCTTGAGAGGAGTAGAGAGATGTAGAGGGAGTGTAGAAGGAAGTTTGGAAGAAGGGAGACTGGGAGAGAGAGGAGAGATCGAGACGGGAGATGGATGAGGTAGAGGGAGAGGAGAGGGAGAGGAGAGGGAGGGAGAGGGAGAGGAGAGAGAGAGAGGAGAGGGAGAGGGAGAGGGAGAGGGAGAGGAGAGGGAGAGGGAGAGGAGAGGGAGAGGGAGAGGGAGAGGAGAGAGGGAGAGGGAGAGGGAGAGGAGAGGAGAGAGGGAGAGGAGAGGAGAGGAGAGAGAGAGAGAGAGGAGAGGGAGAGGGACAGGGCGCCTGTTCATATAAAACTTTCCATTTAAAGATACGAGTACTGTTAGAGAAAGTTCCCACATTTAAGAAAGATGTATAGGAATTAGAAATTTTGGAACGAATATACCGATAGCAAACAATTCAAGAGTGCGTACATTGGCATTTGATAACTAAAACAAAATGTAACACATTTTTGAACAGGCGGTTTCAATAACTCTGGGTTTAATATATAGAGGTGATATAAAATTTATTATCAAAACATTACTAAGCAAACAATGATATTTTTTACTTGCGGAGAACTTAAGGTAAACTGAATTTTCTATAGGTACGTTCGTCAATGAAACAAGCATTTTAAAACAGGAACCTGATGTTAAATGAATATTAGTACTCTTCATTTCTAGAACAGGATATCTGGATCTTGATTATTATGGGAGTGAACAATAAATAATCAAATGGTTGTTTGTCTTAATATATGACATCGCCTTGCACCTCTAATACGCTAATTGCAACGTGTAAGATTGTGGCTAGTTTGTAACAACGAACAAGGTCAAGCGGTTGTTTACATTTCAGAATAACCTGGTGTAAATGAAGGAGGAAACTTCCTGATAACCGGCGGTGGACACGACGCTAGCTGCAATGCACGTTAACCAAAATGTTAGAAAACTGTGTGACTGGGTGGCTGTTTTGAGTTCATCACCGTCTGGTAGTAGAAGAATTCGGCTTCGGGCGTTTACTCTGCTCCTAGCCTTTGTCTGGTGTACTTGTATATGTGTGAATAAGGTTTTAAACCTACGCGCAGGTGAGATCGTACCTTAAATGACTTCAAGTCGGGGACGGCCGGTTACGCGGGTCTTTAAGTTACAAATTTTCAATCTAGATACCTGTAGCTTGTCAGGAACAATGAGGCTGAGAGGAAGAGGTCGTGAAACAAACTGCGCGTGAGAAAGCGTGAAGCTTAGTTTTAATTGTATAGCGTGTGCGCGGTCAAAGGCTTCTGATTATAACGTCAGTGCGGTTCTTACGTAAGCATTTTTCAACCGTTTTATTTTTGTGGCAGACGAGATAAAATTGATTATTTGTTAATCTTGATCCAATAATTACGAAAAATTGTTAAATAATAGATCAGCCTACCACACTAAAGAATTTAAACTCTTTGCAATGGTCTGTTTTGTCTTTATCATTAAAAAGTGGCGGCATATATTACTATTATTATGTTTCTATTCTTTGATCTTCTGATCGTTTACTAAAAATCGTACAAGAACTATTAATTTAATACATTGCTGAATTTGCTAATTATAATTACGGTATTTCAAAAATTAACATTAGAAAATATTTATGTTAGTATAGTAGAGGCCATTAATCTATAGATGTTCTCATTTATACTGAACTATCAGTCGAAAGATAAGTATATGATGTCTAGCAGAAGTTGCAATTTTAAACCTTGAAACACAATTGCAGTAAATTTTTTATAAGCCTAAGTGACACTTTAAAAAAGACAATGTCAAAAAATTTTCGAGTGTATAAATTTTTTACTCTTAAATGAGTCGAAATGCTCAGAAATTTTATTTGAAATATAAAAAGATCAAGTTTTTATCTTAATTTGAAATTTAATATGACAGATTTTGAAATGTTTTCTAAATAAGCGCCAAACATCTTAAAAACTTTTCTAATTTTTGGTGCTGAAATTTTAATACAAACTTTATATTCACACTAGCCAAACTTTAAATACATAAAGTACTTCCAAGGATCAAATCCATTTACAGGATTTACCCTAACGTTGAGAATATTATTTTAGACTTTCTCGTTTTTTTTCTGTTAGTCCTAAAGTAAAATACCCTAGGGTTAAGCAGCTTAAAGTTTTACAACATAAAACGGTTTTGAAAGAAAGAGCATCTAATACGGGCGTATAAAAATTTTTAGTTTAAAGTATAAAAACGGGGTTTTTCATTTTGATGGTGTGTCGTTAGGAAATGTGAAATGTATATTAAATAGTACTTGCATGGCATTACGTAGGGTCACCCCTAAATAACTTTCTTTCGTTACTTACAATCTTTTCAGTAATAAAAATACTTCTTGCACAAGGGCTAATATCTATCCCACGCATTCCACATTATAATTACTTAATAATCTACTCACGTAAAGAATGGTTTTTTAGTCAGCTAACTTCGTTAAGGAAACTTACTATATTAAACTTAATTCACTCATTTACTTCTAACAAGCAGTAAATTAACGATTGGATTCACAATGGTTCTCTTGTCGATTGGGAAAAAAATTATTAGTATAGACTTAATGATAGTAATTGAGTAGTAGTAATGGGTGAGTTAGGGAAAAATGTAAAATACATGAAATACTTATTTGGTAAATAATATTAGAGCATGATTTTACGTATTTGTTAAAGTAATTTCTTCATGCATTTCTTTAATTTGTTTCCAAATACTGAAGAGTAAAATACTTGAATATAGGCCCCTCGTGCTACACCATCTATAATTTTGTTCTGTCTTTGCCTTATTTGTATTTGTTACAAGGTTTAGCAACACTAACGTTAGGTAGGCTTATTAAAATAAGTAGATCGCCAAGAAAACTTTACGAAGAAGGTCGTGAGTCTATGAGGAAGCGAAATATCTGAAATGTTGCTTAAAAGTAAACCTCAAAATCGTTAGGCACCATTATGATTGAAATTTTTCAATAAAAAATATTGGGATAGATGGTAAAAGTACTGAATGATCGTAGAAAACAATATAATAGTCCACTCGGTGTATTACTTAATGTTCTTAACTTAAAGTCCGTAATATTCGCTTTCAATTTCGCCAAAAATTGTTAAACATACTCTCTAAGTCTATTTTAATGCAAAATAGTGAACAATAAATAAATAAATTTTGTAAACATAAAAACTTAAGAACATAACACTACTTAATAATTTTGTGAAACTGGTTCTCGAATATTTCGGATAAAGTTTACTATTACCAAAATGAATAACAATCGTTAATAATGACCAATCACTAATAGTGTGTTTATACCTTTTCTGCTCTGCGATAATGACAAATTTTAATATTAAATTAAGATCATTTAACAGCTCAGACAAGTAAAAAAAAATTAAATTTATTTACTCAACTATGGGCGGTACTACACAATCGTAATTAAGTTGTGTACTGAGTGTCAAATATATTAGAATTATATCACCTTTGATTTAATTGCAGTTAGAACATTCTGTCACCATTATGTAAGTGGACATATTTGTACTCAGTGAATAAACAATCACGAAGATAAATTATTAATATGACAAGTTTATTAGTTATTGTCATGGATATATATATATATATATATATATATATATATATATATATATATATATATATATATATATATATATATATATATATATATATATATATATATATATGTGTGTGTGTGTGTACAGGGTCCGCCAATAGTGCGTGGACGAAGCTTTATGAGTTTATACAATATCGTTTTCAAAACTATTTATTGAAGGATTGTGTGTGATCTTTCGGGTTACAATTAGAAAATATTTTCGCAAAAATTACTACTCGTATACAGGGTATTACAACACAAAGTTATATTTTTTTAATTGGAACATACCGTATATTATTATAAATTTGGATTCCCTGGTTAATTTTAAGGGCACTTTATTCACTATATGAGGTACCTTAAACGCGCAATTTAGGCGCTGCATTCCATTTTTTGAAAAATTAGAGGTTGAAAAGAAAAATTGTAACACAAACATTTTAATGGTTGATTAGTCATAGACTGTGCTACAGAAAATCGTAAAAATAGTACTATTATCTTATTTAATTTTCGACATATCGTAATGCAAAGTCACAAGGCCCAAAGAAAAAAATCCAATGGAGTTATATCGGGAGATCTAGCTGGCCAAGGTATCGGTCCTTGTCTTCCTATCCAATTTTCGCGAAACGTCGAATTTAACCACTGGGTTACAATTCTGGCATGATGAGGAGGTGCCCCGTCTTGTTGGAAAAACATAACTCTTCTTTGAGCCAAAGATACATTCTCCAATAAATGATATAATTCGTTTTCTAGAAAATTATGATATTCTACCCCAGTGAGTGTGCCATTGAAAAAAAAAGGACCAACAATAGTTCCGCCGAATAGACCTGCCCAAACATTCACTGACCATTTATTTTGAGAGACTAACCGAAATTGGTGTGGATTTTCATTTGAATAAAAATGAAAATTATGTCTGTTCACAAATACATTTTGATGAAATGTACATTCGTCGGTAAATAATATCCCCGATATCAAATTTTCGTTCGCATTTAACTGTTGTTGAACCCACTGGCAAAAATTAATTCGATTTTGAAAATCTTGTTCTTTCAGCTCTTGATGTAATTGTACATGATAGGGGTGAAATTTATTTTTCTTTAACATTCGTCTCACGGAAGTTTGACTGATTTCTAAATTGTTACTTAATTTCGGAATACTAACGTGGGGGGCTTTCAACTGTAGCTACAAGTACACGAAATTCATTTTCTTCATTTGTAACAACTTTAGCTCTTTCGTTTTTAGGATATCCAACACTTCCAGTACTTCCAAATCTTTCTAAAAGATTGCGAAACGATTCTTCTCTTGGTTGTCTTCGATCAGGATAACGCTGCCCGTAGATTCGACGGGCCAATAAACAATTTTTGTTTGATTCTCCAAGCACAAATATCATGTCAACTAATTCTTTTTGCAAAAAATTACTCATTATAATTCTTACATAAACGTATTACGTATATGATGTTCGTAAAGTTAAGCGTCAAACATTCACACTGCAATAAAGTAATTAACTCAGTTACGTTTGAACATACACGCGAAATGACAAAACAGATACTATTGCTGAATTTTGTTTCTAATATTCTTTTGTTTTCATAGCTTGATGTGATTTAAACAATTATACATACATATGTAAACCTACGAAAATCGACAAATTCAGTAAAAAGCTGGATTATCAAAAACGGCAAAAAATAAATACCAACAATGTTACATCAAAAAAATTGTAATTAAATTTCCTATCTATCAATGTAACACAATGTATACCTTTCCATTTAAATAAATCAAGTTATCTATGATTAAAACTCTTAAACTTTGCAAATTCAGTAAAAAAGCTGGATTATCAAAAAACGGCAAAACATAAATACCAACAATGTTATATCAAAAAAATTGTAATTAAATTTCATATCTATGAATGTAACACAATGCATACCTTTCCATTTAAATAAATCAAGTTATCTATGATTAAAACTCTTAAACTTTGCAAATTCAGTAAAAAAGCTGGATTATCAAAAAATGGCAAAACATAAATACCAACAATATTATATCAAAAAAAATGTAATTAAATTTCCTATCTAACAATGTAAAACAATGTATACCCTTCCATTTAAAAAAATCAAGTTATCTATGAATGAAAATCTTAAACTTTGCATTACGATATCTCGAAAATTAAAAAAGATAATAATACTATTTTTACGATTTTATGTAGCACAGTCTATGACTAATCAACCATTAAAATTTTAGTGTTACACATTTGTCAATACGGTTGTTACAATTTTTCTTTTCAACCTCTAAATTTTCAAAAAATTGAATGCAGCGCCTAAATTGTGCGTTTAAGATACCTCATATTGTGAATAAAGTGCCCTTAAAATTAACCAGGGAATCCAAATTTATAATAATATACGGTATGTTCCATTTAAAAAAATGTAACTTTGTGTTGTAATACCCTGTATACGAGTAGTAATTTTTGCGAAAATATTTTCTAATTGTAACCCGAAAGATCCCACACCATCCTACAATAAATAATTTTGAAAACGATATTGTATAAACTCATAAAGCTTCGTCCACGCACTATTGGCGGACCCTGTATATGTACTAAATTTTGTATAAGTATTTGTCATCCCTACATATTAGGCTAAGCACATGTGTTACGTGCACAAAAGGATTGTGGTAGAAAAGGATAAAGTGTGCGGTAACACGAATTAAGAAATTAACCGGAAGCTCAGTCTGTCGGTCGGACACTTGGATGCGTGGGCGGTTTGGCGTAGAAAAGTACACAGAGAGATTAAGAGTGCACCACTTAATCTAAACATTTGTATTGCCCTTGGATCAAAAAAAGGACTATGGCACAAGGAGACAGACGTTACAATTAAAATAAACGATGGACTAAGTCCAACCAAGTAAATGATCTGACTAGGAATTTTGATCCTATGCCACAGGAATAAAGAAACAACCGACGATCGCTTAACACTAACCTATCCAATACAAACTTTCAATATTCGTATTTTAACAAAAAGAAATACTATTCACAAGGCAGATAACCAGGTAACGTCCACATAAAATGTGATAAGCCAAGGAACAGCAATCCGAGCAACGCACACAATCGCCATCCCAAGTTGGGATCGCCATCCGACACGCGACCCAAAACCCGAGATAAACCAAACGAACCAAAACAAAATCCGACCCAAACGGTCCAGCAGCAATCCTCTTACCTTTCTGGAAAGTACTAAATCTATAATTTAAACAAAGTATTTAACAAGTTTTATAATAAGTAAAATCAAAATATACCTGTGCACTGAGCGGCATCCGATGTTGACCCTAAAAATAAAACAACAAAACATATGTACAAAGTTAAATAAATAACTTCAAGCCGAAGTCTTAGGAAGAGCTCTCCTTAAAGCTGGTATTTCAGTTTTAAATCAAACCAAAATGCATTTTAAAACCCAAAATATAAACTAAAACTTCCAGTAGATGTCTACCATTGATTTTCTTTTTTGGTAAGCGCAAAGAAATTAAATTTACTTGCAATTAGCAGTATAGACAAAGCAAAATAATACATACAGGATCAGAAAGGCTGAGTTTGTCACTAGATTTATAAGTGTAAAATAGAAATTTAAATAAGCACAAAAGAAAATCTTAAGCATTAGTGTTTAACATGTGGCTGCAGGCCGTAATAACAAAAAATGGAATAGCTTCCTTATTAAGATAGTGTTTGTAGCTTACATAATTTTAAGCAGTGAAATACAACACATACATTAACCTAAATAAGCATAAGGTTCATGAAATTTCTATAAGAGCAGTCCCCTAAACAAGCAATTTAAATTTTTATAACCCAAACGTTACTATAGTTTAAGACGCACTCTGTACAATAAAGACCAATATACTAGGTTCAAAGTACATATCAAAACAGCTGATGGCTGAACTGTAGGCACACAGACATAAAACTATTAAAACAAATTGTGAATTTTGTAACTGACTAAACACATACAAAAAAAATCAAAAATTGTAGTTAAAGGTCAACAGTTAACAAACCAATTACAGGTGTAAGTAACCTAACTCGATTTCCCACTTAAACTTAACTAACGTTTGTAATTAGAAGTACATAGTCTCGTTCCATATGATCCTAATAAGAGGTTCACCAAAACGGTTACAGGCATTAAATTTTCCAAAAAGGGGAAACATAGCAGTACAATGGTAGTTCGTGATAATAGCGAGTTGGTCTCGGAGTAACCCCAGCAATTGTATATGTAACAAGAGCCTCGTCATGCAGAAATAGTCAATGAAATGCACTCACCGTGTGATGTACGTTTGTGTATTACCGAATTTATTATCAGATATAATTTATGTGTTTTAGTCAAGAAGATGATACCATGTGAAGCAGCACCCATAAAATGTCCTATGCTCGGTTTCGGAGAGCAGTTGTATGTTATTTCATAACTCGGAGAAACGTTAGCTGACAATACTGGTAGTATCGGTCAATAATATCTTGAGAACGGAAGAAACGATAAAATCCAATAAGACGAAAACAACCTATATAAACCAATTGTGTTAGAAAATGAGTTGATACGAAATTTTTCTTTTAAAATGTTTGTTATTTTACTATATTACAATATGTAGCTATTGATTTTAAATTATTAATGTAACGAAAGAAAGTGGTTTAACATACCTCTTGATTCGAAGCGAAATGTGTGTTAGAAAGGACCAGAAAAGAAGACGTGATTTTCTTCAACAAATTAGAAATTTTAAAACTACCGCATGTAACAATTTATTTGAAAAATCAAAAGTGTAATGTACACTGTTGCCAAACTTACTAATATTGGAGTTAAAGTATATGATGTTGCGAAATCAATAAGCATGAAAATTTCAACTCGTTCAAAAATTTCCTTATACAAAAGTTACACGTATCACATGTAAATTCAATTCGTATTCCGACACAAGATTATTTATATAGTCAAGTAAGGTTATTATGACAGTATAAAATTTTGTATTCGATATCAGTACACGATCATTTTTTTCATTATTTCATAAAGTAAGTAGATCTCTTACATACAGTAGTTGATATCCAATATCTGGTATCCCTTTCGATTCACAATATACACGAACACTCGCAGTAATTCCAATATAGATGTGTTGTAATCATGTTCCAATTTCTTTGAACTTTAATTAGTTTCTTGACCAACTAATTTATTTTTCTTCCAATAAGCAAGGTACTCTACTATCTTTAACACTATTCACAAAACAGTTTATTTTGCCAAGTTTTAAAATTATAGTCTGAATAAGGTATTATTTTTTTAATAAAATCAGGTTAACACATTATTTATTAAACTTTTAATTCCATACCATAAACTTTAAAATGACCGCGTTCGTACAATATTTACAATTTTTACGTCTTCCGACCTTTACTCACTTTTGTCTTTTTACAGTCACTAATAGATATAAGTGACGTCATTTTTAATAATTAACGCGAAAAACTTCAATTTAGAACTTATTTGCCACTATAAAATTCTGCTTGCCAACTGTCAAAATAGCCGCACTCGCCTCCAACTATCAACAACTTCTTGTTGACATTAATTAATACTTACAGACGCGACGCTCTTGCGTAAAGGCTCAGTATAGTCTCTCCAATCCTCATTTTGTACTTTTGTACCGCTAAGTAACACATCTAAACTTTCATTATGACAGCTTCCAAGAACTCTCAACCAATAAATAGAAAAAAAACATATTAACATAAACAAACGCCACTACTCACCCCCATCACTTCCACAAATGACTTGCGATCATCAAATCCCAGCTTGGGCGCAAAGCCATGAACCACCGACAGCAGTTTGTGCTAGCCGTAGGCCGTCCCTACACAGCAAACAAATACGAACTTATCTAACATAAAAATACCAATAAAATGATTCTGCATCCAAATTAACGTCGAACGTTATTTCATCTATTTATATTAAATTTGATTATATGGTTCATGCCATACTTACGTAAAATGTTTAATGTTTAGTAATTGAATGCATATTACAATTTTGAGTCAAAAACACAATTATTAAATTTATTTGAGATGTTGCAACCCATATTCCACAATAGTCATTCAACATATGCAACGCACATAAAAACTTTCACAAGCACATACTTCAAGAGTCACAACTAACGCTATGTGGGGGAGAGTGGATAAGCTCCACTCACCATCACTAGGACAACAATTAACACAAACACTACTGTGCCGCATCACCGTCACTAGATACAGCTGAGGGTTATAAGATCTCACGGGGCAGCAACCATACCATGATGTACCCCGTCGGTCATCGGTCATCGTTATTTATTCTCGGTATTACGGGCTCTTTGCCCTCTATACCTCCGTCTTATTGGCTTTTCTGATGATATATGTAGATTTTCTGTACCTGAAATAAATACATTAAATATACCTATACCTGTGTTGTCTTTTCCTGAGATGAACTTCGGCTTTTATGCTTCCGGTCACCTCGGTGTCGTTGTTTCCTGTCATTGGTTGGGTCGGCCGCTTAAATGGTGCGGCGGTTGCGTTTACTCATCTGTGAGTTCATCCTTTGATCTGCTTCGTTGCTTTTAGTGCCTTCAAGATCTTCATGATGAGCGCGAAGTCCTCGTCTTCTGATTCTTCAGGAGCCTGTTTCTTGTTGCCCGCTGCCATCTGGGCGTTGCTTATCCCTGCTTCGGCCATCCTTGCCGGTTTTCTGACTTCTGCTGTTCTGTTTCTTGGATGGGCGGGGCATCCTCCGTAATTTGCCGTGTGCAACCCGGTGCAGTTGCAGCACTTTGGCTCTCCCGTCTCTCGGGTCTTCTGACAATCCCTGGTGTGATGCGTCCCCGCACACTTCATACATCGGGGCTGTGCGTGGCATCCGCTGGTAGTATGCCCGTATCGCTGGCAGTCGTAACACTGACCTGTCCCGTTCTTCTTGTGGGGCGACTCCACTCGCACCCTCAGGTATCCTATCGTCGTGATGCCGAAGATCTCCTTGGCCCTTTCGCTTCTCTCGAGGTGGACCAGTGCCATGGCGGTCTTCCGGTGTTCGCGTCCGGCGAACATCCGGCTAACCTTCTGGATGTCAAACCCCATGGATTTGAGATCGTTCTTTACCGTTTCTAGCATCTCGTCGTCTTGCGGGATGCCCTTGATGACTACCTTTAGCGGTTTAGCTTCTTCTAAAAGGTAGACGTTGAACTGCATTCCGATGGTGTCTAGTGCAGTTGTTGCCGTTCTGTAATCGTCGGGGGTGCTTAAGATCACTCTGATCCCGTCGTTGGATGTTCGAGTAGCCTTTGGGGTAATCCCGACCGTGGCTAGCTTCTTCATCGTCTTGGAGTAATCCTCCTGACGATGGAGGATTAAAGGCGGGATTCTTTCTTTGCGGGCAGGCCTTTCCTGGATTTGCGCTTCGGCGTCCACCCGTTGCCGCTTGACACCGCCTTTCTTCGTGACGGTCTTGTACTCATCCTCTTCGGAGAGGGCGTCTTCGTCTTTTTCTTGTTGGGAAGCTGCTGTGCAGACTTCCATCTTTTCGTCGGATTTTCCGGCTGTTTTTGTAGTTTTCTTGGATGCTTCGGGAGTTCCATCGTTCCCTTTCTTCTTCCCGCTATGCCTCTTCTTCTTAGGGCGCGGGGGATTTTCGTTGTCGCGTCGGTCTTCTTCTGCGCGAGCTTCGGAGGTCTTGATCGTGGTGTTGTTGGTCGATTTAGTGGTTGTAATTGCGTCGAGTCTCTTAAGGGTTTCAATGGTTGCCTTTAGTTCTTGGATGTTTCTCTCTTGTACCTGGAGTGTTTTGAGGTGCTCTTCTATGATGGTGTCTCTTTCGGGGACTTCCTCCCGTGCCTTTGCATATTCTCCTAGGTAGATTTCTTGTAAATCGCGTTGTCTCTTCAGTTCGTCTTCGTACTCGCTTTCTTCGTCTGACGACATCGTGGATGGCTCTTCTCCGAGACCGGATCTATGTGGTTTTAACCACACACTTCCGGTGCGAATATTGTAGACCTCTGAAATAAAAGATTAGTACTCGATACTAGTCGTACGTTCTTTTATATGATAACGCCAATAGGCGTATCGAATTGTCTGAGCAAACTCTCTCCCAAAACACGTGTGTTCTGTTCGAGAGCTAAACACAGACTCTGATGTACCCCGTGAAGCGACACAGATCCATTAAGGCAGTCCCCCCCCTATCTGTCTCTCTCTCTCTCTCTCTACGGATCTTTGTTCAACTACCGAAACGGAGCTTCCACTCCGCCATTGGTGAGGGTATCACCCATACCAACCACTACACTCACTCCAAATAGTAATCATCGTGATACGAAAAACAAGTAATTTACTACTTTCAGAACAAAATTCTGTTTCTACCTTACAGCTTGTGTAACTATTTGTTAAATTAGTTAATAATATTAAGGAAATTGGATTCAAGGACCTTCCTCAATCAAAATATCATAAAATGAATGTGTGTGACTACAGAATATGTCAGCTCACACTAAAAACTAGAACTTACCTTTATACAATTGCAACTCTTTGATTAAGTAGCATCTTCTAAATTCTACTGTAATGCTGATTATATCTAGAAAATAAGTTTAGTACAATTTTTGCGATTAGATCAGTGCTAACTGAAATGTAATTTCAGTGGAGATTGCAATTATAATACTTCTTTTAATTTGCACGATTAATCAATTTTCAATTCAATATAAAAATTCAATATTTATGCATAATTTTTAAAAAATTTTAATCCTTTGGTAAAATGAGCAATAAAAAGTACATTAACCTGTAGATGTTGCTGTACAAGCGAATTTTGAACTTGCATAATTTACATTTTTGTTCGCTTTACTGTGACACCTTTTCGTGAATAATAATTTGAGAAATTTTAATTATAAACTTTACCGTTAATATTTTATTAATTTAGTAAATTGCTTAAACCCATATCTTAATAAAGTAATTAACTGATCTTTTAATCCGAAATTGTTTTATAAGAAACCTGTCGAGAATTTATAAATGATAAACCAGGTATTTGAAAATTACTCTAAATATCCTTTAACTGACTAGGTGTATTAAATACGTAGATGAATTGATTAATTAAATTGTTTCATAAATTGAAACGCTTCAAGATAATTAATGCAAAATTGCAAATTGAGTTCAAGATGAGGATGAAAAATAAACTTTCAATCTGTGTTTAATTTTATTTTAGCTCTGACTTAAATTAAAACTTGAGCTATTACTGAAGTTTTTAAAATTAAACACAGTAGTTACAAACTAAATTTAATTTTTAAGATTTTGTGATTACACCTTTTAAATTGGATTACATGTTAATATAGCTTACATTATTTTGCTCAAAGTTAACCTCATTACTAACTTTCAACAAAAAATTATACCATGTCAACCTATAAATTAACGTTATATTATACAACTGGAAAAAATTTCCGGAAATAATCCAACCACTAGATTACGAGTAAAAATTTGCGATCCTTCGTGTAACTACATAAAAAGAATATGTATCAACTAAATTGAGTATTTATTTTAAATAAGCCTCAAAATAAGTTTCACTATGCTCCGAATAAAATAATTATTTGAATGATTAACTCTATTAAAACAATTTTCCGTATTAATATAAATATACATTGACGCGCAATGAAGCAACACGGAAACAACAAACTGATATCTGATTAGAATTGATTGTGCCCTAATTAAAATCACAATATTAGCAATGATACCTTTTTAGAATAATGAATCTTTCACCACACAAAGATATACAAATTGCTATTACACAATATCTCCTACTCCTTTAAAACGAAGTATCTTCGTTTAACGGGGTTGAACTCCTTTAATTAATCCTTGAAGTTCCACATACTCGCACGTATTAAAATTCCCATTAATAACGTCAAACACAAGCCGTCGCACTGTAGGCGCTAACTTAAGTGTCTCACAACCACATACGTCTTTCAAGTAAATCCGTCCACTGAATGCATTCTTAAACTATCGTCAGCGAATATACACTCTATGTCTAAATTCTTGGTTGTCTATAAATTAAATTTACTTTATGCCGTTAACAAACGCACATGTATTTACAACAACATTGATATGAATGCAGACTTAATTTTCAATTTACAATTTTCATAGCCTTATTCAGACAGAAGGGATCACTTTAAAAGTTTCTTTTATTATCGCGCGGATTTTTTGATACAATATTCTCTTAACACAATGGTTGCTGTTTATTTCAAATCTGTTTAAACACTGTTTTAAGCAAGCAATTTTCAACTCATTACAAAAACAAATGTACGGTTTTAAAGTTCCATCCCTAAAATTGATTATTGCAACAAACGATGTTTCACGTGCCCTGTTAATTTTACAATGTAAATTGGTATAAACCACACGCAACCGCTTCAACTAAAGGTTGGCTAACAATGTCACAAGTACCATCTATTCCATTTATAGATGCCCTGATCATCCTGAAAACGATACTTAGTATTATCCTGTTAAATTATAAACAACCACTCTTAAGCGGTTTAAATGTCACATGACTTTTCTGAGTAATGAAACCGATATTTCTAAATCTATGCTGTCCTGAAATGTTTAAGGAAACGAAGTATCTTATTGCACCTATTTTTAAATTTAGGGGCAGTTACCAATTGTATAAACTGATGTTTCGGACTTCAATATCAGTCAGACCTATGAGATAAATGTTACCGTTGTGCCCTTTTATTTGTAGCCGGTGAGACCGTGTGGTTCTTTTCAAATAAAAACTCAAAAAGATGTTAATTTGTTCTGACTCGTAATTAAATTCGCCTACACTTGAGCCATAAAGTGCTAAAGATGGAAGCTCAGTCTCTCACTATCTGATCTTTACCTTTATTTGACTGACAACTGATCTCACTCGCTGTGTTCCTAATTTTACTCAAATAATTAACTTACCCAATAATACCTATTTACATATATATATATATATATATATATATATATATATATATATATATATATATATATATATATATATATATTGGCCACAATTATCGCTAAAATTTGATTACTTCTTTGTACAAATACCTTCATACATTTTTTTTGTACCGTAATACATTGAATTCTTTTTCGACGCCTTGTGTATACAAAACTCGATTATATAATTAAATGATGTCTGCAGCTTTCGCTTTCTTAATTAATTAAAATTATCATTCAATATTCAAAACTTAACGAGAACTTGATTAAAGATCGATAAAATTGCAACTTGGAAACAACGCTCAAAAACTTACTTCTGCAGACAACAATGAGATTTTTATATGCTCCTCGTAATTACTATAAAATGGCTGCTTGGGTTTTAACGGTTTCTGATTCGTAATTCGTAATTGAACATCCTATTTTTACTTGCAGCATACAGACGATGTTGCTTAATTCCGATATCTAAGCAATAATGTATTCCCGTACGATCAAGTAACTAACCAGTATTCACAGCCGAAGATCGCCCACTCCAAATGTACTCAACGATACGTTCGTTAATACAATGAGCTTTGCAGAATTTCCAATTTCCAATTCACAACATACGAATTGTGCGAATTATGTTACTATCACAATACTATGTACAATTGAAACAACAAACGTAAAATGTACCATACAAAAAAATTCCACCCGAAATCCTATGGAATAGAATAATATGAGTAAGTTAATGAATATTAATCTATTAAAATTGCCCTCACGAACAGTTTTCGATAACTGTTAAGGTTATAATCCCCGTAATTTGAGTGCTGACATAATACCACATTCAAGGTATCCATAACGAATATTAATGCCTGCCGAGTGATTATAGCAAGATCCTTTAATTAAAATAACTCTTAAAAAAGCAGTTATTTGCTATAATTCACCCCTTTAACAAATTTTACAGCTCTGCTCAAGATGGTCGTAGCAAAAGAGAACTTATCGCCCAAAGGTTACCGAAAATTGACCTATACACATAAAATTTCAAATGGCCCTTTATTGTGGCAAACTATTTAACTAGAAGAATCAGATCTCCGTTTTATCCAATTATAAATTACAGAAACCTGTACTTTAATACAATCTAATAAATGTTGTTTCCTTATTTCTCCCACAGATGGCTATTTACAAGTACAAAATTAAAAATTTTAACATTTACATTTTTTACAACATAATGACTACTAAATATTCCAAATGCTAATACCACCAAACCTTTTACATATTTACTCCGGATTGTTTCGTAACCAATATTACAAAGTAATCTTTTAGAAATGCCCAAATTCGACATTAAAACTCACTCAATAAAACATTCAAAACCAAACTCTAGTTTCTGTGACTGGCTCACGTATCCGTCAAATTCATTATACTTCAAGGCTATTTGTCTTCGACTTTCACATTACAATCCCTTATAGGCCCTATACTAAATACTCAAATTATACTTTATTCATACTTCCACAACTTTTTCCGGTAATGCGAAACCCTTATGCGTTTAAATATAAATTTTGTATATAGTAGTTACACGGTTTCTCCGGTCTAAATCTGCACCAAAGCAAACTTCTTTAACATCCAATGTCCATACTAAATTTATACACTATTATTTTCTAATATTAATCAATGTATTAACACATTTCAGTGGCGTAATATTTTTGCCAAACTTACTCGTCGACCGTCATTTGCGCTACTCCCACGATACTAACATATCTCTACTTTACTTTACTAACAATTGCGGCTGTCCTCCTTTTAAATCAAAAAACCTAACAAACGATAAATCTTAATTTTGCAGTAATCAAATGTCCCGTACGGGGCAAAGACGACCTTCCAATTTGTAACAAAACAAATTGCGTAGTCCGGAAAACATTTAACCTCGGCAATTGGCGCACCAAATATTTCGAGCGCAGCCAGTCCAATAACTGTAGTCTCCTTTTGTTTTGTTGCACAACACACTGTTTATCAGCTGTACTCGCATTGAATAATGCTTTGTGTAACTAAAAAACAATCACACGAAAGTTTAACTATTCAGCATCCGCTTTAATTAATTCATTAGCGGTAAAAATGCACTAACAATAATCTCCAAGCATACAAAGTACTTAACTGGCGGGACTTTCTTCAAAACGCGAAATTCTCAATCTAAATGTTACTAACAACTATAAAAATAACAAGTACTTGCATTTAATTTTTCACTTCATTCTTAAATTCATTGTAAAGAAAGAAACATGCTTTTTTTATAAATTACACCACTGTTACGTACACAAAGTTTGACTCAAAAAAATTGTATTATTTTTTGCTTTATATCGGTGACTAACACAAACCCTTTCAAAAAATTTCGGTACGAAAATATTTTAAAAGTCTGACATAACAAATAAAAGTTTAATCCCTCTCTAGGAGTCTGTACACCCAAAGTTATGAGAGTCTATTATGCAACAATTATCCTTATTGGCAATTCAGAAAAGGAAATTTTTAGATATAAACGCGTCGTTTAACACCGACTGAATCTTTCTTACTCACTGTTTCCCTTTGTTGAAATTATTTTACATAATAAAATTACCACTGAACTCCTAATTGCTTCATTTCTCCACGCTCTATTTGAATCCAACTTATGGAAAAATTCTTTTCAGGGTGAGCATGTTCGACGCCAACGATAACTTTAAACCAGTTTATACATGACTAGAAAAATTGATAGTTTAAGTTCAACATATTCTCGCCACGAACAAAAATTTACTTTTTCCTGTAAAATCTTATTACATTCTTTACGCTTTAACAATTAAATACAGGGCAACCTAAACTTCAATAAGATTGACTAACGACCTTAAAATTTGTAATAACATTAACGCGTTATATTTTAAATTTAACTGAGACCTGTTTAACTTCACACTTCAACTCTATATAAACATTCCATTGGACGATATGAATCTAACTTTTCTGAATGCAAACGTATTTAAGAAATTAGTCAACATACAATTAAAATAATAAACAATAATTTATACAACTCATACAAACAGCTTTGAAACGTACCCAACATTTAAAGAAGAATATACACTAATTTATCATGATAACCAGGATACACAATAACCGTGAGTAATATTCCAAAATTCACAATAAGATTTAATTATTCATCAATCTTATATACACATCTTATTCTCAATATAGTTACTAAACAATATTAAAATTTAAACAATAGTTGGATTTAAAAAAATCAGTTCTTTAAATAAAAATGTTGGAAATTTTATATTTATTATAGGTATGTTCTTTATGTTTCGTTATACGAATTAACTAAACACTAACAACAAACAATGCGTTGGCAAAAGTAAACACGTACTACTAGCTACAAAATTCAATTAAACTGCTTGCTTTTAAATTATATTTTGATTATCCAGGGAAACTTTCCTTTTACTTATGTGAGTTACGATCTGTACCTGTACTGTGCTTAATTCTACTAAAACTTTGAAGTAATTTGTGTTGATACATGTACACCAAATTTAAATTATTCATGTTTAATATTATGGCCAGAATTTATTATACTTACATGTTTACTAAATTGCATTATAGATTTGGTGAATTAATAAAGAGCAAACAATATTTTATATTCATTACTAAAGTGTGATTATGGTTAGATAAAATCCCTAATGGGTACAGAATTTTCTAATTTGCAAGTCGTAAAAGTATCAAAATTTGAATTTCAAAATATGCGACATGAAAATAGCGTTCAGCATTTGAAATACATTTTAATTATTTGGCACTAGTATGCGCTAATTATAAATGCTTTGCGTTTGGGTATACATTTTACGAGTATTTGTATTTATCGTTTTATCCCCTTTTATCTGTGGAGGTGAAGGGCAATAGAAATAATTTCCTATAACTCTGGATTAGAATCAAACTGACGTATATATTCAAAGATATCAGTTTTATATCTATATATGTAACGGGAGCTTTAGAAAAATCAAAATTTCGCGCTAAATTATACTAGATTAGACACTTATATATTATTTTTCTGGATAAAGAAATGGTTATTGTTTATTTGTATTCGAATGTAATTAATATTAAGATGAAAAGCTTGAGTTTATTTCAGTAAGTTACCTATATATTCAATTTGACAATATTTAAAGTACACGGCATTTGCAAGTGCAGTGATGTGTTGGAAGGGATGAGACCCTGTCATAATAATGATGTGCAGTTTTTAAAACAGTCGCGTTAAGAAAGCGATCAAGAAGAGTTGCATAAAATAAACGATCAGAGTTGATAGTGGTCGGTCGGTTGACGCCGCAGCATAAGTGACATTGTATAGTCACGCGGCCCTATGAAGAGTGAAAATTACGAATAAGAATTAATGAGCGTTATAATAGGGAAGGAGTAAAAAATTTACTTCCTTATTAAAATAATAAAAAGTGCAAATATTGTCAATTTAGCGATAATAAAAGGGTTGCGTAATAGTTTACAACAGCGTTTTAAGTGCGTGTTGAAAGTGTACCAAGTTGATGTTTTATTAGCGAGCGATGAATGTACAATAAGACAATCGACCCAATTAATAGATCGATATATAAAGTATAATAAATAAAAAACATTGATAACGAAAGTATGGTCTTCCGCAGCTCGCTTGCAGTTTGTTGCGCACGCCGTTTGTAATTAAAACTGAACAATTAAGTAAAAACTATATAGTGTAAATATATCGGGCAATAACTTACAAAAAAAAGTAAATTGTGGGGAAAAAAATTATAATCGTATTCAGCTATAACAAAGGTATAAGACAAGATAAGGAAAACAAAGGAGAACGGTTCCAGAGTGCCGGCGAACTGAAATCATGGGAATAGCAGTCTCTAACCTATTTGAGGCCCCTTTAGCGGTCAAAGGAACACAAGCGTTACATTATCAGCTTTTCAACAAAAATAAGTAAGAACCCTTTTTGTTTGTGTTAACAAATGAAACATTTTTGTGTTTCATTTCCTCGAAACTTTACAAAAGATTTCATTTGTGTTAGTTTTATGAAGGTTATTGTAGATTCTAGGTTTGATTTTATGTATGTTTGTAAACAACGTATTGATACATTTTCGTTTAGATTAGGAATTTAATTAAATGAGTATAACGTTTGATTTACCTTTATTATTATAAAAAGGAAGTCAACTCAATAGGAATCCAAATAAATAAATAATTCGAAATGAACATAACTTTGATCAATGATAACAGTAATCATTTCTTTATTTTAACTTTGAGCTAGCTGTCGTAATCAATTAAGAAAAGAATTCGTAAACGGTAATCTTAAAGTTCATTTACGCAAACCGAAATTAATTAGCAACCGAAGTAAAATTTAACTAGTAAATGATACCTTTATAAATTGAACCCATTTAGTGTTAATAAAACGTACTAAAAAATAATCATTTTTCGTTTCACAATAACAATGTTAAATTTTATTCAATAATGTGGAAATTATAAAAAAGTTTAAAAGAACTCAAATTTTATTCTTTGGTGCGGGTTAAACAAACAAAAGTAATATCCCAGGGGATTACGCCTGTTGCATAGCGCAAAGATAAACTATCGCATCTCCCATTTACTGCATTTTAAGAAATCAGGAAAAGACAAATTTTATTCCATTGTATAAAGAAACTTCAAACAATAAGATCTAATAGTGTTTTATGAACTTGGACTTTGTATTTATATGATCTGCATTCCAAATCAAAGTACTTATTGTTTTCATACGTCATACCTTAAAGTGATTTTTTGGACTTAGGATTGTTTACTTCCACATAAAATAACAGGTAAGAAAGGACTTATTATTGAAATATCACAGTTTTGAACATATAATAGTCGTAAAAAGATTTCGGGGCCCACTTGAGAAGAGTGATCAAGTGATCCTTTCCCTTTTTGCTGATTCCTTTTGGGTCATTTCGTATAGCGTATAGCGAGTGCTGTATAAAACTGCATAATTTTTGAAATCTTCTATTTCCATACTGAAAACTGTTGCGCCAGAAGCTCGAATGAGCTGCTCCCAATCTCAAGGGGTTGAGATTTGCATTTTGGGTTGTTTCTTTACAGTTCTTTCAATTAAAACATTGATGTGATCGGCTTCTATATGAGTATGACCTCGTAGTAGAAATTTGAGTGTAACAATTTTCAAGGAAGGGCAAATGTTTAACCCCTTAACGCCCGGTTATTTTTTCGAAAAACGGCCAAAAAAACCATTTTTTTTTATTGTTGATAATAAATATATGCATATATGTGAATGCAAAAAAAATATTTTTGATAGTAAAAGTAGTCAAAAATATAGTCAAAATGAATATTAGATCATTTTTTATTCAAAACCAATACATAAGCGTACAGGGACACTATAATGGAATCAAAACAATGAAATGAAGTTAAAAATTTAATTCTGTGTGATATATTTAGAAGCAGGGTACTACACACAATCCGACGTTACATGGCTGGCAGTAATAGCGAGTTTCTTTTCTCCTCTTTTTTCCTTTGCTGTCTCTTTGGTTGCAGCAAACAGCACAGCATCTAGTTGGTCCGGCCTTTTTTTCGGTTGGTGGAATGAAATCTGGGAAATGTCGCTCAGTAAGTCTTAGGGGTCCAGGTTTCTTTGGTCGGCCAAGTTTTGTTGTCCGAGATTCACAATGATAAACCTCTATCAGACGTTCCACAAGAGTTAACCGAAACTCTAAGTGGTCTTTCCTTCCTCCATCTTTTTGATACAAAACGAAGGCGTCATATAAAGATATATCAAGGAGATGAAAGAAAATTTTCTTGTAATATTTTTTCCCCTTTTTTCGGGTTACTGGATAATCGTGAAGGTGTTGATCTAAACGATCAACGCCTCCCATCGTATCATTGTAATCAACAACTACTTTTGGCTTCATAATATTATTTACATCTTTATCCGTTTTATCTGTTCGAACTTTCTCGGGATTGTGTATAGTTGATAGTAGGCAAATCTCTTTCTTGTCGCGCCATTTCATTGTCATCACCTTACCTCTCTGAAATGCCATTATTTCCCCCTTTTTTAGTTTCGTGTTTTTTAGTTCACTTGGTACTTCTTTCCTGTGTACACGCATAGTTCCATAAATATCTCTTTTCCGTGAAATAAGATAATCGGCTAGTTCGGGAGACATGTAAAAAGTATCAGTAGTTATGCAGTAACCTTGATCTAGCAGGTTATCAGCTAATGACAGGACTACTTGCGAGGTCAGGGACATATTTTTGTATTTATCATTTAGAATCGTGCCTTTGCCGGTGTAAATGATAAACGAATAAACATAGCCGGATTTCGCTTCGCATAAAAGATAAAATTTGATCCCAAAACGTGCACGTTTAAACGGTAAATATTGCTTCCAACCAAGTCTCCATTTATATAACATAAGGCTCTCGTCAACCGAAATGTCTCTTTCGGGTACATATAAATTTGAACATTTTTCATAAAGATGTTGGTAGATAGACCAAATTTTGTTCAATTTTGGGTTTGGATGAGTTCGAGGATCATAGCCGTCATTATTAGTAAAATGTAAATACTTTTTTATCTGCATATATCTTCTTCGGGACATTAGCTTTGAAAATATTGGGGTTGACAATAATTCGTTCACAGACCAATACATTTTCTCATCAGGTTTTTTTTACAACTCCTTGAAGTAAGCTGATAACCAAAAATACTCCAATATTGTTCTGTGTAACAGGTACCCAGACGTTAGTTGAAGAACAACCTGCTTTGTTGAGTTGCTGCCCAGCGTCTCTGTTAGTTTCAGTTATTATAATGTTTAGTAAACTACCATCAAAAAACTTTTGGAAATATTCTGAAGCATCACAATCATTTCTTGTGCTGAAACTGCTGCCGGATATTGCCAGAAAAGGAAATCGTGGAGGAGGTGGATTGGGCTGATGTACGCTAAGTTTACACCAATTTCTTACAGAACTAAGATCACTTTCATCTGATGAACTAGCATCCGATTCTATATCGCTGATATCAAACTGGTCTGAACCGCTTTCAGATAACTCTGCGTATTCAAAATCATCGCCGCTATTCTCAGACATTTTAGTTTACGATGTTTTCAATATATTATTATAATTCTTGACAATAAGAGAGCACGTTCTACAAAGATAAATATTTGTGAGAACGTGCAATATGATATTTTATATTTACACTTACCTAGAAATCAGCCAAGTAACATATGATACGAATTTACGATATGTGAAGCGTATTTTGACTAACGGCAAGAAGTTCAAATTTCACTAAACAAACTACTCGTAAAACGACAAGCCTAAATAACGTCCGTAATAACCACAACCTCTTGTCGAACAAACATTGCATACTGCACTACCTGCAGTGGATAAACATCTGGCAATGAATCATAAACCAACCCAGCAACAACCAGCCAATCAGGTCAGATAATCTTCCCATGTCTCGGCTTCCTATTCATACATTTGTAGCATTGCCCGAGTCCCAATCGTTGATGAATAATAAAGTAAACCGAATATTGCGCCTACCCGAGTCCCACTCGGGCATGGGCATTTGACCGTGACGCTTGTCCGAGATGCGCTCGGGCGTGGGCGTTAAGGGGTTAATAGCAAAATTAACTGACTAACATTATGATGTTTCGGTTATGGCTAGGGCAATTATCGGACCATATTATTAAAGTTTCAGTTTCACTGTCAGCCAAAATAACCGAGTCGAAGCAATTTCATTTCCACCTCTTCCACCTTTAGATTCATCCCAGGTCATACTATAGGATTTCTTATCAGTTGCATCGTATATTGTGAGATTAGGCGTCTACAATTTCAGCAAATCAAAACTTTGACAATTTGAAAGGGATGAAGTCAGAAAGCATTTTTTCAGGTCCACACCTTATTAAGGAAGAAAACACGTACGAATCGCTGTCATAATGCTCAGGTACATCCCCTGGTACACGTCCAAACCGCACTAGGCGTCATGCAGGCTTACCGAAGTAAGCGGGTTGCCAAGCTAGCTACAGTGGAAATTGGCGGGGTCGATGTAAGGTGTAAAATGATTGAAAGGTAGTTTCAAACCCCGTACACTTTCCATAAATCTACAACTCACAATGCTTAGTCCAGGAAAAGCTGTCTCTAGGCGCCACCACAATCTTAAATTGTTCTATAATAAATAGTCTTGGGGCTGTTACTTACTCTATCATTCCAAATTTAAAAAGTAAAATACTAAGGTAACCTGCATACTTAAAAACAATCACACACACTCACTCACTTACTCATTCACCGTCTCACTCACTCAGTCACTAACTCACTCACTCAATCACTCACTAACCCACTCACTCACTCACTCCCACTCACTCACTCACTCACTTACTCACTTGTTCACTCACTCACTCATTCAGTCACTCGGTCACTAAGTCCCTCAGTCACTCACTCACTCAGTTACTCAGTCTCTCACTACCTCATTCACTCAATCACTCCGTTACTCACTCACTCAGTCACTATCTCACTCACTCACCGACTCACTCACTCACATGTAGCGTTCCAGATCTACAAAACAAGTTTCTGGTAGCCCTTTCAGTTTGATACCTTCAGGTTCGTGGTTCAAACGACGGCACTATTTTGTGAATAAGTAATTACTGTGAAATAGTCTAATTATATACCTTAATTATTTATTTTATTATACTAAATAATATAAAATAAGGAAAATGCTACATAATAAAGAAAATAAACTTAAAACGTTCTGGATAAATGAAAAAAAATAATGAAAAATAAAATTAATTCTGGGAGGTCTTGTACTAGGGACGCCATTGGGCACTTTTCTCAGCGCCCATCTCGCCCTCTATACGTAGAGATGTAAAATACTTGATTACGTACATGTGTGTTGTTTTCTCAAATGAAAGCTAAAAGAATGTTAATTAAAGCGGTAGCGGTAGTGTGGATGTATCAATGTTTCGGTAATATAATGTGGGGATATACAGGTGGTTACAACAGGTAAGTGTATTCAGTATTAATCTAATTATATATAAAATGTGGTTAGGGTATGAACCATGTGGTTTTGAAGTTTTCACTTTTAAAAATGTATCGTCAATTGGTGTGCTATTAACTAAGTGTGCCTGAATGAGATATAGATCGATTGAATGTGTTTTTATGATTATGAATTGGTCTGGAGTGGAAGCGGAGAAGATATACAGTGACAATGAAATCTTGGTTGTAATCGTGATGGTGTTCAGGTGGGGTGAATAATGTAGTGCTGAGTGGATGTGAGAGGGCGGTATCGTAGGAGAATGAAAGGCAAGGGAACTCGTATTCGGTGCCTCAACTGCCGTCTGCGGTCCAGGAGGGTAATTATGTGGCAAAGGGGTTGAGTTGTATGGAAGTAGTTATCTGTTCGGGGCATGACCTCTGTTGAAATAACTACATCGATTGTGACAATTCAAAAGCCCACTTAGGTGCGGTTGCAGCTAAAAATTATGGCCTGAATTATAATACGTCGCTCTTTTGTGGAGGGTTGTGATATTCAATTATATGTGATTTCAAGGGCGGTACCTCCGGCAAACTAAGTACAACGTACCTTAGGCACGTTTATATACCGGATTCGGTGCTAAAAGCACCCAAGAGCGTTTTATATAAACTAGACTACGTAAAGGGTGGTTATAGCTATAAGTATTTAATGAATGTAGAGGATGGATTCTGGTGGTGTAAAAAAAGGTGGCAGGTTCTGGTAGGACAGGTAGATCAAATTTTTTAGTATTATATGGAGGTAAATCTGATATGCATGCGAAATGATGAATAATGATAGATATGTCTGGTATGAAAGTAATGTCGAGCATAGGGTAAAGTGAAAGGGTATTTGTTTGTTTGTTGTGTGTGTGTGTGTGTGTGTGATGTGTGTGTGTGTGTGTGTGCGTGTGCGTCGTGCGATGTCGTGCTTGCGTGTGCGTGTGCGTGGTGCTAAGCCAGTGCGTGTAACGTGCTGCGTAGTGCGGTGCGTGTGCGTGTGTATGATGTGCGTGTGCTGTGCGTGATGCGTGTGCGTGTGCTGTGCGTGTGCTGTAGTGATGTTGGGTGTTGCGATAGTGCTGCGTGTGCTATGCTGTATGTGTCGTGTGTGCAGTGTGTGCGTGGGTGGATGTGCGTGTGCGTTGGTGTGCGGTGTGTGTGGTTGTGCTGTGTGTGGTGTGTGTGCGTTGTGCGTGTGCTATGCTTGTGCTTGTGCATTGTGTGCTGTGTGGTGTGCGTGTGCGTTGTTGCGTTGTGTGCGTTGTGCTGTGTGCTTGTGCTTGTGCTGTGCTGTGCGTGTGTGCTGTGCTTGTGCTTGTGCTGTGTGTGTGTGCGTGTGGTGCGTTGTGCTGTGGGTGGCATGGTGTGTGCGTGTGTGTGCTGTGGTGCTGTGTGTGTGTGTGTTGTGTGGTGTGTGTGTGGTGCTGGTGTGACTTGTGCTGTGCTGTGTTGTGCTGATGTGCTTTGTGCTGTGCTGGTGCGTGTGTGCGTTGTGCTGTGTGTGCTTGTGCTTGTGCTTGTGCTTGTGCTGTGCTTGTGCTTGTGCTTGTGCGTGTGTGCTTGTGCTGTGTGTTGTGCTTGTGCTTGTGCTTGTGCTTGCTTGTGTGCTTGTGCTTGTGCTTGTGCTTGTGCTTGTGCTTGTGCTGTGGTGACTTTGTGCTTGTGCTTGTGCTTGTGCTTGTGCTGCTTGTGCTTGTGCAGTTGTGCTTGTGCTTGTGCTTGTGCTTGCTTGTGCTTGTGCTTGTGCTTGTGCTTGTGCTTGTGCTTGTGCTTGTGCTTTGCTGCTTGTGCTTATGTTGTGCTTCTGTTGCTTGTGCTTGTGCTTGTTTGTGCTTTGTGCTTGTGCTGCGTGCTGTGCTGCATGCGGTGCGTGGTCTGTAAATGAGTCTAGGATTCTGGTAATACTGGTCGGGATGCTGGATGCTTTGTAAAACAGGTGTAGGTATAAGTATAATAATAAGTGTGACATGTGAGAGTAGGTAAATAGTGCAGTTTGGATGGTAGGTGGTCTGGTATTTATAGGGGAAATTTAGAGATTGGGAATAGGAACGGTAACGGATAACATTCATAAATAATGATAATACGGGATAACCAATATTATGTAAGGATTCGCAGGGTAATTACACACCCACTCAGACGCGTGTGCGTGCGTGCACACGCACGTTACACACACAAGCAGGCACGCACTCACACTGTACAGGTTGTCCCATTTTCGTGTGTTTTACGGGGTATCTCGCTTATTTTTTAGGTTAGAACCTTGTGGTTTTAGAGACACCGTGCTATTTTTTAATGAAACCAAAGATGCACTGATCAAATTTGCCAGATCCATCTTAGTTTGTGTGCTACAGGGTGATTTTGGAAAAATTGCATTTTCAATTTGTAGATTTTTTTACGTAGAATCCAGTGCCGTACTCAGATTTTCTTTAGAGGTCAGAATTTTTGAGATATTGACATAACCTATTTTTTTATAGGACACCCTATATATTTTTTAAATCATTTTCCCCTTGCCAAGAGCTTTTCAAAAATATAGCAAGTCTATATTTATTTTATAAATAACGTGACAAAATGATTTTTTTCTATAATTTACATTGATAATAGTGGATAGCCGTGAGTAACCATGGTAACGCAAAAAACAAAATAATTAACGTTCTGCCATTACTTAGGTATTTGATTTTTGAAGTTTCTGCTTCTCTCAAATTATTCCTGGTTACATTTTCCCAAATTTAGTGCTGATATTTATTGTTAATCGTTGGTTTTTGTTTATTGTTATCGTTCTTGTTCTTGTTGTTGTTGTTGTTGTTGTTTAATTATTTTTTAATATTGCTCGAAACCAAAAATTTGAAAACTTTGAGAAATATGATATGAATACCTGCTTCATATAATCTAATCTAAACGTAGACCAGGCCTTAGAACTCTATCTGAACAGGTCAGTTAATCTTTACCTTAGAATTTGTATTTATTTTATATACCTATTTTGTTATATAGATATCCCGAGAGAAGACAACCCGACAGAAGGATATTTAAAAATTAAAATTTAATCTTTGCCAACATGGATGTTTTGACAAACCTCGACCCCGAGTTTACAACAAAGGGAACGAGGAATCAGAGATCAAGGTTTTAGTAGTTGTTCAAGCCACTCCTGAAACCTTGTGCAGGAAAATAGATCTAAAACAACAGTGCAAAGGATTTTAAAAAAACATAAATTCAAACCCTACAAGTATAAACTTGTTCATCATCTGCACCCCGGTGATGCTGCACGTAGATTGGAGTTCTGCAATTGGTTTATAAATATGAAAACAATAATTTTGAAAAAAAAATAATTTGGTCAGACGAGGCACATTTCACAAGTTCGGGAATTGTTAATAAACAACAGTGCAAAGGATTTTAAAAAACATAAATTCAAACTCTACAAGCATAAACTTGTTCATCATCTGTACCCTGGTGATGCTGCACGTAGATTGGAGTTCTGCAATTGGTTTATAGGTATGAAAACAATAATTTTGAAAAAAAAATAATTTGGTCAGACGAGGCACATTTCACAAGTTCGGGAATTGTTAATAAACACAACTCGCGGTTTTGGAGTCAAGAAAACACCCACGTGATTTTTCCTAGAGAGCGTCAAGGCAGGTTCGGATTTAATGTCTACTGCTTTATTTTTAACCGAAAAATAGTTTACAAGATTTATGAAGAAAACCTAAACTCTAATGTGTACTTACAAATTCTATAAGAAAAAACTATGAACATTTTAGAAGATATTCCACTGGCTCAATTGAACGATATATTCTTCTAGCAGGATGGGGCTGCAGCCCACAATGCTAGAATAATACAAAACTGGCTAAATTAACGTTTTCCCAGGAGATGGATTGGAACAAATGGCCCTGTTTGATGGCCACCACAACCACCGGATCTGTCAGTTTTGGATTTTTTTTTGTGGTGGTATTTAAAGAATAAAATTTATTCAAGGCAATATGCCAACATGCAACAATTAAAAATTGCAACGGAAAATGCTTTTGCAGAATTACGAGGACAATTATTTATTTTGGAAAATGCTATTAAAAGAATTTATAAACTTTGTGAAACTTGTAGGAGACATAATGGTCTGCAATTTGAACAATATTTGTGATTAATTAATTATTTTGTTTTTTGTGTAAATTATAGAAAAAAATCATTTTCTCACGTTATTTATAAAAACAAATATAGACTATGCTATATTTTTGAAAAGCTCTTGGCAAGGGGAAAAAGATTTAAAAAAAATATGTAGGGTGTCCCATTAAAAAAAAGTAGGTTATGTCAATATCTCAAAAACGGTGATCTCTAAAGAAAATCTGAGTATCGCCACTGGATTCTACGTAAAAAAGTATACAAATATCAGTTTTTACTTTTTTAATATGTCTGATAATAACAGAGTTACAGGGGATGACTGAAAATGCAATTTTTCCAAAATCACCCTGTAGCACAAAAACTAAGATAGCTATGGCAAATTTGATTAGTGCATCTTTGGTTTCATTAAAAAGTAGCACGGTGTCGCTAAAACCGCAAGGTTCTAACCTAAAAATGAGCGAGATACCCCGTAAAACATACGAAAATGGGACAACCTGTACAGTCAATTAACTATTATAAGACTATTAGTTGAAACAAAAATAAAAATAATAAATTTATATGATGAACAGATTAACAAAAACTATTTATTCATTTTTATGACAATAACTTAGAGCACTGAGAAAAAGATATTTCTCCCATCATATGAAAAAAGTAAAAAAGTTCTAAAAAAATTTTTGGAAAGTTTAGGAATGCTATAATGATTACGTTATGTAGCAAATTCATTGGTTTACAAACTTGGTTAAGGTAGTAGTTTGGTCATTGATTTTTACCCTTGACGGACGGGGGTGAGGTAGCTATTTAAAATGGTGAACTATTTATATATCAACACATACAAAAACCTACATTGTGGATATCTAGAGATATTTAGGAAAATTCGGTAGTAAGATTCCAGTAGAAATCTTTGTGAAACTATTTCGGATGAGAATTGCGTATTAATGTTGATCTCCAAAACCGAAATAGATTGAAAGAAATGTTACTGTTTACGAGAATTTCCTCCCATTAGTTATTACAGTTATTATCAGCTGCTTCTGTGGACCACCACAACAATTTTAAAAAAACTTTATTGTAATGTACTTAAAAGAATTATATCCGAAACTAATGATCTCCTTCATAAGAAAAGAATTTAAAGTTTCTTTGGGTATTTTAATTTTTATTCAAACATTCAAGATGATGTAAATGATTTGTAGTCTCCTGAACGCTGTTCATAGACTACGCTTCATAATCATAGATATTCTTAACAAAATATGAACATAAATTGCTTAATTACTTTATTTATGCTGCTTTAATACAGAGTCCTTTATGGCGTTAAAGTTTAACGTAAAGGAGCCTTAAAATCTTATAAAGCAAAGTCCCGCAGGCAATGTTTTGCTAAAGAGAAATTGTGACAGCGTTGTCATTCCACTCCTGTGCATACTCAACGTAATTTGCAGTTTAGAATTTCCTCCAGAGTTATTTTGTATTTTTTAAGTTTATGTAACACTGCCCTTTAAATATTCATTTCGCTCTTAAAGTTAGTAGGAAAAATTACAATAGAATAAAGGTTCTTAATAAGTTAAGCTTAGAAAATAGAATATTTTTTGATCAGTTGTTTTTATTTCTTTTCTTTGCAGTGGGCATTATTATACGTTAGCGGGTGAACAAATTTAACTTAGTTAAACAAAGTTCTTTATTGAGGGCGTATATATTGGGATTTGCGGATATTGAATACTTTATTGAATTATAAGTTTTAAAGTAGTCTCTTCAATCTATTTATTATGTTATGAAGTTAACATTGAATTTAAAATGTTAACTATAAGCTTACGACTTGTCGACCCATGAGCTCTCACGTACCTTTATGCTTTTTTTTGTTAGTAACATACCTCCTCTTCAGCTGTGGTAATACTTCTATTGGTGGTGTTGCGATATTTTTGTGGTATTGTTTCATTTTGTATTTTTTATTGTAGTTAGCATATATTACTACATTTAGATATGTGCGTGTTTCTTTGTATTCTGTCTGTAATGGGTTGATTGTATACCTTTTGTATTGTGAGGTTACTGGACTATCTAAAGAGTAGCCTGTTGTTGCGTCTCAGTATTCGGAATTCATAGAAGGCAATAGTGGAGAGTTGATTAAGATTGATAATTGTGCACAGAGGTATTCGCATATCGAATGTATGTCATGTAGGCAGGAGGACTCCCAGTGGTTTGCTTGGTTACGTATCATGTTTAGTATTTTTCGCAGGTCGAGGAACCAGTTTAGGGTTTCTGTAAAAAAGATTCGTAAAGCTTTCATTGATGCGGGATATTCCCATCGACCAGATTGGGGACTTTTTCATCATGGTAGTTGACATATAGAAATAGAGTTGCTTTAATTTTATTATATGAACCCAAAATCTCCATCGATTTGCCCAGTTACAGAAGTTCCATTGAGTTTTTGATATAAACAGCAGACCGTTCCGAAGTACACAGATCGTAGTATAATCCGCAAACTGCGCAATGAAGGGAGTTTGTAGAAGTGATTTAGGTTATTTAAGCTACAGATTTTTTCGAGGAGGCCAATGTACCAGACCCTGTCAAATCCCTGTTTAACCCTGCTGTTACCTTCGGGTCTATATGACCCGAAATCAAATTGTTGTTTAGACAACTTTTTTTTAAATTAATGTCTAAACTTCGTAGTTAATGACTTTGTTTCTAATCCATTGAAGAATGAGCTGGCTTGTTTGATTTAATAAATTTTTTTCTTCTTATTTTTTTAAACATGATTGTTACATTGTTGTTCCTCGGGTCATTATGACCCGAGGTTGTAATACGTTAGTAGGACGTATAAATTTGTATTTCCAATTATTTTATACTGAAATTTGAGGATAGATAATATGCGTATGATCAAATGCTTGTTCTAATGTACCTATCTATACGAGTTACTACAGCATTTTCGGCAGGTCTGTAGCCGCGTGTGCAAGTCGAAACAGGAACAGACTTTCAACTTGCAGCAGGTATAAATATCATATCGCAGTATGCAACCGACAGTTTTGTTTGTTACGTTGCAGAGTAAAGTGCGGTTTCTTGTACGTACTACTAGTTCTTCTAAAGTGCTGAAATAACAATAATGGCAAAAAAAAATATCTTAGTGGTGAAGACAGAAAAACTTATTGATAATTTGAGTGACATTAGTGACGATGAAGCTTCTGAAGAGGAAGATCACATCAGTGAAGATAGTGATTATGAACAGTCAGACGATGATTTTATCGACGATGCTGGACGGACAAATCCTACGCAATTGATGCCACCTGCTCAACTGGTTCAATCTAAAGATAATGCCATAACTTGAATGTTAGATCCATTTCCTCAATCAGGGTGTGCAACTAGTGCAAATATCATAAAAGTCGCTCCAGGTCCAAATAGATACAGCAATGCACGAGTCCAGGATGTACAATCTACATTTCAGCTATTTTTAAATAGTTCTCTGGAAAATATAATTTTGTTGTAGAGTGTACGGTGACAAGTGGCAAAATTAGATGACATTACGTTGCAGGCGTACATAGGTTTGTTACTGTTAGGAGGAGTTTACAGGTCGCATGCTGAATCTACCAGAAGTTTGTGGAACGCAGAAACAGGCAGACTTCTTTTCGCGCAACAATGTCTTTGAAACGATGTTATTATATATTACGCGTGTTACGGTTTGATAATAAAGAAGATCGTCAAGAAAGAAGGCTACGGGCTCGTATTAGAGAATTTTGGGACAGATGGGCTGAAATGCTACCAAAATTGTACAATCCTGGACAAAACATAACTGTGGACGAGCTGCATTTAGAGGTCGTTGTCCATTCAAGCAGTATATACCAAGCAAGCCAGCAAAATTTGGCATCAAAATTTGGACGCTTTGTGATAGTGCAAGTTCTTATGCTTTACAAGTTCAAATATATACGGAAAAACCACCTGGCGAAAAACCTGAGAAGGATCAGGGGCTGAGAGTAGTTTTAGACCTTACTTATGGACTAAGAGGTCAGAATGTAACTTATGACAATTTTTTTACATCGTATAAATTGGGTTAAATGCTTCTCAAAAGAAATCTTACTACGTTGTGCATAGTTCCAAATTTTATTTTATTTTTAGATACCAGAGTTGTCTTATATTCCAAAAAATAGAAGGTCATTCTAATGAGTACGAGTATGAGTATGAGTACGAGAAGACAAAAACCACAAATTATACTTGATTATAATTCTACAAAGGGAGCAGTTGAGCAGCTAATCGGTGCACACACATGCAAACGAAAAACAAGTCAATGGCCCATAATCTTATTTTACAACATTTTAGATACCAGTGCCTATAATGCTTTCGTCTTATGGTGCGAAATAAATCCAGACTGGAATAAAAATGTTTTGTTCAAAAGAAGACTGTTTTTGGAACAACTGGGCAAACAACTGGTAAATCCTTATATTTTGTCCAGAAAACATCTTCCACGTAATGAACAAGCAGCTGCAATTGTAACAGCTATTCAACAACCATTGGTGTAAAATTCTACCGCACCTCTTCCTGGAACTAGTAACAAAAACAAACGAGCACGGTACAAATTTTGCCCTTCTAAACGTGATAACAAAACTAATATGACCTGCATTAAGTGTAAAAAATATTTGTGTAAAGACCACAGGTCCTATTATTGTCCCGACTGTAAGAAGTAGTGGATCATATCAATTATTAGACATTTTTTATTCCGTTTTCTTTTTTTTTATTTAAATTTGGTTGAATTCATTGTAAGTTTCACGTTTCATACAAAAAACATTGCATTAGAGAAATAAAGTTAATAAATGTATAAAAATTGTTGTTATTTTGGCTTTAATTCATATTTCAGGAGTTCAGGTCATTATGACCCGAAGGAGCACAAGTGTATAGTCTTGTCGAGGAGAACAGCAGGGTTAATATCTAAACAGATTGTATTATTTATGATTGATTGGTTTGGTGGTCTCTTTAAGAATCTTAGACAAGGGACCATCCTCGGTTTGGTTGGAACACGAATTGGTGTTAGGAAGAGGTTTGTTACATCCTAGATGAACACTAAATGGTTTGTCTGGAATCTCATAAACGCATTTTCCGAGGCTTAAGACATAGGTGGGCTATAATGGGGGGAGGGGTGTTTCATAACGGTGTACGCTGGTTTCCAGTATATCGGGAAGCGTAAGAATTTTTATACAAGTTGTAGATGTCCGTCAGTAATCTGATGGGTTAGTTGGGTAGTTGACGCAATACTTTACGGTGTAGGTCATCTTGGCCAGAGGCAGAACTGCGTTCCCTTTTGACGTACGCGGTGACTTGGTCGGGGATGATAAGTATTTATTTTGTCCAATTGAAATTCGGGTGTCTTCAAACGGGTGCCACTTTGAGGATTTTCGTGGGATAGAAAAGTGGATTGTGGGTTAAGTTGGACTTTCGTTGGTCTGTGGAGATAATGTTGCCCTAGGTGTCTTGAGACGACATTTGAAAGTTGATTTTCTTCGGTTAGTTTATCTAACTATTGTCAAAAGAGGTTTCCATTACGGTAATCTAACTCACAGGTGACTGTCGTTCAGTATCTCTGTATGTTTCGCGCCTGACTTGAGCGTTGAGGCAATTGTCTTTGATGACCCTCTCGAAACTTTTGATGTCGGAGTGTTGTTTGGAAAACACGTTCCAGTATGCATTAGAAAAATGTTTAGTTACGGTCTGTATCGGACCAAATAATATGAAGTGATCGTAGATAAAGCATATAAAGCGCTCATGACCGAAATAATGGGTTGTAGGTTCAGAAACTAGGATGTGATCTATTATTGAATATCGAGTTAGTCGAAAACTGGTGGTCCTCTGTTGGCCACTCGCAAAAGTGGCATCTTAAATAAAGCTTGATTAAGGTCCATTAAAAGAACAACCCTCGAACATTGATAAACAGCGTAAATCTGCTATTGCATCAAATTGATTTTAGAGTTAAAAGCCCTCGAGCCACTACTTTGGTAGATGTAATTTTGTTTATGTTATTACATAGAAAATTTATTTAAATTTAACCACGCTAGATTTTGGTGTTTTTAATTTAGATTGCAATACGAGCATACTTCATTTATAACTAGATTATTTATTAACTTCCAAAATACAGAAATAACCACAAATTTAAATTAAATAATCACGTTATTATTTAACTGGTAAAGCGAAATTGTAATTTTAATAAACAACTACTTAGTTTTCCGGAGGTTCTGCTTCGTAGAACTAAATATTTCGAAGCCAAAAACCGCCTCTTTCCATATAAGATCCTTCACAAAGTAAAAAAACCACATCATTTGTGCTATCTTCTTGGTGGTCAATTGCCCCGAGACGAGTACTAAATGATAAGCTAGGAGGAGTGCTTAATCAGACGGAGGTTAGGCTCTGAATCATTAGCTGCTCCTACTGCAGATGCATCTACCTTAACGAGATTAACCCTTTTAACATTGCCGGTAGTTTCGACTCCGAAGAGGCTACCACAGTTCCCCAAATACCAGTCGGAATATTTTGTTAATACTTATATATTTGCACAATTACCAGCATTCCCGGCAACACTTATTACCGAATCTAATCATGAACTTCCCCGACCTATATATATATATATATATATATATATATATATATATATATATATATATATATATATATATATATATATATATATATATAAATTATTACAAAAACCGTTATTAGCAAAATTCAAAAATTGTAACACTCTTCTTTGTGGGACACATTTGAGATACGGAAGCATGAAAATGTGTACTTGGTTAGCTAGGCATACAATGCTTATTTTAACATTAGTTTATAAAGTCCAGCTACACATAAACCTAGATATCTCTATAAAAAAGTCGTTATCGCACCAACATCTATAAGATTAATATCAGAGACGTAGCCTAATCAAAGCTGCACTTTGTAAAAAATCCATTTCACATAAATCATTTTTATTTGCATTGCCGCTACATACAGTGCGCTCAGAGAGTAACGAATAAATTCATTATTTTCGAAACCGTTAATTTGTGATCAAAATCCTGCGACACGTCGATTTTTTATTTCGGTTCCGGACTTTATGCTGTGTCGCACCTGTAGATGGCACTGCGCACTTTCCGGGTATGACGTCAAAGTTCATATTTTTAAACGGCAACCCTGTGATACAGTGTTAGAGTTGTCAATGTTTGCGTTAAATTAAGGATCTGGGTACTAAACAGTGCACAACATTTATTAAAATAAACATAAACTGAACAAAAACAAACATAAAATAAGACTTGAAAGGGTTTTTGTCTTCCGGTGACAAAAATACTTATTTCAAGTCTACCTATAACGATACATAATATGCGCTTTTTGGCCGCTTGAAAATAAAAAATAAACTCCATTTCGACTTACCTAGTTGCGTGTTGTTTTGACAAAAGTCTACATTTCAATCACACCAGTTTCGTTCTTGACTAACACCATACCACTTTTCGAATTATGCCACATTTAATAATTAATATCTCTCATACCGTTTCAAATAATCCCAATAAATAGGACATTTTTGAACTCAGGAGAAAGAGTTGCATCGATTTCCGCGAAGATCATACAGGGTTGCCATTTAAAAATATGATCTTTGACGTAATATCCGGAAACTGCGCAGCGCCATCTACATGTGCGACATAACATAAAGTCCGGAATCCAAATAAAAAATAAGTTAAAATCCATTTCAATGTATATATATATATATATATATATATATATATATATATATATATACATACATACATACATATGCTTGCCTTTATTTGCATTGAGTGAAAGACCAGTAAACACTTGTTTTAAGTTCTAAAGTTGCAAATCTAGCATACTGAACTCCGCCGTTTATTACCTTTTTAATTTTAATTAAGTTAAGTTTTTTGAGGTGATCAGGGAAGTCTTTAGCAGTAATATCTGTGACGTACATGATGATTGGAATTATTGTCACTGTTTGTAATCCTATCTGTGGAATTTATACCACTAAGTATTGTGATATCTATTAAATACATTTTATTCTCTTTTTTGTTCGTGAGTGTAATGTTTGGTCGATTGCATAAGACTGTTTTATCCGTGAGTAATGTTCTGTCCCAATACAATTTTTATTCCTCATTTTCGAGTTTGTTTTCGGGTGTGTATTTGTAATATGGGGTGTGTGCTTGTATGAATTTAAGTTCTAATTCATGATGTATCATTTTTGTTACTGTATTATGTTTGTCAGTATAGTCTGTACGAAAAAGTATTTTGCATCCTCCTGTTATGTGGTCTATTATTGCTTTGAACTGCTGTCATCTCCTGCATGTGTCTGTGGCTATGGTTTCTTTGATAATATGTTTCCTCTAGGTTCTAGTGGCTATCACATTATCTTGTATTGCTGGGACGAGTCATTCTGTCTCTGAAAAGAGTTATCCTGTTGTGAGCTATTTATATGACATTTGTTGGTCAATATTTGGGTTTTGCATAATTTTGCAATGGTGGCCATGTAATGTTTTCTTCTCCCATCTTTTTTTTGTGTTCTTTTGTCTTAAGTTGAGTGGTGCGCATTCATTGTCCGCATTGACGATGGCTTGGTGGAGTGACGTTGTTTTGTCATGAAAATAATTTCTTAATTTTTCCATTTGTGAGTTGTGTGGCACTTGTATGTCTACCAGTCCTGTTTCTCCTTCTTTTTTGCTGATTGTGACTCTTTCAGTGCTTGAGTTTGGGCGCAGTTTGCGATGCCCTGTGCGTTTCGTTCTGTTTGATCTATTCAGTTGTTCGAGGTCTGTGTTTGACCATTTAACTATTCCGAATGAGTACGTTAAAACTGTGTCTATTTCCTTTTGAGTTGTTGTTTAATGTATGAGTGATTTATACTTTTGTTCTGTTCGAATCCAAGGCATTTACATGTTTCTTCGGGTTTCTTGTTTTTGAGTGTTTTGTTGTTTAGCGTCTCCGTTGTTTCTTGTGTGTTATATTTTGCTCTCTCTTTCTCTGTGTAGGGTATTTTGCTTATACCAAATTCGATGCTCGTCTCTTTTGTGATTCTCTTATTATCTTTTTTTTTGAGTGTTGATGGCATCGACTGCTTGGACCTTGCGCCATTTGGAGCATATGTTGCACTGATTAGGACACAAATTGCATATTTTACGATCAGTGTTACCCAATATATTTAGGTGTGTAATACGGGTATGTCCTATGCCTAACCTTTTGTATACAACTTCCTCCTTTTTGTTAAGATTATAACGATTCTTCCATGGTTTAGTGTCTTTTTTAATTTTGCTTAAGAATGTATTGAAGGTACCTTTTAGATATCATTATAAATTATCAATAGGATACATTTCTGTGTTGCAGGTAAGTGTCTTATCATCGCATCGTGAATATTGTCAGGGTCTTCTGTTTTACACAGTGCATCTTCTAACTCTTGCATGGAAAAGGCTTTGTTATAATCATAGGTGTCAGACTGATTGAAATCTAGCTCCTTTTGAGATTCTGCTTTTATTTGTAGAAAATCGCTTGTATACTTTTCCTAACTATTGATTAACATAAAGTTTTCTGCAAGAGTTTCAACAACATCCCCTTCAATTTCTATCCTTTTATCTCCCGTAATAAGTAATCTTGAAGCTTTAGAGTAATTTTTTCCAGAAATTGTTTTGACTCTCCTTCAAACCTCTGTAGCTGGAGTTTTTGAATTTATCGAACTGATGTAGTTCTGCCATGTGGATCTTTTACTCTCTAGGATAATTATTCATTATTCTGCATGGGATTTGTAAAGGCTATTAAATTTTCTATCGTTGGATATTTTCTAAATATTCTAAGCGTTCATTTCTTTTTTTTTAATAGACTTTTTAACTTCTGGTGTCCACCATGGAACATTTGATGCTTTGGGGGATACATTTTTCTGAGCTTTGTATAATGCTTTTTGTAAATGCTTCAATGCCATGACATGTCTCATCAAAGGTTTGTGGAAAACTTCTAGTATATTCTTCCCAGTTCGCGTTCTGAATAACCCACTTGCTTGGACGTGATCTTTCATTTCGTTTTGTTGAAGTCAAAATGCTGATAGGACAATGGTCACTATTTTGGGAATCCTCATGTGCTATCCATATAAGGCGTAGTACTAGGATCGAGGAAGAAAGGGCTAGGTCTATTGCTGTAAAGTTATTGGACATTGTGTCAAATATGTAGATGTTTCAGTGTTTAAGAGTATTACTGCATTATTTTCCATGTACTCTTCGAGAGTACGTTTGCGAGAATCTATCACATCACTTCCCCAGGTCATCGAATGAGCATTAAAATCTTCAGGAATCAAGTAAGGTAGTAGAAGTTGAGATGTAAGGTCTTCAATATCATCCAAATTCCAGTTTGAATCAGGAAGGTAGATATTACATATTCTGGCACTTATTGGGACCTCTGTCTGAATTGCAACGGCTCGAAGGCGAGTTTAGAATCAATTTTAGTTACCTTAAGATGGTAAAAGAAACAAACAAAATAAATAATAATTAATAGCTATGTTAATAAACACAAACAAATAAATAACATAAATACTAAAATATCATAGCTCGTTATATCACAGTTCATCAGTTATCGTAACAGCTTTTTGAGTCTCTGACTCAAGTGGCTTCCGAGGCTTCCTTTCGACCAACACTTTTTTTTACGACTGTCACTAGAAACTTGGCTAGATTCAGTGTCTGCATCATCAAAAGAATCCACAGTAATATTTTCTCGCTCATTTCTTTTCCGCTTGTCACTCACATAAGGTACCGGATGTTCTAATCGTTCTTGTAGTGATTCTGTGCAGATTGGATCATTTCTTTAACGTTTATTTGTGTATTCTCTACTGTAGTTTGTGAATAGGTTAAACCTGTCTGTGGGCTTTGGGAACCATTGATAACCTTTTTTTAGCATCAATATGGCTTAATTTCTCCATTATCTTCACAGTTTGTATTGCAGTTTGTATGTCACAATCTTTATGGCGTGAACTGTGATTTCATGAGAGATTTTACCACAAACGCACATTTCTTCCGAGTTACAATTTTGTGACGTGTGTCCAAATTTGTGGCACCTAAAACATCTCAAGGGTGCTGGTATGCACGGTTTACTGCAAGATAGTGAAATGCTGCCCTAATTGTCTTTGGTAGATTGGGTCGATTAAAAGTGAGGATATACGTTCCTGGAGGGTACATCAAACCATTCATTTTAATACTGATATATCTGACGTCTATTACGCCCGACTTGACATTCCATTGATGTTTTCGTCATTCGTTGCATTTTTAAGATCCTTGCAATTGATCACCATTAGAATAGTTTATGGTTCTATGTGGTATTACAACAACATCAAATTGTATGAAATTACTTACTTTCAATAGTTTATTTTACATTTCTTGTTTGTCCTACTAAACTATACAATTGTTTGGATTATTATTACTATTATTTTTATTATTATTTAACTATAATGGTTTATTAATGATACAATGACTTAATAACGTTATACCTAATTAAAAAATCACTTCGAAAAGTAAGATCAAAGGCATAATAACCTATCATCTTTAGCATTCTTACAAATGAAGTTTAGTTCTGTTATCAATCTGTATTTGTCTACATTTCCAGTTATACCTTTGGAATCGCCTTAGTAGGCATGCGTATCGTGCAATAAAATTGTTATTGCACTAGAGCAATAAAAGTAACTTTTCTGATTAAAAATCATGCAAAAGGTGATCATATTTCGAATAAATGTAGAGAAATAAATTTTATACTCAAATCAAACGGTAGAAATAAAATAGTTCTCAATTCTGAAAAATGAAAAATAAAAGTGTAGCTTCTAAACTGCGTCACTTTATGCGCACACTTAAAATTACAAAGCTGCCTAACCAATATTCCATACATTTCAGTATTTAAACGTGAAAGTCCCTATCACTAATTTAATATGTCATAACTAAACAATAACCCCATTTAATAGAACCTAATTCCGGTCAGGTTTATATTTCTATTAGATCAGTTATATTAAACGAGAAAACAATAATTTCAGAATAAATCGGGGAAAAATAAAAATTTATGGAGTATATTATTGATCAGTTTAAGGGTTTTAGTGTAGACGGAATTGTAAATGGCTTTTCCTTCGGTGATGAATATGAAACCCCGGAATACATAATTGGACTAAAAAATAAAACTTGCGTTGTAAAGTGGATGTTTTACGTTAATCGCCTTTAAAATCTACACTTGAAATAAATCAATAGAGGTGATTAAATTTCTTTCCTTTTGTGGTTTATGGTTTCCTCTAGTGAAACTAATAAATGGAATTAGTACACTAACGGTAACAAGAGGTTGAAAGAGTGTAAATCAAGTTTGTGCTGATCACTTTTATTAGTCCTTTACCTTTTAATTTTTAGTGGCATTTTCCATTAGCTATATAGCGTTAAAGTGAATTATTAAATATGTAACCATAGTAATTCAAAGAAACTGAAATGTTAAATTTTGCGTTAGTTTTATAAAACTGTAGTCGTTAATAATAGGATAGGGGGTGATTGTTCAGCTATAACATTTGCCTTGGCATTTTCATTATGCTCCTTTTCAGTCTGCGTTTTGTTTGAACATTTAGATCTTTTGTTGCTTTATCATAGATACTTTATATCACATGCAGTATCATTATTATTTTTAGGTAACGTTTAAATTGTTATCACTGCTCTTTACATTTAATCGAATTATTTGTTTTGTCTAAAGATTTATTATATGATACTTAATTTAACAGGTTCTTTAATGGATTGTTCGTATTTGTTCGTATACAGAATTTCAGTCGCCAAAAAGGTTACCTTGTTATATTAAGAGAACATGCAATATCGCAAAACGTCATAATGATATTTAGAGCACTTCAACCTATGGACGCCAGAATGATTGTTAGATGCACGTATATAGTAAAAATAAAGCTAGAAACATTAAAGAGTCGATTATGGGAATCACAAAAAATTCTGATTTATGGACTTAAATACGTCTGGTTCTGGATGTCACACTAAGGATTTGCACACGGCAGCGTCTGTACCATGGCATGGTATATATATATATATATATATATATATATATATATATATATATATATATATATATATATATATATATATATATATATATATATATATATATATATATATATATACAGGGTGTATTTTAAAATCACCGCCAAACGAAAACTGAAGATTCTATGATTCAAAATAAGACAAAAATGATCATAAACGCTTTTCCGAAAATGGTTCCTAACCGAGATACAGGTTGATTAAAAATTACTTAATTATTTAAGGTTTTTTTAAGATTCCTCAGAAACTACAAAAGATATTACACTGAGATTTGGTACACCTAAATGTCTAATTAAATACAATTAATCAGGTAGGTTTGAGTCAACTGACTCCATTCAGTGGCGTAGAATATTTTAAGTTAATCAGTTTAAGAAAAAAAAAACGCACGCCCCTCGTTTTTATGAAAAAAATGTTTTTTTGATAGATTCAACATTTAATTCTGCAAATAAAATCATACTTAGTACTTTTTCGATTCGGCACCCCGTTTTTGAAATATTTTGCATTATAAACGACCACATTATGCAATAAAAATCAAAATTTGTTTTATTTTACTAAAAAATAACGCAGTTAACTATTAGGTACATTATTAAAGAGATATTGAAGGAATCAAAAAAAAAATAATTGTTTTTGTACATATTGTTCAAAATGTCCTCCTTCCTTTTGAATGCAAGCTTGTATCCTTCTTAGCAAATGAAACCTGACACACTGAAAAATTTGTGGCATGCCCTAATCTCATCGCATGCCATCTGTATGCGATTCCAAAGTTGCTCTCGATTATCAATTTGAACAGAACAGACACGAGTTTTCAGATACCAGCGTCCAAGGAACCATACATTTAAAAATTCTCTGACGTTTTGTGTAGAATGTGGTGGAGTACCATCATGCATGAAATATATGTTCATTCTAACATCTAAGGGTACGTCGTCAAACAATTCTGGCAAATCTTCTCTCAAAAAATGTAAATAGAATTCGCCAGTAAGTCTTTGAGGAAAACGGATAGGTCCGATTAGGCGATCCAAATATTTTCGCTAGATCTATGTTGGTGAGCTGTAACTACAGTTGGATGCTGATTTTCAACTAACCATTTGTGTGGTGAAAGAGATGTAAATTTTGTTCTCGTAAAACTTTCTATGCGACACACCAAATTCTAAACCTAACTCACGCGAATTTTCATAAACTCTATCTAAAATTTGTTCTTCAATTTCAACTGGTACACGAACATTTCGTCCAGAATTTTTCTTTCCTTTTATACTTCCATACTCTAACAAGTTACGATGAACGGTTCTAAACGTAGTATGATGTGGATGTCTTCTATTTGGAAATCGTTGTTCATAAAGTCGGGCAGCTGCACGAGCATTGCAATTAGTATTACCATAACATAAATGCATATCGACCAGTTCTCGTTTGGAATAATTCATTTTTTCACAATAATTAGACACAAACAATGAATTACAAAACACGTGTAAATGCAACTATTTTAGCAAACATAAGATACGTAACTGTCAAATGCAAAGCAATCTCTGATTTATTTAATTTGGTTATTACTGAATAATGAAGTCGTTTATGTTAATGCAAAATATTTCAAAAACGGGTGCCGAATCGAAAAAATACTAAGTATGATTTTATTTGCAGAATTAAATGTTGAATTTAACAAAAAAATATTTCTTCAAAAAAAGCAGGGACGTGCGTTTTTTTTTTACTTAAAGTGATTAACTTAACATATTCTACGCCACTGGATGGAGCCAGTTGACTCAAACTCACCTGATTAATTGTACTTAATTAGACATTTAGGTGTACCAAATCTCAGTGTAATATCTTTTGTAGTTTTTGAGGAATCTTAAAAAAATCTTAAAAAAATTATTTTTTAATCAACCTGTATCTCGGTTAGGAAGCATTTTCGGAAAAGCGTTTATGATCATTTTTGTCTTATTTTGAATCATAGAATCTCCAGTTTTCGTTTGTCGGTGATTTTAAAATACACCCTGTATATATATATATATATATATATATATATATATATATATATATAAGGTGATAAGATAAGTTGATTTTGCATCCAGTGGCAAAGAGAATTTACACCTTTAAACCGAAATACTGACATTGTTTCACCCTGTAACTGTTATTATTTTTTATTACTGTTACGGAAGTTTATTTTTATACAAAAACTACAAATCCTTGGCAACTGTAAAACTAACTGACAAAATGATTTGTTTAAGATTTGTCACTATGGTGTTTTGAACATACATAATATGCATTATTGGAGCGATGAAAACCCTCATCATACCGTAATACGGAATCACCAGTATGGGTTTTCTGTTAATCTGTAGGCATACATAATTGACAATTATCAAATTGGTCCATTTGGATTGTCCAATCGATTGACAGGCGAAGTGCACACTTTATTAGAATATGTCCTGTTGGATATTATTAGAATAATGTACTACATGCATGACGGCGCACCAGCTCACTATTCTCAAAGGGCAAGGGATTATTTGAAGTTGATAATAAATACCTAAAAATGTAAATATATTAGAAACTGTTAAAGTTATCGAATTAGACAAAGTATACCTTTTTTATCTGAAAAACATCAAGGTTTCGTATTTTAATAAACAAAATTTAATTTACTCCATTGTTGTAGAAATTAGCGATTAAAAGGTTGCACTGCCGCTTGGGTTCTATGTCACTGGGCATAATACAAACGTATTAATAAGTTAAAACCAATGTAAAGTATATCTCTATTTATTACAATAAGAATGAGAAAACTACCTTTTTTTTTGTTTTGGAGATATTTCAAAATCAACTGTGTTTTGTAACCGAGACCCTCTATCTCGAGAACGGAACACTATTCGGCATAATTTCCCGAAGCATTCTTCCTGTTGTTACTTAATGATGGGTTGTAATTTCCTGTACCAAGTTCAAGTAGAAAAATTGATACACACATGTGTCCTGAAAAGTCTGGGTTTCAAGATGCAGGGTGTGAAAGCTTTTAAAAAAAATGATTTGTTTATCAATATTCCAAAATCCTTTTGCTGATTTTGTCGAAGTTTGACAGTGTTTTTATTGTGATAAGACAGTAAGGTATAAAGTCAGTTTATTGCGTGTCACAAAATTGTTAAAATAGAAACAAGCTAATTTTGCTGGTTGCTAGGAAATAGTGTCTTGTTGTTATGAACATAATGTTTTTGACATTCCGTGACAGTTTGTTGTTATTTTCCTTTTGGTCAAAAGGTAGATTGTGCTATTAAAAAAAATGTAAATAATTATTCTAATTTGGAGATGACAGAAAAATGTACAAAGAGTTCGGGAACTCACTCTAAGAGGTTTTGAACCGTATACGCGATTGTGTAAATGGTAGGCGCATTTTTCAGAAATGCAATAATTAATTTCGATAATAATCATAGTTACAACTGTGCCTAAGGAAATCCTCATGCTATTACAGAGACACGTTTTCAGGAACAATTTTCTCTCAACTTCTGGATAGGTATCATGGGTGACTATTTGACTGGACCCTTATTTTTACCAGCACATCTTAACGGACAATCATACTTGTTGAAGATGTTCCTTTTCAATTACGACAACAACAATGGTTCATGCATGATGGTGCTCCAGCCTACTTTAGCACATTGGCTCGTGAGTATTTGAATGGAGCTTACCAAAATCATTGGGTAGGTCGTGCCACAATTCTGGCCACCTAGATCGCCTGACTTGAAAAGCCTAGATTTTTATTAGCACCTAATGATTTTAATAATTAATGTTAATATTCTGTTAAATTTTTATTAATTTTCATTTGTTAGGTTTAAAAAATGGCTTATAAATATTGTGCAACGAGCAAAGTTAACTTGATTCCATTTTGACAATTTTTCGACGTGCAATGAAGCGGTTTTTTTTCGAAAACGAAGTAATATACGAAAAAATAACAAGAGACCAAAAAGTTGTATTTTTAGCTGCTTAATCCGCCAAAAATACAAAATTTTTCAAAGGTCAGTGGCGCACATTTTTTATTAATGCTATTAGTGAGACTGCCCCCCGGGACTTCACTGGAACTTATAATTATCATCTAGTTAGTGATAACTTAGTGTCTTATCACAATAAACAACACTGCCAAATTTCAACAAAACCGGCAAAAGTATCTTTGAGATATTAATAGAAAACCGATTTTTTTCAAAACTTTGACACCCTGTATCTTGAAAACCACACTTTTTAGAACACATCATTATATGAACTTTTCTACTTGAATTTGGTTGAGGAATGCACTCTTGGAATTACGGACTATCATTAAGTGACACCCTGTATATACATACGGGATCCTGCATCTTAGCTCCCGTCTTCAACTATATCTAATTGATTTATATTAGAAAAATATTTAAACGGAGCAATAAAATGCTTGCCAGACAGCACATTTTAAAAATATTTTCACAAACACAGGGTGGCTCATAAGTCCATAACAACACAAACTTGTTATTTATTTTATATTTTACACCAAATTGTTAATGGGATATACGAATTATCCCCAAAAGCAATGCATTATATGAAAATGTATTACTATATATTTATATGAGCAGTAACTGGAACATAATGTTAGCATAAAAGTAAACTATACAAGTAAAATATATATTAAATTAAAACTAAGACAGAATTAGATTTTGTTCTATTTATGGATTATAAACGAACAAATACACATTCTATTATTATTGCTACTTTCCCTTTTAAATAAATTTACTGTAAACCTGTCTTTCTTGTCGCTTTCTATTTTCTACTTCATACTTCCTTTCCTATCGGTGCAGTAGGCAAACAAGTACCAGCACTGCCGGGTAGTAGGATGATACCGTTAGTAGGGATTGCTACATCGTCCGGGGCACGATTTGGCAAGTATCCGGTCTATCTACTGATTTAGTTTCTAAAAATAACAATGCTAATGCCTCGGATCGGCCTGACTACAAGGGGCAATCAAGGTCGCAACAGGCAGGCCCTGTTGCTGACGACAGTGGAAGGAAATAATGGCGAGTTGCTACGTGGAATGCTAGAGGTATGCATGGTGAAGAATTGCAAATTGCGAATGTAATGAATAGAGAGCGGATTTTATGGACTATAAAATGCCGAAATATGTGCATATATATATACACTTAAAAACCTTAAAATATGCATCAAAAATGCATTATTAATTCAAAATATGCAAAATATGCATAAATATTGAATCTTCTATTTACCTGTGTTAATTCCAAATTATAACATTAATATATAAAAAGTATATATGCTTGTAATTTTTAATAGGAAAAGATAAATTGCATACAAACTTATTATTTTAACATTCAAAATTATGTGTTATTTAAAACTACATATTTACTTATACACTATACATTTATAAAACTGCACCCTGTCATTACTACTTACAAAGCAATTATTATTTTAACATTATTTTAAAATTATGTGTTATTTAAAATTACATATTTACTTATACGCTATATATTTATAAAGATTACACCTCTCATTACTATTTGCAAAACAATTTATAACTAAATATTTTCCAAGTTTTCGGGCAGAAAATTTTGGCGTCTGTCCGATAGTATGTTTTTGTACAAAAAAAATAACTTCTTTCTACATCCACAGAAGTTATGGGTGCATATTTTACTGCGGCTAATATGGCCAAATCTAAATTTATAACAAGATCATCGGAATTTTCCTCAAGTTTCAGAACTTTATTAACTTTTAGTAACAACTGATATCCACTGTTTTTTTGTAAAATTTCATTTAATTTATTAGAAATAGTTTTACCAATATTTCCTGAAACAACAGAAATCAGCTGTTGAAATTTATTAATTATTTGCATAGATTCATTTAATGACAATGCTTCCGTTTCTAATTTAGCAATGGTTGAACTTACAAAATAGTAATTTGCTTTTATAAATGCCAGCTCATTGCGCAATTGTGTTTTCTTTAAAATGGATTGAGCTTTTTGAACGTAAGTACTTGAATTATCAGAAATTTCTAAAACTCCTTTATTTTTTTCCAAATGATCTGCATAAAAAAGAGCTGCATTTAACCAAGTACCCCAACGCGTAATAACAGGCTCTGGTGGTAGAGGAATATTAGGTAACTTTTCTTTGTACAATTGAATTCGTAACGGAGCTTTTAAAAACACTTTCTTTATACTACTTATAAAACTATTTACTAATGGAAATTGATTACGAATTGTTTCTGCTACTTTATTAATACCATGTGCGAGACATGTTACATGTATTAAATTTTCATAAAATAATTTTAATTGCTGTCCAGCTTTTACCATATACGGTGCTGCATCAGACAGCATTAAAACTATTTTATCTGTTGCAACAATATCAGGAATAAAAAATTGCATGAAAGCTTCGTTTATAAAGCAAACTATTGTTGCATGATTAGTTTTCTCAAGAACTTTGGAAGCGATTAAATATGATATACTAGACTGCGCCTCACTTAAATAACCAATCATTAAATTTGCAACATATCGCCCGCAACAATCTGTAGTTTCATCTACTACAAAATAAAGATATTTATTTTTGTAATTTTCTTTATATGCCCCATAGTTTCAAGATATAAATCATTAATATACCTTTTCGAAGCGTGCTTTCATCTGGCACTTGCTTTTACTAATTATTTCTAAAATGACCTAAAACTAGGATTTTGCAATTTCTTTAATGGAATATTGGCTTAAAAGTGCACTACACAATTCGAAATTGAATTCCTCTTGTGCATTTCTTTTGGCCGCTTCTTGAAACAACGACTGGCGCAAAAGTGTCTGACAAACTTTTGTTTTCTTAAATGTTTCTAATTTTCTTTTATGAAGAGAGGTTTCAATGTGCTGTGTAACTTGAGATTTCCTTTAGCATATGATCTAGGGAAAAATTAATTTTAAAAATAAGTATCTAATTGCGTTTAACAACTGATAAAACGGTGAATTCAATAACCTACATCAATTAATAAGGGTTTAATTTCCGAAATCAATTAAAAATATGTAATGGTACTTACTATTTTTCCACAGGCTATGCAAAACACTTTTCATCATCCAGACGTAGCTCGGATATATTTTTATCCATACTTGAACTAAACTATTTTTAACTTTCGGCACCTTGAAGTTCACTTAACAAAGCCGTACCATTCAGTTACGTCTTCGCCCAAAGAATGTTTAAAATTTTGCATTTTGTCCGTTACTCTCAAATTATTTTCAAGAAGGATTAATTAACTAAACACTTACCTTGAAAAAGTTCAAATAACTTTAACCCTTGATTGAGGGAATTCCCTCATTCAATGCTTTAACTATCTACTTAGGTACCATTGGAATTTTCAAATACTACGAAATAGCGGCATTGAAACTTCATAATCCGGAAGTATTAACGTTGCACTTAACTGCAGGTAATAATCTTTCTTTAAACCTGTCTTATTCATATAAAAATACATTTCTTAGTTAGACACAATAACAAAATTTAAAATAAGAGAATAATGCATTTTAAAGCGAATTTGGAAGATATAGAAAAAATGCGAAACATATGTTAATTATGAATAAAAGGCAAAATTTGCATAAAATTGCAATATATGCAGTATTTGGCGAAATATGCAAAATATGCAAAAATTAATTAATGTCAAATGATTGCATTTAGTGCAATTCGTCTAAAACAAAACGATATTCTCCAAGTATAAAAAATAAGCGATATGCATTTTGCATAAAGTCCTCACTCTAGTAATGAATGAAAGGAGCTTGATATTTTGTGTGAATCGGAGACAATGCGCAAAGTAAACGATGCTGTGGAGATGGAGGATGGCATTATGGCGCTATGGTTAGGAGTTTAGGTTAAAACGCATGGCGCTAAAGGATTTGGAGTGATCCCGAAGGAAACAGAGAAAAAATGTGTTAAACACTTTGGTACAATAATTGGTATCCCCCCCCCCTTATTTTGGGTTAAATTGAACCTGGAATTTCCTGAATTTAAAAGTACTATTGAGTTGATAGTGTTTAATGAAACCTGGTGAGAGATACAATAGTAATGGCTGGTCGGTGTGTGGATTGGACCACTTTTCGGTTGTATCTAGTGTGTGTTTAGGGACAAAGTGGATCTGGAGAAGGAAGGAAAATATAGCGCGAACATCCTGAATTAGGGTAGATACACTGCTGTGAGTAAAGAGTCGAATGTGAATGATGAAGCAGTGTGGAATAAATAAATAGAAGACAATGACGTTAAAAGTGCATGGATAAGATTGAAAGACTGTGTTGTCAATTGTGCCGTGCAGATATGTGGAAGAGCGGCTATAGGTAGATAGAAAAAATGTGCTTGGTGGAATGACTCGGTGAAAAAGACAGTGAGAATAAGTAAACAGGAAGTGGTGGTTGTGGAAGGAGAGAATGATTTTGAAGGAAACATAAAACTCTTCTGGGAATGGGTCTGAAATACAACGGGTGCCCAAAAGAGAACCCCCGAGGACTAATGAATAGGAGCAACGAAACAGTATGGGACAATTGTGAAGCTAGGAATGTGCTGGGGAAAATATTTCGGAAAGTTGCATGGTAGTGAGGAAAACAAGACTGAAGTGTTTAATAAAGAGAATGTAGAAGGAATAGTGAATGAAACTGAGAAGGATATTGGGTTAAATAAGATAGAGAAAACGTCAGGAAAATTAAAAAATGGTAAAGGAGCAGGCGTGAATGAAATCACTGGTGAAATGCTAAAATATGGAGGTTCAAAGCTTACATAAGGATTGCGTGAATTATTTAACGTATGCCTTAAGTGTCGAGTCATTGGAAGAACGCGATATTTGTACCACTGTATATGGGCGAGGAGAACAAGAGTGATTGCAAAAACTACAGAGGAAGAAGTTTTCTCTGTGTACCTAGTGAAGTATTTGGAAGAGTACCGATTGATAAAGAACCAACGCAAACTGAGATCCGTGACATACAGTGTGGCTTCATGCCATGGACAGGATGTGTTGGTCAGATGGTGGCTCTCCTGCAGGTAATCGAAAAGTGTTTAGGTGTAATAAAGAAGCTGTACTATGAGTTTGTAGATATGGAGAAAGTATACGACCCAGTGAATAGGGAGAAGCTGTGGGAAACATTAAATGAATATGGCATAAGTAAAGGTTTAATAAACGGAATAACGGCAGTGAATACTTTAATATTGATCTGTGCGACAAGGTTGTATGATGTCACCGTGGTTGTTCAATGTATACATAGACAAATGTGTTAGAAAAGCATATATCGATACAAATGGTGTAATGGTTGGTGACGTAAATCTATTAGTTCTGGTGTATGCAGATGACACAGTCTTATGAAGTGAGAATGCGGATGAGCTACAAACTGATCTGAGGAAGTTTGATATAGTCTGTGAGGGCATGGACCTAAAGGTACACGTGAACAAAACAAAGATTGTGGTGTTCGATTGGGAAGGTGAAAAGGGGGATAGAGTATTTACACTACATAGTGAAATTGTGGAACAAGTGGACAAGATGGTATATCTGGGTAGAATGTTCACTGCAGATGGTACAATGCATGGCGGGATTTTATGACGGGTCAATGCTTGAAAGAAGGTGATGTATATGGGCGACAATGGAAAACGAAAGCATGGGCGTAGCTGCGAAACGAGTACCGTCAGTACCGTATGGAAATGAGATATGGATATGTCAAAAAAACCGAGGAAATGGGATTCCTGAGAAACGCGTGCGGTAAAACGACGTGGGAAAGATGAGGAATAAGTGTATAATGTAGGAGTGTGGCGAAGAAAAGACAATGATAGATAGGTATAAAAGTAGGACACTACTTTGGTTTGGCAACCAACGAAACGTTAACAAAGCAGATTTATGTGGGTGAAGTTAGAAGTAAGGCCGGGACTAGTAGGCCACGTAAAACTAGGCTGAATGGAATAGAATGATAAAAGGAAGAAAGCTAAGGAGTTTTAAATGTCAGGCACAATGTATTAATCTTGCGGGAGCTAGGGAGGTATGCAGGGATAGGAAAGCATGCAGAAAGATTTCAAAGTAAACGAAGCAGGAATTGTTTTGCCTACCCCGCAAGGGATTGGCGTGAATCTTATGCTATGTTATGTTTCGGTAAACCTTGCGGGAGTGTTAGTCGCACGTTGCCTAGTATTAAAATTCTCACCGATTTAGGAGCCTTTATCGTGCCTTTTAGAATATTTTGATTCATTGATTAACCTTATAATAAATACAAATAACGCAAGTTTTGAGATAAATAATGTTGAAGGCTTTCATGCAGGAACAAATGTTCTTAAAGTCGATTTTTTGAAACGTAACGTTTGTTACGCCACTGGTATCATATAATATCATTATAAATGATATTTAAACTGTTTAGGGGCCAATTTTTGTATCTATGGCTCCTTTACAATATCGAGAACGATTGTGACATTAGTTAACCGAGTACAATCTGGTCAGTATAACCCAACATATAATGAAAGTAATTAGAGCACTTTGTATGCGTGATAAGAATTTGCACTGGACTAGTACAATTTTTTTGTAAACATAAACCTTTTTCCATAAATTTTGCAAGATCCAACCCTAAAAACTCAAAAATGGAAGGGAGTTAAAAGAGAAAATTTCAATTAGCACATATACAGACACTAATAAAACAAAACAAGAAATTAAGTATGCATTAAATAATAATTCGTTTATTCAATAAACACATAAAAAAAAGAATAAAATTTTAAGTTATCCAAATTATTGTTTTTGTCAATAACGCCCAAATTAACGTGAAATGTAGATTTCTACCAAGAACATTAGTTAGAAAGCCAGATATTGAACATAGTTACACCATCGTAATTTCATTTCCGCAGAAAGCAGTAACGCATCAAAGTAATTGTTAATTGTAAACGTGAACTCTTTTTTTATATTACTCCTTTGTACTTACAATCTATCCTATTGAACAATAAGCAATTAATGTGCAGGAGAAAACTTCCAATGAAGTCACTCCTTTAATTGAAAAAATATTATAACGTGTAGGTATTACTAGTATGGTTATATTGTATATGACGCTGATACGCAATTGTAACACGTCATGACTTCGTGACACACTCGGGTGAAAATACATTAAAAATAAAATGCGTGTTTTCTGAGCAAACGTTTATTTATTACGCTCTCAACATAACACCCCAAACTCTCACTACCTACTGACTGCTTACAGTAAAAAAAAGGTACTGTTACAACACAAAAGAGGGGGTAACTGTACGATTGTCTTAACACAGCCGCCGCTCTTGAAATTACCAACCATGTAATTTCAAAATGTAAACATAATCCATATACATATTAATTTTATCAAAATTCGTTAACCATAATTATTCACACACCAGCTTTAACAACTGCAAGCTATTACGAGCAACTACTTAATATAAACACGAATACCAATATTTGTTCACAAATGCGCCATATTCACATAACACTGTTATTGCACTAGAAAGACGTACTACAGGTCTTTGCAATACACCACTTAAAATTTTTAAAGTGACTGATCTTACTGTACCATCAGCCCCAGGATGTACAGGGTGGACCGATTTCGATGGGATTGCAGGGTATCTCGGTAACTATTACTGTTAGAGCAAAACTGTTCACGTAGCATTAGGCCAACTTTTTTGAGACAAATTAAACGCCGGAAACAAAAATTTGCTATCTTTTTTCATTTTTGATGCAGGGGCCAAAATTGAATTTTTCCAAATTTCGATAGGGTTCCATATCTCATCTGTTGATAAAAATTCAGGAAAAAGTGTAAAGACATTTCTTGTGCAGTTTTTAGCGTATAATCAAATGGAGTAGTCAATTTTTAAATTTGGTCACCAATAGTCGAGATGCCACATAAACTTAGTTTTTTTTAATGGAAACCATAGTTGGTTTTGACTTCATTAGAATCATTATTTTATAAGTTTTTCAAAAATATATAGTTTATAGAGGTTCTTTTAGAAAATTACGGAATTACAAGCGAATTTGTTAGTTTACACTTTTGTAAGTAGGCGATACAATAACTTAAAACAATAAAACACAGCAAATATGTCAAACAAAAGGTATAATTATTTAATTCTAAGAACAAGGTTACAAAAATAAACCAACCGTCAAACAAATGGTAATATTACTTTTACATAAATTGTTCAAACTGGCTGCCGTTTTGTCGAATGCATAACTGACATCGTCGTTGTAATGATGAAATTGCAGCTGATATTTTTGAAAAGCAGCATTTAAATTGTTATGTAATTCTGCCATAGTATTGTTTGTTTTTTGTAAATTTTATTTTTTATGAAACCCCATAGAAAATAGTCCAAAGCTGTTAGATCAGGCGACCTTGGTGGCCATGGAGTTGGTCCAAAGGTACCTAACCAACAGTTTGGAAATTTACCATCTAAATAATTTCTCACTACTATAGTATTGTGTGCCGGAGCACCATCTTGCTGGAAAAAAAGACCGACTCGTTGTGATAGAGGCAAATTATCCAAGAATTCGTCAAGTTCAATATGTAATAGTTCTAAATATCGATATGCGGTAAGATTTCCTTCAAAAATGCAATAGTGTAATTTATTCCCTTTTAAGCAACTCCAAACATTAAATCCAAACCTGCCTTGATTACGCCTAGGTACCGCTATATGTAAATTTTAATTTGCTCAGTGATGATGATTGTGACGATTGCAAATACCAGCATTACTTATATGAGCTTCATCTGTCCAAATTATATTTTGATGAAAATTAGGCATTGCAGCACATCTATCAATATACCATTGGCAAAATTGTAATAGTTTTTCAAGATCGTTTGGATAAAGGTATTGGTTTATATGAATCTTATAAGGTTTATATTTATAAAGTTTCAAAATTTTTAGCGATTTTGTTTTGGAAATACCAACATCTTGTTCAATTTCTCTACTAGAAGTATTTGGGTTGGCTTCAACACATGCCAAAACATTTAAGGCATCTTGTTCACGATTTGCTATATCGCAATGATTCGGACGTGGTCGGGTAAATGACCCTAAATTATTTAAATTACTTTGTAGACTGCAATAACAAGAATAATCATGTTAGAAAAGCGGCTTTAGAGTCTTTAACGTTTATTTACCTCTTATATATCTTTTTATTAGGTTGATTCCTTTCTGGGAAACTCTCCAAGTATAAACGTTCCGCTTCTTCCGAATTTTCTCCACAATGAATGAATATTTTCAACATATCATACTTTTCACAATTTTCATAACGATTCATTTTTACTATCAACAATAAACTTGTGTTATCTGTGTTTTAATGCACAACTGAAGTTTTCACTTTGTTTTGACATATTTGCTGTGTTTCATTATTTTAAATTATTGTATCGCTTGCTTACAAAAGTGCAAACTAACAAATTCGCTTGTAATTCCGTAATTTTCTAAAAGAACCTCTATAAACTATATATTTTTGAAAAACTTATAAAATAATGATTCTAATGAAGTCAAAGCCAACTATGTTTTCCATTTAAAAAAAACTAAGTTTATGTGGCATCTCGACTATTGGTGACCAAATTTAAAAATTGACTACTCCATTTGATTCTACGCTAAAAACTGCACAAGAAATGTCTTCACACTTTTTCCTGAATTTTTATCAACAGATGAGGTATGGAACCCTATCGAAATTTGGAAAAATTCAATTTTGGTCCCTGCATCAAAAATGAAAAAAGATAGCAAATTTTTGTTTTCGCTGTTTAATTTGTCTCAAAAAGTTGGCCTAATGCTAGGTGAACAGTTTTGCTCTAACAGTAATAGTTACCGAGATACCCTGCAATCTCATCGAAATCGGTCCACCCTGGTGACTAATGCCATCTTCCACAGTCTTGATGGGACATTATTTTAAAACTACATCACCGATTGAAACTACGGAACGCTTCGAAAATTGCTATTTCGACTTCTGAAGTTCCTGCAAATAACCCTTGCACCATCTCGACCAAGACTGTGAATGTAGATATTGTGCGTACTGCCACAGTGATAAGGTATTAAGATGCTCATGAATTAAACTAACTTCGGATAGAGACTTCATGTAATCTCAAACCAAGAAATGGACCGGTATTAAATAGGTCAGATCGTTTGAATCTGAGGCAAGTGGGGCTAAAGGTCGCGACTTCTGGGTACATTCGGCATTAGTTATGAGATGTGTAAGTTCTAAATGCATTAAGTGCGCTTTACTAACTAATTATAAATGTGAAGCTTAAAGGATTTAACATCCCATAAATCTCCTCCTAGTGGGGTAATAAAATTCCATTTAGTATTTTTAGTGGCTAGTTCTTTTAAATACACTCTTTTGAAAATCATTTATTAGAAATTGAGAAATGTAATGAATTTCATTTTTTGCTCCAACAAAATTTTTAGCGTTATCACAAAATATTTCCTCAGGTAAACTGCGCCTGGCAATAAAATATCTTAAGGGAAGCAATAAATGCTTCCGTCGTGAATTGTTCAACTAATTCACAATGAACAGCTTTCACTGCCATACAAATGAATGCTTTATGTGAAATGAACATAAAAATCTACACCAAAGGGAAAAGGACCAAGAAACACTCGACCTACTTGAATGTATATCAGCCATCTTTTGATATCAAAGTTTCCGTTATTATTTTCCTTGCTAGGTTTTTGCCAGAAATTGGCCAATATTTCAGACGCACAATTTACCTTGGGTACCACTATCTAATGATACTTTATGAGTATGTTCGATTAACAAGTCACAAAACAGACCGTTTGGGAGTCTTACGGGATGTTTGCTATTAAAATAAAAATCAGAGTTTTTCAGACATCCTACCACGCGTATGTTTTCTTGGACTAAAACAAAAATTTTTATTTTGAATTAAGGAGTTAAGTTTCACTAAATTTTCAGTGTTATCTTTGAAATGAATTCCTTGTGCGAGCCTTATTAACGACATTTCTGTATTATTCAATACTTTAATTGATAATTCACCCAAAGATTTTTATGATTTATTTTTACAATTGTGATAACATCTGAAGCAAGGAGCTGGTATAAAAAATAATGATGTAGAATTGCAAATTAAGATGACGTAATCCTGGTTTATTGTTGCGCAATTTATTGCAATGACAATGCTTATGTGTAATCGGCCACACCCAAACTGGAATTAATCTTAAATTTCTTCTTTAAATTGAATAAACTGTTTAATGCATTTCTTGAAATTTTCCAATAAAATTTGCAATCATAAAATGCAAGCGTACGCCACAGTAAAATTAGATGCGTACTTAAAATTTAATTAAAGTGTAAATTGCAATAAAAGCAAAATAAAAGAAACAGTAAAAACTGAACTACAATAAAAGTGCCTGAAAAGAGCAATTGTTAAAATTTTTAGTGTAACAAGTTAAAAGATATCTCACCATAAAATTAATGGCACTTTCACATAAATTTAGGGAAAACCCAAAAAAATAACGCTTCCTGCTATAAGGTGCATCAGGAAGTGATCAAAATGGATGCTTTCAAAGTACTTGAAAAAGTTGTGCGCGCATGCCTTTGCGCAAAGGGTTAAGTTATGACGCGTTGCGCAATGATCCGAAAACAATTTATGGGAATATACCTTTAAGAAAAATATGCACTATGAAGACATGTAAATTAAGTTGCCTACCTCGTAGCTATAATGTAAAAATAATTACAATTTTTCTTATATTGACAACAGAACGAATGAAAGACCTTAAATTAAGGTATATTTTAATACAACACAAAAAAGGGTTGTTACAAGTATTTCCTGGAAAGGATAATGTAGTTCGCATAGCTGGTGATAAAACTTCCAGTGGAGTATTAAATCGCCCCCTTGTCAAACTGTGTCCGCTACCATTACGGGAATAATATCTTTTTTTATATTTTTAATTTAAGCTCTTTCAATAAAAATTTTTTTTTTTGGGTTTTGGTTAAAATTCTTTGACTAAATACGTGTTTATTATTTCCCTTTTTATATTTATCTAAGTTTCAAAAAGAAAAAAAAAATGCTTGGTTTTCACTCGCATTTTTCGCCCGGGAGAATGTTATGAATCCGATAAGTTTCCTATTTTGTACATTTACCATTTATATTTAAATTTATAAGTATTGCCGCAAATGTTAATTCCTTCTGCGCAAGTTCTAAGAGCTTTGCTTTGGGGGACGGGCGCGGAGGTAGCGCTGGCTTCGAGCCGTTCGTTGTTTTTTGGTTTAACGTCGATATAGTAGCGTTAATAAATCATCGCCACCTTAGTTAATCTGAATTTGTTATTTTATTGACTAAATTTCAAGTTGATACTCATTTAAGTTAATAGCTCCCAAGAAGAAGAAGTCTCGTGGAATAAGGGTAAGTCACACACTTTCAACCTTGTTCTTCATAATATTCATATTACTGTACATAAAATATAGACAGTCCATTTTTTCTCTTAATAAAAAAAAACCCTTTTCTCTATCCAGATCGTAACAATAGTTACAGAAATTGCAGGGTCAGTTTCTTCCCAATTATCGTCAAGAGAGAGATATATCAAGAAACGAAACATTTTCTTTGCTTGGTGCGAATCGAAGAAAGTTAAGCAGTACACATAAAACGTGACCCTTGCTTATTTTTTGGAAAAATAAAAAAACTTGAAGCCGTCTACGTTGTGGTCAGTGTATAGTATGCTTAAAAGCTTATTACTTTTGGAGGACACTGTTAATATATATTTCGAAGTTCTCGAAAACGAGATCGTTTTTAAAGCGAAAATCAGTGGATCACAAAGCGAAAAAGTCAGAAACTTTCACAAGAGACCAGATCACTATATTCTTGTAGGAACCACCCGATGAAACATTTTTAATGGCCAAAGTAAGTGTTAACTTTGATGTCTGCAAGTACATACTTTATTTCGTAAGAAATTATTCTGGATAGTTTTAATACTAGGAGTGACCGGTGCCTGTCATCGGGCAGAACTTACTAAGATGACTGAAGACGATATTCAGGATAAAGATGATCTGTTACCAGTAACGATTCCTGACTAAGACACATGTTCCAAGAGCATTTACAGTAACAGAAAGAAGAGTAAACTGGATGCAGATCTATAAAAATACAGAGCTCAGATATTAAACGATTCCTTTAAACTATAGAGGGGGAAAATATACTAGGCAACCAGTGCGAATAAATGCAATTTGATCAATTCCTAAGAAGATTGCATGCTATTAAACCCTGTCACACCCATCCGATTTTACTGGTCATTGTTTCCGCCGTACCTCTGCAACACTGCTTGCTAATGTTGGAGGGGGCCTTTTCAGTTTAAAACGGCATGGGGGCTGGAAATCTCCAATGGTTGCCGAGAACTATGTATATGATTCCGTCCAGAACGAAGTTGAAGTATCAAAGAAAATCATTGGAAATAGTGAATGAATGACCCTTACACGCCATCTTCATCGTCCATGCTCTATTGTAAAGTCGTTGCTTCCGGATATTAATATTAGCAGTTGTTCAGGATGTACCATTCATGTAAATATTAATAATCAGTAGGAGTGCTTTGTCATTAAGATGTGATTGTATTAGAAAAATTCGAGTCCTCATAAGTGCCAAACTGATAAAACATACCTGCTTACATGTTTAAATTTGAGTGTAAACGATTAGTGCAGAAATGCGTGCGCAAAAAACTTTCCGCACTAGTGCCGAAAATTCAACGTTCAATGCCAGTTTGTTTGTTAGGAAAACTGTAATGCCGTACTTTCGTAGAAAAAAAAATTGAATAAAAAGTTAAGTTGGTGTTGATGGGGAGTTGATGCTGGAGTAGAGTAGCTACATAATTTAATCCAAAGTACCAAGATTAGGTTCTGCAGACTACTGTACAATAAACACCAGCCTTTTATAACCCTTCGCGAAGAACAAAAAAAAAACTATAGGTAACACTTTTCTAATACGGTGTAGCATTTCAAAAGATGAATGGATACAATAGATACCTAAAGTAAAAATAACTTTGCTCATGTTTCATTTTTACATTGGTGGATACCGGTTTTAACCTGAATATCGTAGGAACTTCTGGTAGTATTTTCTTGGAGAAATATTACTTTATCTCCTCTCACCCATACTGTGATTTTGGGACTGGAATTTTGTCAACCATTTAAAATTAGAACTGTCACTGGAAACCTGCCGTGAGTGTAGTAATCAAGTGTAACGATGTTTTCCGGTTGCAAGTGAGGTTTGTAGTTGGCTTGAAAATTTTTACATAACTGAAATACAATTAATTGTATTTATATTTATTTACGATGCAGTGTTTCAACTCCTAAGCGGAATGCCGACGACAATCTATCGGTTTCAATGGTTGAGTTTGATTGAAAAGTATCTAGGGAACCACCCGAAGATATACCACAATCAAAATTGCCTTTGAGAGAGTGCTGAATGGTTATACGGTTTCTAAACGGAATGTTCCAGGTCTCTCATCGGAGGATAACTCCAGAGTTTGAACGGCGGTTGAAGACGTTACTAAAACTAAATTATTTTGGACAGGACAGTTGTAGAGTTAAAAAGAGGTCATAGTTTCCCTATTTACGAACACGGGTGATTTACCAATGATTGATGATCACTAATGGATGATTTCTAATAAATCCAAGCTCTCGGTAGTTCCATTAAGCTTATGCGGTCAAAATCTAAACGGGCCGTTTTTCAGCAGCGAACAATTTTCACTATGAATATTAATTTAAGTTAGTTTCCAAATTATTGTTTGAGAAAGTATCCACTAAAGAGAAATTAATTCAAGTAATTAAAATTTCTAATTAAAAATTATTATTAATTTTATTAAATACATAAATAAAAAATTTACCTCGAATAGGATTTGAACCTACGATCTGTACTTCGCTAGAGTACCGCGCTAACTATCTGCGCTATTGAGATTCAATTTTGTCTTTATGGATGTAGAACTTCTACATACATAATGATAGCGCAGCTGGTTAGCGCGGCACTCTAGCAAAGTACAGGTCGTAGGTTTAAATCCTACTCGAGGTAAACTATTTATGTATGTATGTATGTATTTAATAAAATTAGTAATAATTTTTAATTACAAATTCACTTTTGAACTTATTCATTCATAACAAAACTTAAAATAATTAAAATTTCTATTTTATCTCATAATTTACAGTCAATGGCTGTATGTTTCACACAAGCATAAACGCAATAAACATGGCGCAATACACGGTCAGTCCAGGCGGCGACGTAGGAAATTGTTTTAATTAAAAGTAAACTAGTTAGCGATTTTAAAATCATATTTCATATACAAAAGAATATTAATTTCATTGTTGAAATTAAAAGTTACTGAATGATACACGTTTTCTACTCAAGATGTACATTATAATGCAAAATACGTTACCCTCGCTCACATTTTTCATATCTTTAATCGAGAAATAATAAAAGAAAATCGTTATTTACACTTAATGGTGTAATAATTTTATTTCAAACACAAAAGATATTTGAAATTACTTTTCTTTTGCAATTCATTACACAACATTTTACGGGTTAATTATTTTAACGGTTAACGAGTTAATCAATCTAGAGGCTTGATTTCGGATTAATCATTTTTAAGAGGATCACAATTTATACGGAATGTTAGGAGTTGCATACAACTAATGCCAGCAAATTTATGCTTGTTACTGGCTACTCTAGTAAAGAAAAACTAATCTTTACACAAGGACACGTTTTTACTTGCAAGACCCTGTATACTCTCCTTCTCGCTAGTTTGCATACCTTTTACCTCCCCTACACTATTGAAGAGGTTTTATGGGATACATCGTTTAACCAATGATCTACCCATTTTTCCTTTCAATAGTTAGACAGTATCTGCTGAATCATATGGTACTAGACTCACGTAAGTCGAATAAACAGTGTGGTTTGCTTCTAATGAAAAACGAGTTACTTTTAGTTAAGGCACTGGACAGTCCTCTTTTGCGCCTTACGAGTCGTAAATCAAACTAACCTGGACTGTAAGGCCAGAGTGAGATGTTCCATAGCTAACGTAACTGTGAAACTAAGACTTTTTTAAATGTAGAAATTCTTGTGTCTATTCAATTCTGATTTTATTTCTTTTTTACAGGTAAGCCTCGTTCTTGCTAATCAAGAGAATATATGGTACACATAACTCAAAAATGGTAAGAACCAGAACATTGTTATATCACAAAATCAAAATTGCACAATTTGTGGTGTTTAAGATTATTTTTATAGAAGTTTTATACTTCTATATGTGTGAATAATATTGTAAAGGATACGTTTTTTTTTTAATTTGATACATTTTAAATTACTTGAAATAAATTCCAACACAGCTACCACTCTTCAAAGATATATCATTTATGTTTCGAAACTATTAGCTATATTTTAAAATAATTGATAATGTAAGGTACAACTTCTTTTATTGAACTTGGAGGTAACAATTTTTGTAACTAATAAGTAGTATTAAGTGTGACAAATCTACGTTCACACGATAATATATTAGATAATATGTAATAAGCCTGTAAATATATGATAATTTATACAAGGAGAAGCGACAGGAAATGTTAAGTTTAATAGTAATATTACCTAAGAAATCGGTTTTCAGCAAATGTAGAAGGCTATTGTACTTGGTTAGCTACTTTCGAAACAAGATGAAATTATATAAAATGATTGATAACCTAACCATCAGCTATAGGTTGTGCAGCAAACAAAAACTATTACACAAATCAATATTTGACAGGATTCCGTTCTAGCTTTATATTTTCGTCCGTGGCAGCAAATGAATCAGCGTAAAGAAAAGACATCAGCATTATCGTTTTATCGTGGAGGTTGTATTACGTAGCACCAAACATCAAGTGTTTGGCGGTAATTATATCTACGAGGCTAACACCCAGTATAACATAGATACCGTTAAGCTTCGTTTACTTTCCTTCTCTTGAGCAGATCCTAAAAATTTATAAAGGAATCACATTTAGGAAAAAGGATTGAAGTAGTACTAAACAAATTTAAAGTAATGAATTAGTTAAGAAAATCGACAACTAGAACTAAATCAACCGGTTGTTCAATTCAATTCCAATAATTTAACTCAGGTATTACGCTGGTACTGTGACAATTATTATTTTTGAAAAAACAGAAGTTGTAAAATGGAAACTAAATCAAACCAATCTTATTGTCAATAATGGATTCGCACAAATTAAATTCACTTTGGCACCTTAAGAAACCTTAAATTTAATCTAATTAGCGTGCAACTTTCTAGTTACAAAATAAAAAATTAATAAAATAATCGTGGCACAAGAGTGTCTATCTTTAAAAGCAGCTAAAAGGAATCAAGAACAAAAAAAATTAAATGTGTTACAGTTTCCGTATTTGCTAACCGATATAACTTTATTGGCTGCGAAGAGTTTTTCACAATACAAATAACTGTCAAACTGACTGACAAACCAGTAAACAAAAGTAACAATTTTAATATACTAAAAATAGAAATGGAATAGAACTCCCTACATATTACATGCAAGTGTATATAAACTTACTTTAGGAAAGATTGGGCTACAAAGTACACTTATGAATCAATTTAGCTGGCGTGAAATGTTGCTTTAGCTCCTGCGAACTACTTCAGCGCCTACAGGCGATAAAGTAAATGTTTTTTTTTTAATTTTCAAAAGTCCCATTCAGTTTGTAGGTGGATAAAGGTGGTGATTATCTGTTCTAGTCTTATTGACTTAGTTGTTATGGTAACGCGAACGGATGTATACAGATTACTGTTATCTCATCTTACTAGTCACAGTAAGAATGACTATCTTGTCTAGACCGAATACCAATTCTTTAAAGGGCGATTTTTGGTAAGATCGAGATTGAAAATTCGTACAACTTAAAATAATATTTATACTAAACTGCTCACAGAAGATGAAAAGAGAAAATAGAAAACATATTTACTAAAAAACGGTCATTGAAATGTTCTAGTAAAGTTTAAACGATTAATATTAACATTTAATATCAGTACACGAAACACCATAAACAGAAACGAAGAAGTTCAATTTGATTATGTAAGGTTTGAACGTGTTCACCTATGTAATAATAAGATATAATATAATATAATAAACTATAATGTAATTACGTAGTCTTTGTCTAACGGTTAACTCACCACCCGAACGACAGGTAGAAATACAGTAGTGAAAGAGCTTATTTTTTACATCTTATGCAGGAGTATCTTAAATCACTTGGTGGAAGGTATTACCTTGTGTAACTCCATAAATATGAACCATTACTAAGAAAGTAATGATTCGATTCTCAGCGAGGATAAACCCGGAATCAACATAAATGAGCAGTCCATACGTTGATAAAAAACGTATAGCACAGATTCACTTAGGTTGGTTACAAAGGATTTTCTAAAAGTCATAGAACTGCTGAGTAAACTTAAAAGGTACATTTTATAATAAAAGCTTCATTAATTTCTGGAAGACTTATAGGAAAATTATTCTCCAGTCATTGTCATTTTGTTAAGATTTTGTCAGAAGAACCAGGACGCAAACACAGACCTGAAACAGCCATTGTAGTTACCCCTTATCACGCTGGGTTAAAATGGTGGATAAAAGAACTTCAGTTACTTATACACCGGGGACAAAACATCATTAATACTGTATTTATACCCTTGAAGCTCTGGAAAACCGAAACATCACTAGATTAAAATGTCCCGCAGTGTCGTCTGAAATTAATCCCATAGGACGCGTATATGATTTCTTACCGGTTAAAATGGAAGTAAGATTTACGTATCAGGTAAAGGTAACTACCGATAGATCAGTGACGGGGGTAGCCTGAAAGTCGCTTTACCTACAATCATTAATCAATATCGGAAAGGTATTGGTATAAATAGCACAAAAATAAAAATAAACACAGAAAAGTTTAAAAACAAACAAAGCTTGGTTACCATTTGTAGCATTCAACGGTAAGGATCAGCAGAAGCCTGGACTGGTGCTATATAAAGAAAGCTTCAAAACTATCTGACGATCTAATAAGATACTGTAAGCTTACGGTGAGACCAATTGTCTCAAGCTTAATTAAGGAATATAACTTTTTTCACATATGTGAATTTTAACTATTAGTTTTCAATATCTGCAATAGATGCACGATCTCAATATCGTATAATATAAAGAACTTGATTCTTTTGTCTCAATCGTAAACAAAACACAAGCGTTGTCACTGCAAGGGCTGTGCAATGCCGAAATAACAAACAAAACATGAACAAGTAAATAAATTTTATAACTAGTCAAATAACTTTACGACTGTGAGTTGGGCGGAAATCACACAAAGTAACATTCAGTAAGGAAATAATACGCCTAAAAATTCTACTAATATAACAATGAAACCACATTCACACGTCTGAAGGACGCTCGCTCAAATTACAAAATACAAGCGCTGTGCATCAGTTTCAAAGTAAATACACAAATGTCAGTAAAATTTACACAACTACGTTACTTCAAGTCTGCAGTTCTAAACAGATTTCATTTCTTCCCAAGCCACAGCTACCGGACACGAGAGCTCTCGTTTAAATGATTCTTATAATAGATCGAGAACAATAATCCGCTAGACTCCTCAATTCCTTCTTTATATACGAGTGAGCTTGAAGCTTTAAATCGGGTTGGTTTAGAAGTGAATCCGTTCATGTTGGTCTTGACGATTCACAGCTAGCAAGCCAGCCTGGACAATTCCACCATAGTTGAATGGACTTTAGAGCTTTGGGCGTGACTTTCCTGGCTAACAGGTCAGCGGGATTACATTTAGTGGGAACATGTCTCTAGATTGCGGAAGAAGTACGCCTCTGTATATCAGCGAGCTTGGTTGCATATAAAGGCTTTTGGCAGATTAGGACTGGTTTTCAACCACCCTAACACTATTGTCGAATCCGACCAAGGGTACGTGGAATATATTTGCATATTTAAAGCCATGAGTGCCTGTTCAGCAGGTTTGGCTAGTAAGACAGCAGCGCTGAGTTCAAGCTTTGGAATGGTAAGATGATTTAGGGAGGCCGACTATGGCACCGGATCATGCCATTCTACTTTCTGTCAAAACTGTTATAAAAGTATTTCAGCACTAACGGTGCATGGTTTAAAAAATCCAAGTGGGTCTAAGATTTGAGTAATTTGGGAAAGAACAATGAGCTTTATTGTCTTTGTGATGGGAGCTGGCGCAGTGGTGAATGGTGTTCATCCTATCAGTATGAAAGGTCCAAATAAGGCCTAGAGTGGTGGTGTTCTCATGAGAACCTACCACCAGTAAAGCTGGATGGATGTCCTCCTCGGGTAAGCGAGCCAATACCCTTGGATCGTTGGAAATCCACTTGTTGTTCAGCTTGCAAGAGGTGATCGGCGCCAGTTAAGAGGTCATCGAAATAGAAATCGGACTTGATAATACCTGATATTTGCGAATTGGACCTTTCGACATCTATTCCGAGTGATATAAATATCGGATAACAAGAAATGAAGCAGACGCCGTTGCATATCTAACGGTGTTTAAATCAAAGGACATAAGTGGCTTAGAGGGAGTAGGTCTCCGTAAGATGCGTTGGAGGAGTATTGGGGGTTGACTAGTACTTGTCTGTAAATATTCTCGATGTCAACGGAAATGTCAAAGATATACTTTCGAAACCGTACCAAAATGGAAAAGAAGTCCGGTTATATAGTTGGACCAACCATTTCAAGATCATTGAGAGACCAACCAGACGTCGATGAGGAATCGTTAAAGACCACACGAATTTTGGCGGTTAGACTTGATTCTTACATCAGTGCCTCTAAAAGATACATCTGAAGGTGGCTTGTGGCCTAGATTTTGATATTCCTCCATAAATGCATCTTGGCGCTCTAACATGCCTCTCTAAAGCGAGAAATTGTCTTTGAGCCTTTTCGTATATTGTATCTCCAAGGGTATCGATAGAGGCCTGGAAAGGTATGTCCACAATAAATCTTCCGTTTTTATCTTATGAGACAGTTTTTGTAAAGTGGGTCTCGCACTACATTTCTTCAGCAGAGTGCACCTTTTGAGAGGAATAGCTTTTTAATTCCCAGAATTTGGTTAAGTACTCACGTACAACACACTAAAATGGGATACTAGAAATTATAGCACCTATTGGACCGGAATGATGAGAGCTTAAAATTACACATTTTAATTGAATAGCGGATGATAATTTACTTACACCTGATACCATAACGTTAGCATCTTCGACGATCAGTTTTAATTTCTGACATATTTCAGCGTGAATGAAATTAGACTGTAACCAGATTCCAATAAAGCGCGAATTGTGTGTGCCTTCCAGTAGAATCAAGAATTTTAGCGAACACGGTTGGTAGAATAACCTGAGTAGCGTTCGTTATGCCTACTAGAACCATTGGGTTCTGTTTGCCGTCAAGTGGAACCAGAGGTTAGGTGTAGCAGGGAATGATGTCTCACCTTGCTGGTGCAACAGTTGTATTTAGAAGGACATTGAGTCACCGTATGACTGAGGTTTTCTCTTTTAGGGTGTAGATTTTACATCGGACTTAGATTGTAAGCTATCTAGCAATTTTGCAGTGTTCGTTAGAAAGGTTTTTAACACGTCAAAATTCGGTAGTGAAGTACCAGAATAGTTTTGGAATGTTTCCCAGTGGCGCAATGTTTTGGAAGTTTACTTTACATTATGTATTTAATGGTCGTCTCAAATAATTGGTCATCGGCAGCCAAAGAGCTAAAAGCGGTGGCGTGTTTAAATAACGTATCTAAATACGGGAGAAATCTCCTTGACGCAGGGTTCTAAATCTAGTGTAAATCTCAAGTGGTTGAGTATTAGCATACGACGCTGATCATATCTGGAACAAATTGATTTCCAAGCAACTTGATATTTGTCGGCGGACAATTAATAATGTAACGATTTGATTACCTGACTGGCGTCGCCAGTAAGACTGGACTTTAAATAGTGTAGTCGTTGGACATCTATTAGCTCCTCATTTGAATGAGTGAGTCTATTAAAAACTTCCCGCCTCGACATTACACGACGGTGAGGTTGAAATACTTTTAACTTTGACTCCGTTGAGTAGACATTTCGCGGATGAAACCGTTTTAAAATACGCAGATTCAAATTGTTCGTGGTGACTTTTGTCGTCGGTTATATCAGAGACAAAATTAATAATTTCAGTATGAATTTCATCGTATTCCTTCAACAAAGGCGTTGTAGTCTCCAATCTTTTCTGGAGCTCAATTGCATCTTATGCGGCTATTAAGTTTTGTAATGAATGTTTGGAACTCCGTAAGCTTGTATTTAATTTAACCCATGACTTTATTTAATTCGTCAACCATAGTGAGGGAGGATGAAACAATTTTGACAATTTGCTAATTTTGAATATAATATCGGCGGCCAACTAACAGGCAATAGAAAAATTATGTGAAACGAATTTAATTCTTCATTTTCCTAAAATTGTTTGAAAGGAACCTATTGGTATCTCTAAAGTTCGGCGAAATTTACATAAAGAAAATGAAAGGAAGTTTGTCTGGGTTTGAGGCGACGGCAGCTTAAATATGTGACTAAATAGACGATTTTTGATTCTTTTAACTTAAACTTCACCAATGTACAGAATACAGGATTATAATTAACACACGTACACTCATCTGGATATCCGGCTCGAAGGACCAATTTGTATATGTGGCAATTGCCTTTGCAGTAACAATTTACTGTATTCGTGGGGCGCACAAACCCACTGTGATAATTTACGGCGTATCACCAAAACGTTTCGTTTAATTAGTAGAACGTTGGAGCGTCTTAACCAAACAACTAATGAGCGTTAGGAAATAATTTTATCAAAAGTTCCATTAACAACAAAGGAAAGACGTTTATTAAATACACGTAAGCGCTGACTGCACAGCAGTTGAAAACTGACTCACCGTTATTGGGGTATCTTTTTAAAACTTGCCCTTTGTAAGTCTTAGGATTACCGTTATACAAACAAATCGAAGAATCGGAAATACTACTCGATTCTTAACATATTAATTGTTTTGTACGTTCGGTGATTGTTTTAATTATTTTACCAATTGACTAATTGTATTTTCCGGAATCCAAGTTTTATTTATTTGAATGCTGGCTTATTTGTAACTTTTCCGTTAAAGATGTATGTTATAATACAAAATATGCTATCGCTCGCTATTTGTCATGTTTTTAATTGAGAAATTATAAAAGAAAATCGGTATTCACACTTAACGGTGTAATGATTTAAATTATTTAAGCCTGTTTATCATGAAAAAAACTTAATTAAGATACTGTTACACGTCCAAATCGCACTAGGCGTCGTGCATGTTTACCGAAATAAGCGAATTGTCAAGCCAGCTACGGTGGAAAGGCGCGTGGTCGATATAAGTAGTAAAATGATTGAAAAGTAGTTTCAAACACCATACACTTAGCATTAATCTACAACTCACAATTCTCAGTCCAGGAAAAATTGTCTCTAGGCGCCACCACAATCTTAAATTTTGCTAAAATAAATATTCTTAGGCGGGATGATAAATTAATCCTCTTTGACTGTGGATGACAGGATTGCAGCCTGCTTAGTAAAACCATTCACCATTCAAATTCAGTCACACTTCAAAATAAATTTTGAAGTATCCCTCGTATACCTGTAAATTTATATTTCTAAATGTTATAAAACTTTGGATTAAATAAATATTCCCAATCCATAAAATTCTAAATAAAATAAACGAAATCGATTTAATAATGAATTTTTATCTCAACAAAATGTTAGTTAATTGCTGAATAATTCAAACAGAGCGGTTAGTGCTTGTACCATCAATAATACCTTCATATTTCATTACTACTTTATCTTTAAAATCGTATTTAGACATTCAATAGATATAAACTTTAATACTTCAAAACTGTAATTTATGCTGAATAAAAATAAGTACTTTGTTCGATCCTTAAATTCGAAAATATGCAAAGACATTTCGTTTATTTCAAACACAAAATATATTTGAAATTTGTTTTGTGGGTTAATTATTTGTATTCTCTTATGACATGCTTTATCAATATCTAACGGTTATTGTGTTAATTAATTTAGAGGCTTGTACTGCATACTGAAGATGTGAATGAGCGAACCGAGTGTTTCTCGCAAAGATAGCCCGAGATGGTATCAAAGAATATAACTCAGCAGCACAATAGCCGCTGTAATAACGATAATACAAAGAAAGAACTGAAACCATCCTTCTATGCTCAAGGGACTGTATGTGAGAAGTTAAGGACAGGTCATTTATAAGCCTAATTGCTCTCTTCTGAATACGATCAACCATATCGAGAGCGTATTGGGGAGTATTAACCCAGAGGTGAGAATTATATTCCAGATGAGGCCGAATTTGGCCCTTATACAGCAGAAGGAGTTCTCGAGAGGTAAACTACTGCTTAGATCTGTAAAAAAAGCCTATTTTACGAGCAGCTGTTTTGGTAGCTGACAGAAAATGGTCAGCCCATGAGAGATTTGAAGTTAGTCATACCCAACAAAGTAATAGAGTTTGAAAACTTAAGAACTGAGCCATTCATACTTACAACAGGAAATGATCGATCTTTTTTGGCGGAGATAAGGCAACACTGAGTTTTGTTAGCATTAAATTTAACTAGATTATTGCTTCCCCATTCGAGAATACGCTGAATGTCTTTGTTGATCGAATTTTCCATTTCAGCTTTAATTTCTTGATTTGACATAGAAGGTGGATTATTACTATGAGTAGACTGAGCTGACCTACAGTGAAGAGTGCTATCGTCAGCAAAGCAATGGATGGGGTTAATTGTTGAAGAAATAAGGTCATTTATGTACAACAGAAAAAGTGTAGGCGACCCGTTACCGGATCCCTGTGGTACGCCCGCGTTAAATCTAACTTCTTTTGAAAAAAGTCATCAACTACGACACGTATTCGTCTTTTATCAAGAAAAATAGAAACCCAGTTGATGAGCGTATCATTTAACCCAAACGAGATGAGTTTGGCAAGTAAACACTTATGCCAAAAGTGATGGCAATTGGTCGGTAGTTTGAGGGATCGGTCTTATCGCCTTTTTTGGGAATAGGTTGAACATTTGCTAACTTCCATGATGAAGGGAATTTCCCAGAAGACATAGATATCGTATAGAGATTAGATAGGACTGGTACTAGTTCGGGGGAGCATTTCTTTAAGACAATAGCTGGGATACCGTCAGGGCCAGTCGCCTTATTGAGATCAAGCCTACCGATGAACGATTCCAAGAGCTTGTAGCGAAAACGAATTGGTTTCATAGCGTATGAAGAAGAATTGACTAGGGGCACATCTTTTCCAGAATCATTGAGTCACGAGTTTGATGCAAACAAATCCACAAAAACATTGACTTTGTCTAAAGAATCAGCAACTATCGATCCGTCAATAGACGTCAGGGGATAAAGATGTTCCAAAGTTTTTACTAATGGCTTTAGCTAAAGACCAAAATTTACGACTGCTAGAGGAGATGTAGCTAGTTCATTGCATTTTCGTTGTTCGAACAACTTTTTAGTTTTAGTGATTTCACTTTTGCACATCTATTTGTTACAGTCCTGACAGTAGTGACATTTTTGTTCGGTTTCAGAATATAGGAAACTATCGATGTGTCCTTGGTAAAGTAAAATTTTGAAGAAAGAACTTCTTTCCTGTTGCAAACTAATGCGGCTGGCATTTCAGGATCATTAATAGTGTCAAGCATTTATTTTCAATAGCATCTGCCCCAGATCGTACGAGGTAAAACATTTTCACACGTTGTGACCTTTTAGACCATAAGTAAGATCTAGCACAACTCTTTTACCTTGACCTCTCTCTGAAGGTTCACTTTCTTTTTTCCCGAGGTAAACTTGCATAATCAGTTACAGAATCGAATGACTTGGTATTTAGCAGATCTATTCGCGATGTACTGTCTAAAAGGACAACGGCCTCTAAAAGGTACCAGCATCTCATCTACAGGTACATTTTCGTGAACATTGTAGAGCATAGATAAATTGCAACCCATTCATCCCAAAAATCCCATATGGGAGCTAATGTATCTGTTTGGCGTCGTTGTGGTCGAATTTTTGTATCGTCAAAGCGAATTATTCGTTGAATTACATGAAATCGCTGTAGAGACATCGTTGCTCTGAATATTGTACGACCTATATTTCCATCCCACAGACTGGCCAAAATATGCTTCTAGTGCAACTAATGTTAGTTCTTGAAACGTGTCGCCACAAAGTCTTTTGTCTTCAAATTTTCAAAATTAGGTTTACAATTTTGGGTGTGAAATATAAGAAGTACGCGGATTTTATATCAATTATTCGCTACGTAACATACCTTGTTAGCCCAGGAACCAACGAATAATATTTGCTGCTGTTAACCTTCCCGATTGATGTGTCTTTTAGTTCCATATCATATTGCCATCTTTTGAAGTTACGTATCAGCTTCATCTGAAATCGTATCTTCTACTTCATCAACCGATTCGTTATTATATATCTCGGTTTCGGACAAATGGTCTTCTTCTTCTGCAGAAGCATTAGAATCACTATCAGAAAAAGTTCACTATCCGTAAACACTCTCTCACTGCACATTTTCAATAATAAATTTCAATTGTTAGGCATTTATTATTAGAGTCTAACATCAAGTTTGGTACTTACTACGAAACTAAGACACAGATGCTTCCTGGGTGCATTTATACGCGGAGCCACAGACAAGTCTCAACAGGATTCAACTTGTTTACCGGTACGGAAATAACGCATGCAATTCGCGCAATATTGCGCAATAATGTGGCAATATTATGTAATTTGTTTATATTCATGAAAATAAAATAAAACTAATAACATACATTTATGATAATAATCTGCTTCCCGTTCTTCTAATTTGAACCACACACATCACAGGGTCATATAGACCCAAACACAGTGAGTGTAACAAATGCATTAAAAAAAAAAATTATAATTTTCTAATATCAATCTAGGTACACCATTATTAGAGTAATGAAATAAAAGTCATGCAGTGGCAACGATATATTTAAATAAATTAACGAATTATGTACATTAGAATAACGCGATTGGGTCATATTAACCCGAACACAATAGGAGGGTGAAAACCATGATTGATATGCCGTATATTTTGATGCTGTAAGAATTTTGCATCAATGTTTGCTTAACCTGAGCATTTTGTGAAGCGACAAAAAGTCTAAATGTGAAAGTTGACGATGAATCACGTATCGATAAGTAATGTGATAGTTGATTAATCATTAATGCCTTTAATTCACCCACTGATTCCAGATATTAGTTGCAAGATCTAAAAACGGGTTAAAAAACTTCGAGTAGCACCAAACCCGCCATCAAGAACACAAATCTTGGCAACGTTTCACACAGCAAAAGATATCCCTCAGATGGAGGTTCCCGCAAGTTAGCAAAGTCGAAGAATAGAAAACGTGGCTCAAGTTCTGTTGCGATTTATTAGTATAATGAAATAAATACGTTAAGCTAAGCAAAAGTAAACCTTACCTAGTTTTCTGTTAGTAATAGAAAACGCATAAATGTTAATTAAAACTACAAACGATTACAACACTCCGGGGAGTTACTCGTAAGTTTTGACTTTTATAGCAAATTCTAATAGTTTTAAGATTAATTTTTTCTTCCTTACTTCTAAAAAGTATAAAATTGTGCAACTACACACGCTTTTATCGAAAGCACAAATTTGTAAGGGTTTAATAAATTAGTAGATTAGTAGAAAAAAAATGTGAACTAGAGTAAAGGCGCACAACCTGCACCAACTGCATCATGCACAGCTTTTGTACAGTAAATCCTGATAAACTACAGTTTAGAGCATCTGTAACAAAACCATATAAAACTATATCCTCTGATGAGATTTATATCTATCTGCAATTCTTTTGTACGTAACGGAAATAATTATTATCCGAATGATCCTTAAATCTTTGTACTTATTGCACTGTATCAACGTTATCCAAGCTTGTATTTCAGTAATCGTTAAATTAAATCTACATAATTAAATCGTTTATAGTACAGCGGCACACTAACAAAAACTCAATCACGTTGACACCCTAAACGCTTTGGAAATTAAACCTGTCAGTTATTAGAAGAGATTCGTATATCTCAAACGATATTTTTTGTGTTATTTTAGGGTTAAATGTGATAAAGACAAATTTCTTGCATATTTTTTTGTGAAAAAAAAGCATTTATTCATTAACTACGTAAAGTGTATGATGATTCTCGTGAAAGAGTGCGTGTTAGGATGACATTTAGAAAAAGATACTGAAATTAGCGTTCTTTCAAATGCGACCAAATTTGCATATTTTCTATTGCCTGTAAACAGATTGTAAGGTTTTTAAACACTGGAAGTTATCAGGATCGTTCATTAATTTCTTTGCTAATGAATAGCCATGTCAAGAAAACTTATTTAAACATAAAAGTAGTTAGTAAACAAGAAGATTGTAATCTATCACGGATGCTTTTTTAGACTTTGTAATTAAAGTTATTGCACTTACGTTTTTATTCTAATTTTGCTTCTGTAATAGTGGAATTTTTCTTTTTAATCAATTTCATATATTTATTTTAGTTTGCTTTTCACTTGTTTGGGAACGTTTTGTACGCTAATGACGTATTATTTTGTACAAAATTTATTTTTTCAGAATTCAGCATCCTTTATTTTAATTCCCTTGTAGAGCTATTGTTCAATTTAGATATTTGTTTCATTTTATTACAAATTCTGAACGTAAGTAACGAAAGAGTGATATAATTATGCTCAGTTTTAAATGCCTAATCCGCTGTGGAGGTCAAACGTGTGAAAAACCCACAACCTTAGATGTTACGAGACAACGGGATACGTGAATGTATCTGGAAATGGAACATTTGCAAAATCAAGTGAACTAAGGGCGAGTCGTAATATAAACACTGCAAGTACTCAAGTTCGTGAGAAGCAAATTGGTGGTAATTACAACTACGAGATAAAGTGTTTCGAGGAAATAGGTGTGGAGAGCTGTCAGAAGATTTTTACACTATACCATCTAAAGATTTGTAAAGAAATTCAATTGCTCGGAAAAGACCGCTATGTACAGCTTATGTGGATTACCAAAAGGCATTCGACAGCGTACCACATAGCTGACTATTAGGGTGTTTAACAATATACAAAAGAGAGCAGAACATTATAAAGTTACTACAGCACGCAATGCAACTATAAAAAACAGCTCTAATAGTTAACAATGATGATGGTAGCACAGAAGTTGGCCATATAAACATTCAGCGGGGTATATTCCAAGGGGATGCATTAAGCCCCTTGTGCTTTTGTTTAGCGTTAAAACCACTTACATCTCTGTTAAACATCTATAACAAAGGGTGCACGGGTAAAAGGTGAGATTATAAATCATTTATGGTATATAGACGATTTGAAAAATCTAAAGAAGAAGAATTACACAAGTTACTTGACTTTCTACGCAACTTCAGATCCGATATTCGAATGAGATTTGGTCTAGAGAAGTGTAAGGTTAGCAGCATGATCAAAAGAAAGTGGGTTAAAAACGAAGGCTATGGTGTAATTAATCAAGGACTAGTGCAAGGCATGGAAAAATATGATATGTACAAGTACTTAGGATATGCACAAACGTTAGTAATAAATCAAACCATTTGTAAAGAGAAAGTTACCGACACATACGTGGACCGAGTGAGATCTATACTAAAAACTGAAGCAAGAAACACGACAAAGGCGATAAACACCTACGCCACATCAGTCATGACGTATAGCTTTGGGATCCTTAAATGGACTGATCCAGAGTTGAGTGCTTTAGACATGAAGAAAAGGAAAAAATTTCGTAAATACAAATGGCACCAACCAAACTCAGCCATTGAGCGTTTCCACCGTCCACGCAAAGAAGGAGGTAGCGAAATTCCCAGCCTAGCGACTAGACATCAGGCAATGAGAGCTTAAAAGCTGACTGAAGACCAAGTTGTGGCCACAAGAAGTTACAGAAAGCGCATTATGAGAGAACACATCCAAGACATAAAATGCAGAATGTGTGGAGAAAGAGAGGAATCAATCGACTATATCATCGATGGGTACCTCGCTCGTAAACAGTATTTGGATAGGCATAACAAAGTAGCAGGAATAATTCACCAAACGCTTCAACAAATGCATTTCTCGAAATATATACAAGTTCCACACTGCAAATACGAACCACCTTCAGTTTCTGAAGACAATACTATTTGTTTATACTGGAACCGACAAATATTAACTGATAAAACAATCAACAACAATATTCCAGGTATAGCCTTAACATTAAAAAAGGAAAAGATTACGTATGTCATTGATATCGCCGTACCGCTCAGTGCGAACACCGACAAAACGTACTCAGAAAAGATAAATAAATACGTATCACTAGCTGATGAAATAAAAGACATGTGGAAGATGGATGTTATGAAAATCGTGCCAATAATTCTAGGCAGTTTGGGCGAAATTCTGAAAAACCCCTTCTCCAGCTTAGAAACCCTGAAACTAAAAAATAACCTATGCAAAAATCTATTATGTTTAGTACCTACATTATTATGAGTCGCTGTAAGTGTGTATACATTACCTGCAACTGGCAAAACGAAAAATAATAATAATAATAACAATAGTAATAATAATCATAATTTGAATTTGAATTTGAATTTATTTATTTCATAAATATATACATCGTTGTAGGTCAAACAAAGTCAGAAGACTTGTGTGTCTGTACCTTACTTAATCAGTTACATTGTCATTACATGAAGTATTTAATTTAAAGAAAATTTTGTAGACGCTCGAAGCACGTACAATCAATGAGATAATTTACTGTTAATTACGTACTATGTTGCTACGATTCCGAAACAAAAAGAGAAAAATATATCGGATTCTGAATAAAATAAATTATATGCTATACAATATACACAATAATCGGAAAAAAAAATTATATATACGTTTCAGATTATTAGTAAGCATTTATAAGCACAAAAAAATAAAGGAAGCACAAAAAAATAAATAATAATAATAGTAATAATAATTGAATTGAATTGAATTGAATTATTTATTTATTAAATACTTACAGTATACGGTCTTACCAAGTCGTCAACTTATTGGTAGGTTCCGCTTTTAAACATATACACACATATATATATATATATATATATATATATATATATATATATATATAGTACATATTTATGTTCAATTGTAGTGTAATAATAATAATAATAATAATAAATTAGAAAACCCTGAACAAATGCCACTATTTATGACCAGCGGGATTACATATTTATTACCGAAAACGGAAGAGTACAATCCAAATCCATCTTATTATCGACCCATCACCTGCCTCCCGACAATATACAAATTACTAACATCTATAATAACAAGTAAGTTATATGAACATCTAGAAATAAACAACTTACTAGATGAAGATCAGAAAGGATGCAGAAAAGGGTCGCAAGGTTGTAGAGAGCAGTTAATAATTGATTCAGTAGTAACTGAGACAGCAAGAAAGAAGAAACACTCGCTTTATAGCTTATATTGATTATCAAAAAGCTTTTAACAGCATTCCTCATTCCTGGTTACTTGAAATATTACGATTATACAAAGTTGAAGACAACACACTGAATTTTCTAACTTATGAAATGTCAACCTGGAATACAAAAGTACTATTAAATTCACCTTCTAGTTATTGATGCTGGCAAACTACAAATATGTAGAAGAATTTTTCAAGGGGATTCCTTAAGCCCGCTTTGGTTCTGCCTAGCATTAAGACCTTTAACTACACTGTTAAACAGGCAAAACAAAGGATAATAAACACAACGATGTTAAATCATTTATGGTACATGGATGATTTAAAGCTATTCGCATTAAAATTACAACATCTACATACGTTATTGGATTGTGTTGCAAAGTACAGTTCCGATATCCAAATGAAGTTGGGTTAGATAAGTGTAGCATTAATACAATGACAAATGGAAAGTGGATTGAAAATTCAGGATATGCAGCAAGTAATGGTCAAGGTATGATCTAAAATATGACAGCAAATGACAAATATAAATAGTTGGGATACATTCAAGCTCTAGGGATAGATCAAATGTTGTCTAAGAGAATTGTAACAGAGAAATATTTAAGTCGAGTAAATGCTATACTTAAATAAAAACTATCTACACGAAATATTGGTTTAGCAGTAAACACTTATGCTACCTCGATTCTAACATACAGCTTTGGTGTATTGAAATGGACCAATACTGAATTAGAAGCACTAAATGTTAGCACTAGAAAACCTTTCTATAAACACAGATGACACCATCCGCATAGTTCAATCGAAAGGTTTCATTTACCAAGAGGTCACGGAGGTCGTGGAATACCATGTATCAAAGCTCGACATCACATGCAAATAGAAAAGCTTCGCCAATATTTCATGCAATAGGCAGTTACTAGCCGAATTCATCAAGCAATACTGGAAGCAGACTTAAACATATCACCGTTAAAGCTCACCCACAAAGATTATAACCCTAACTCTAAAATTTTAAGCCTCTCTGAGTTAAAAGAGCAATGGAAGAACAAGCGACTTCATGGACGTTATCCAACAACATTAGATAAAAACGAAATAGACAGTTCTGCGTCTCAAGCATGGCTTAGAAATGGTAATATTTTTCCTGATACAGAGGGTTTTATAGTGGCTATACAGGATCAAGTAATTGCAACAAAGGTGTATAGGAAAAATATAATTAAGGAAAACTTAGATACTATCAAATGCAGAATGTGTGGGAGTGTAGACGAAAACATCAAACACATCATTTCTAGATGTTCACCAAAAGCATATCTCGATAGACATAATCAAGTAGCAAAAATATTACACCAAGAATTATAAATAAAATACAAGGATCTAAAAGAAAACGTTCCCTATTACACCTATAACCCGCCTTCCGTGTGTGAAAACCAAGAAACAAAGATTTATTGGAATTGTCAAATAATAACGGATAGACCTATTCCGAACAATAGACCAGATATAGTATTAACCCTAAAACAAAAACAAAAATTACATACCTAATCAATATTTCAGTGCCACTTATAAATAACATAAAAAAAGCACACAAAGAAAAAATAAATAAGTACATGCCCTTAGCAGACGAAATCAAGAAAATGTGGAAAGTAGACAAAGTAATAATCGTCCAATAATAATTGTGGCAATTGGCGAAATTCCAAATAAAAATACACAATGGATTAAAAGTTCTACAGATGAATCCAAAATTATACGTTCACATGCAAAAAGTAGTACTGCTAAATACCTGTAACATAGTTCGGAGAGTTCTAAATGTATATTAGACTAAGTTATATTTACCTGCATATAAAGTGCTGTAAATGTATATATACATACCTGTAACCAACAGAGAAAATAGACAAATAAATAATAATAATAATAATAATAATAATAATAATAACAATAATAATAATAATAATAATAATAATAATAATATATTAAATTAAAGACCACAAAGGTGGTATAGATCAAACCAATGCATTACTTAACATGTAACATCATACGCCTACACAATAATACAAAGCTTGGCTAATACAATTTATCATAGACAAGACAATATTTAATTTAAGCGCATTGACAGTCACAATAAATGCTTCATGTACACATATAGACAGCAACCACTATTTTGGTTGCAGTAGTCGAAACTATATACACTGTACCCTATTAACATTACTCTGAGCTGATTTTTGAATTTTTGTAACGTAGCGCATTGTTTTAGGTTCAGTGATAACCTGTTAAATAATATAACACCTGGGGAAGAAGGAGCCCTTTTAGTACTAATTGATTTATTTAACGGGTTACGATAATCGTGTTTCGTCCTTGTGTAAAGGGACGCCGTCAGATATCCCGATTTTTTATTATTTTTAATTAGTTCCCAAAGTTTATTAGCAAGACGCCGTCCTTTATAAAAATTTTCCTATCATGATTAATTATTTGCTAAGTAAAATACCAGTACTGATTCACGGAATTTAGTGAGATAACGTGACGCGCTAAATGCACAGGTGCAAGCCATTATAAAAATTCGTAGAAGTTCTAGTAAAAGTTAAGCAGATTTCATAACGTTGCATAAAATTGCACAATAATTAATCATGCATCCTCCCTCCAGACGTAAAATCCCAAAAACGTTTAAAAGTTTGTATACGTCAGAGCATCTTCCACCAATACGGGCTTACGGAAGCTCACCAAAAAGGTTTCGTAACCACCCTCGCGAATTCTATATAAAAACGCGGCACGCGCTGCTGAAGAGAAGTCTTAAAGAAAGAGTCTTAAAGAAGGAGTCTTAAAGAAAAAGTCTTAAAGAAAAAAATCTTGAAGTCAGAAGTCTTAAGTCGTACAGAAGAAGAAGAAAGAAATCCTTTTTCAATCTCACTCGTTACCAGAAGCTCTCTACGAGAAGCACGCTACCAGAAGAATTCGAATCGAAACCGTGTGCTATATCGTCGCCTTCGCGCCGACTGCTACCTGTTGTAAACCATCCGCTTGTAACCGCCGTCTGAGTGGAAATCGCGACTCCGCGACTTGATAGCATCACCGAAGCTAAACGGTTAGAGTTGCAGAGATCTAACGGTGAAAGTACGTAAGTTGAGATACCTGGTGATAGAGATATGCAGGGTTGTAAGCCTGACGTACTCTTCTGTTACTAGACGTACTCTTCTGTTACTAGACGTACACACCTACACTGTGGAGTTTGAAGGGTAGTTGCCCGACATTCCATTTGACCGAACGAGATCCTATTGTTTAGTTTAACAGGTGGTTTTCCCAGGTTCCCAACAAAGGAGATCCACCTATACACACCTACACTGTGGATTTTGAAGGGTAGTTGCCCGACATTCCATTTGACCGACAGGAGATCCTATTGTTTGGTATAACGGGTGGTTTGCCCAGATTACTAACGAAGGAAATCTACCTACACAAATTTACACGAACACTACAACACAACACACCTCGACAAACGTACCAGCGACCGCCAGATACCTGTAATTAAAACCTCGTCGGAAGATTAAGCTGAACACCTCGTTAACGCCGTTAATCCAGTAATATAGAAACGTAACCGTAAACACTAGACGTGTCCGTCAGTATTAAATAACCACCTTAAAGTAAACAAACCACCACCGCCGCCACCGTAAAAACGTAAGTTGCACCTTTGACAAGTACTAAGATTGTTACCCGTAAACCAGAAACTATCTGATAGTTTCATGTGTTAAATAAGTCCATTCGTGATTGTTAGACCCGGAAAAAAAATTTACTTTAAAATAGAAAACGAAGGTTTTATATTTTAAAAACGGCCAACATAACAAAAAGCTTTAATTTTTTTATTTTTTGTTTAAATAAAAACCGGTATCCTAAAATTAATCTCGTAAGAGGAAACAAATAATACGCCGCTACCGTACACCAGCTACCTAAATAAACAAAAAGCTTTCATTTAACTAAAGATCGTACATTAACTGGAATGTAAATGTGATGAGTTTATTTTCACAAGAAAAGCAGGTATAAAATTATACAGTTATAACCGACCGCTTTAAAATATTGATTATTTCTTTAAAGGCAGAGTATTGAACTCAGTGTCTTATCGCGCACGTGTTTATACCGCGTTATCTGGCTACCTGCTTCTGTATTTTATACAGGGACGTATTCAGGTAAAATTATTTATTTATTTCGGAAATTAACCAGTATAAATTGAAACAGTTCAAGGACGAAAACTAAAAGTCAAAACCCCAAACCTTCTATTAATGTTACATTACAGAAACTCCAGAGGACCACCTAACCATTAGTACCTGGACGAAGGATGTCTACTTAAAGATACCGAAGAGCGCGTTACACTTGTATTGTATGAATTACAGCGAAACTTTTTTCAAATTTGTGTTGTTTACAATATACGTAACTCAAGGTTTCTGAAATGTGTAAGCTAGCTAAAGGTAGAATGTTGTATCTGATAAAATAAGGCTTACACAATTCATTACTTTTAATACCAGAAATGCAGCGTCTGCCTCTCTTTTGTGCTTCACGCGCCGATATAGATAAACCCCAAAAGCTAATACCATATAAAATATTGCTGTGAACTTCACCATAATAAAATAAAATAAAATATTTTCTGGAAGAAAGTATTTTAAATTCTTTATTTGAAAACATACCTTGTTAACTTTTTTTGCCAATGAGTGGCGTTTCCAGTTAAGGTTATCATCAAGCTGCACACGTGTGATATTGCACTTGTGAGCCATTCATTTGAATATCACTAACAATACTGATTTTTGTTTAGCTGACCGAAATACAAGAAAATTAGATTTAGAATAATTGGTATGTGGTTTGTTGCTGACAAACCAATTTTCTAACGTCATTAAAAGACCGTTGATATTATTCATAAGATCGTGGATGTTGTGGTTTGAAATTAGCGCGTAAGAGAGTAATTTAGGGATTCTACAATATCATTAATAAATAGGAGAAATAATGTAGGTCCTAATATGCATCCTTGAGGAACTACTACCGTGATAGGTAGAGCTGAGGAATGATATTCCTGTATAGTATTATGTAGTGATTTGTGCCTAATTTTAACAAATCGAGTTCTACCTGTCAGGTAAGACTGAACAATTTCGCTATGATACCTCTTATCCCATATCTTTCTAATTTAGTATGTAAACTATTGTGATCCACACAATCAAACGCCCTGGTTAGATCGCAATGTACACCAGCTATATATCTTTATTGTCTAGCGCCTCCACCATTTCATTTATTAAAGAATGTATTGATAGTTGAATATGTTTTTTTAAAACCATATTGTCTGTCACAAATTATTGGATTCTTTTATAGATAATATAAAAGTCGAGATAGTGTAGCATATTCAAAGATTTTTGCAAATGATGTTGTAATAGATATAGGTCTGAAGTTGCGATATCTCTCTGTGAATTTTTTTTGTGGACGGCATAAACCGAAGCATTCTTTAGTGGAGATGGAAATGTACCTTCCTCACAAAGTTGGTTAATTAAATATGTTAATGGTTCCCTCTTCGCGTATGAGATTTTCAATTGCCACTTGTTTTAGTGGAAAATGAACATTAAAATGAAATACGACTATTGCGTGAAATGACTGAAAGCTTCTTCAAGCGTTGAAAACCGCTTCAGGTCTGACCACGACCCGTTACTTACACCATCTTGGAAAGAAGAAATAGAGTATTGGTTAATTGTTTTTGTGGTACTGTTGGCACATATTTTAGTAAATTTGTTGATATTAAAAGTAATGTAGTTATGATCAGATACTGAGCAAGCATATACATTATAAGCCCCAGCACTGAAATTTACAAAGAGATTATCAAGAATAGCTTGCTTCCTAGTAGGTTTAGTAGTTTTCTCGTTCATATTAAATGCATATAGCATGTTTCTTCAACTTAAACATTGCGATCTGTTTTTTCAAAGTGGAGGTTAAAATCACCATTTAATATTATGGGTATTAGCTTCATAAACAGAATTTAAACCATCATGTAACGAATTTACAAATTTTGTAAGATTTCCCAAAGGAGATCTATAACAGGTTAGTATTATGAATCTTGTCATCTACTTTCCAGAATACACCGCAAATTTCTAGGCTTAGTTCAGAGCAATATTTTTCCAAATCTAGCACCTCTACATTGAGCTTTTCTTTCGCATGTATTGACCCCCCAATAATACGTAATTTTTTCGCGACTATGCTCTATCTGGTTGTTTACCTCGTCTGTTTCCACGACAGTAAGTTTTGTTTATTAGTTGAATAAGTACGACAGTAAGTATTTTAGCGTTCTAGAATGGAAAGTAAATTTATTCAATTTTAAATAATAATTTTTGTAACTTACCTATTAACATAAATATTGAAAGTAGAATTATTACAATTTCCAATTGTCACCGGAAGCTTATTTTGGAAAACAGATGCCGATGAAAAAATTTCAGTACCACCTACTGGAACCTCGTCCGACTCTTGTGGATGAGTTTCCTTGTAGCTACAACTAAGTGGCGTGAATTAATTTGAAGTAGTGTTAAAATTAGCATTGTCCAAATTTTCACAAATTAAATTTTCATTGTTTTCTTTACACGTTGATGTTGTTGGTTGAAAAACCTCTTTATTTTTGTCACTGAAGAGAATTTTTTCGCAAATTTAACTTTGTTTCCAATACTATCTTCAATGTAGCCTTCAGCTGTATTAGAAGACTTCCACCCTCCGTGCCTTTTCAGTCCAAGAATATCTTCACCTTTGTTGGCTAATAATGAAGCACGGAATGAGTGACCCGAGCAACCAGCGGGATTATTTAATTTTAAATATTCAGCAATTGTACCAGGCCAAGTCTCAATTGTACCCTTTCGAATAACCTGATTAGTGCATTTCCTATTTCGATAATTTAAGAAGAAATGAAATTATTTTGCATTTTTTGGCCGGAGATTTTTATATTTGAAACATATGTCCAAATAGTTAACTTTATTATGTGTAATGTTAATAACAACTAATGATCACTGAATATTTGTCTTCGTTTGGGGTATTTTCACAATGATTAATTCATCACGTTCCTCACAGTCTTCTATTTTTATATTATATAACGCTTCTCGTCTACATTCCTAATATGATTCCTACCTATAAAAAATATAATAATTTACTAATGTATCTTTACTTTAATATGTAATTTACTAAATACCTAATATACTATTTTGCACGATTGAGCTTTTTCGGTTATTTACCATACATGTTTCCAAGACAATAGGATATGTTTACTGGTTGCGACGCCCAACTCGTCGGTAGGATTTTACTTCCCGACGTCTTTTACTTACCAACGTAAAATTATATGTATACTTTCACAACAATAAGAACAAAAAATTTGAACAATTTTTTAAAACGTCACTTTTGACTTATCGTTTATTTCTTAAAAATTAAATATTTTCAGTTGTGGTAAATTTCATACAATCGTGCAAAAAACAGTATGAGCATCACACCAGGGTTGCACCGGTCTTCGGCCAAACATGGTTGTCACTGGTGTATTGTAACTGATAAGGTGTGCTGACGAAGCCACGCTTTCAATTTTGGTTGTGCAATTAATCTTGAAATGGAAATACATTAAGAGTTTGGTATTCGTTGATCCCAAATGAATAAATTCTTTTACAAAAAGCCAACCTTGGTTGATTTAAATGGGTTAATGTACCATTTATTTATAATTTTCAGCATATCAATAACTCTATTGCGTCATCCTCGTTAAATTGAAGCGTAATAATACAATGAAATTACGTAATAGGAAAATGTAATGTAATAAAAGAAAAATAAACGTCTCTAAAAAGGATAAATATAATATACAAAGAAAAATAGGCGTAATCAACTCTTACCGTAAAATGTACGACACTTTTTTAATAAAAATACTCAAGAACAAAAATGGGCGCTGTTTGCTTTCATATCGTAACAACAACTCCCAAAAATGATTTTTGCGCATGAACTCAATGTGCAAGACGAAATCCGCGTACTATCCCACTTTAAAACATCTAAACGTATATTTCTTCAGTCATTTAGGTATGCAATTTACATGACACAAAAATGAACGAAGTTGCCTAAATTATGGTATATCTTTAACACAACTCAAAAAGGTTTGTTACAGAACATTAATATTATATATGAAGTTGTTAAGTAGAAGTTGTTTTTATAGAAGTGTTTATTATAGAGCTTCCTTGTAAAACATTGTTGATACCCGCTATCACTACTACATAATTAGATAATGTGAAGTCACTCGTCAAGCATTCTACTCTGTTAACATTTTCAAATGTAGCGTTCGGTTTATATATGCACATAATTTGTTACTTACGGCTTAAGAGGGTGTTAAGGATAAATTTCTGCCATGACTGTCCGCTAAGATTAAGACTTTGCTTTTATTTTCGTGTAAATTATGGATCGTAGTATAAGCATTATAATTTTTAGTACTTAGGTGTAGGAATTGACCGGAGTTTGTCTTTTCACGGATGTTATTATTGAATATGATTTTTCAGTATCAGTATGTGTGTTTACTTGAGATAGCGTACTAATCGTGGTTTTGTTTTTAGCGCAAATGTCCAAATTTCCTTTCTTACATTGGCTTTATTTTGATTTGATGTCCGTATGTAATTCGCCGTATGTAAATTTCCAAATGTTTTATTCTATCCTTTACTGCACTAATTTAGAACTGCTAAGTTCGTGTCCACCTACTTTTACTTTGTTTAGGTGTAGCATTGATCATTAATGGTGGATTACTAGCATTATTGAACAATTCACCGTTTATGTTGCCGCACTTATTACTTAATTTTTCATTCATTTGAAGAACTAGCTATGCTATGCTATGCTGACAAGTAGCTGATTAACTACGTTCTCGACCTCATTTTACAAAAGGGCTTATAAGTTTCGTAAGCATAGGTGAGGTTTCTGTCTAAATAATGCTACGCGAAAGACTAACGGATTCGTAGTAATTTACAAGAAAATAAGTTCAACTTGTTCGCATTATAAATTGCAAAAGATTTTGCATAATCAATAATGAGTATCGGCGCTACAGCTCATAACTCGATTTGCGGAAAATAAGGTAACTCATCAGAGATATTATTATCTTACGAGTTCAAATAAATCTGTTTAGTGATGTAGCACTCAAATGCGAATGCCAATGATCCAATATGTTCTTTAAATGAGAAAGTGGTGGTGAGCTGATTAACATTTTCCCTAATAAAACTTAACGTTAACGTTAACATCACGTCTTAAACTTATAAAATTATAACGCATCCAATATTTTGTCTAGTAATAACACTAGTGGTGATACAGATCACACACTAAATTTAAGAACCGTGAACTAAAAGATTACAATCAGAAAACTAGAAATTTAGTTTTATCACTCACAAATTTAGATTGATAAAAAAACATGTAACAGTGCGTAATGGCATTTGTAGAATGTAGAATTCTCCAAATGAAAAAAAAAACAAAACACACAGGCACACAGACACACAGACATACAGACACACAGACACACTGACACACAGACTCACAGACACACAGAGACACAGAGACACAGACACACAGGCACACAGACACACAGACACACAGACACACAGACACACAGACACACAGACACACAGACACACAGACACACAGACACACAGACACACAGACACAGTTTTTTTTTTGATGCAGCAAAACGGGAGTTGATAAATGTATATGCAACTGTAAAAAACGAGCCAGGGAGGAGTTAACACCTATTCCAAAATTCGTCAAAGGGGAATTCTCAAATGCCAAAGATATGGGTTTGGAATTTATAACAGACATTTCCAAGTTTATGTGGATTAAATCAGGGTTGTATAATAGTCGTTACAAATCAATGGGAATATCGAAACTCCCTAAAAGTAGATGCGAAATTGTTTTGCCTGAAGATTTGAGCCAGGACTTCCTGTTAATCGATGAAGGCGTAGACGATCGAATACTTGTATTTGCTAACAACGAAGGAAATAATTTGATATCAAGAACTTCTTTGGAGATGGTATGTTCCTTGGTTTTCGACTAACTGTATACTATTCATACGGATATAGGGAGTACTTTAGAAAGTAAATGTATAATTACGCTGCTACCAAATCGAACGCATGAGACTTATGTTAGCTTATACAAATTGTTGAAAAATAAGATTCCACAATTTTTTCCAATAGTGTTTAAAATTGATTTTGAGATAACGGTCATATCTTCATTTAAAAAAGTATTTCCTGAGGCCGATGTGCTGGGCTGCAACTTTCACTTTAATCATGCTGTTTGGCGAAATGTGCAGAACTTAGACCTAGAAACACATTATCGGGATAATGAAGAAATTCGACGCCACATTGGAATGTGTGCAGTTCTAGCACATTTGCCTCCGAAATATACGGATGAGGGTTGGCTACACATAATGTCGGTATGTTCTGAAATATTTGAAAAATTTAATGATTATTTTGTAATAGAATGGTTGGAAAATGAAACGGATAGTAGAATGTGGCTATGTTAGAACGAAAGGCATCGAACCACAAATGCCGTAGAGGGATGGCACAATTAATTTAATTTAAGTGTGGGAAGAAGTCATCCCAACATATGTCAATTAATCAGTGCTTTAAGAAAAAGACGCACAATATTACATTATTGTAAAATCTAAATTCGATTTATAAGAGACGCCCAATAAAAGGGCACAGGAATATGTTTCATCAGATTTGCAATTGCAAAAAATCGAATCGGATCTCCAATGTAACCGACAAACATTAGAAGGGACACTAAATAGATTAAGTTATATAGCTATGTTTTAGATAGAATTTTAGATTAGTTTGACATGTACCTAGTTAGGTTTGTGTACTATATAGATATCTACAATGAATTGTTCAGTGGAACATAGTATATCTGTGAACCATGAAAATATTTCATTGCATAAAAATTCATAGTTAGTTAATAAATAGCAACGTTTAAATACGTTAGTGCAGGTTTAAATGCTAAAAGGTAACAGCTGCAAGGTTACAGCTATAAACCTTTGCATCGAACTAAAATTTATTTGCAATTTAAACACTTTTTCCGATTCAGCATTGTGCACTAGCATCAGGTGGGCATATTATATTATCACTAAATATTATTATCCCTAATGGCGTAACCTGCACAATATGTCATGAATTTGAAAGCCTGTAATCAATTCCACTTTCAAAACTGAAGAGAAATTTTACTAATCGCACATTGTAACGAGCATTTTGGACCACGGACGTATTAGTAGTATTATTACATCCTACAGGTGGCATGTTCTGAACCACTTACATATTAATTTTTTTATTTATTTTTTTTAACAATTTATTTTATAATACATATCACATTTAAAACTAAATATAATAATAAGTGTGTATTGCGTTGTATTGGTTGTGCGCTGCTCAGGAATCTTCTTCCTCTTCAGCGCGTGGATTGCGAAGTTGTTGGGTTGTGGGTCGTGTGGATTGGCTGTTGACAGTGTTGTGCTTTGCATTGTTAGTCGTTCGTAAAAAAAAAGATGAGTTGTGTGGACTGTCCTGTTTTCGCTCGGTTGTGGCTGGTTACTAATGCCCTGCGTATCTGAAATAAATAGAAGCATGTGTTAGTTGTGTGAAACATGTCGGTTTTAACAGAGCAGAATAAATTAAATTGTCGATACTGTATACTTATTTGGGGCACCAGACTTCGCTCCGAACCTTTGTATGATTACCCGAAAAGAACCACCTCTGAACCGTGAGAGAGGATCACTCCCCACAGGTCCATCGCAGTTTGCACCTGAACGAGCGCCACTGACACCTTACGGATGACAGGTAGGGCCTTCTCCATATCTAGACCTCCGAGGAGGCTCAATATGTTGAAGAAGGCGCCGCCGTCGGCGGTGTCCTCTTCGGTCTCTGATGCACTTCCGTCTTCTTCCGTTGCGGAGGTCGAGGGAACCTCGGCATCCCCTGTAGCTGGCGGGGTGGTCTCCACCGCAGTTCACACACTTTGCCCGGTCTGTACGGGGTTTCTTGCATTCACTGCTGTGTTGATCGCCGGCGCGCTTGACACAGCGTGCTGCCGCCCTGCAGCAACGCTGTGCGTGAAGGAAACCTTGACACCGGTGACACTGCCGGATGCCGGATTTCCGCCGAAAATCCTCGACGGTGACTCGTAGCCGGGCGACGTGCTGCACTTCCCGAATATTCTTCCTGTCGTCCTCGGACCGCAACTCCACCATCACGAGGGGATCGGTCGTCCTCGCTGTTTCATCCTAAGAACAGAGGGAGTATTAACACCTTGCGTTTTTAGCCCTGAGCTAACGTCGATCTCTGATAGCTCTACGGGCATGCCGCGTATCACCACCTTAGCAAATCGCTCGCTTTTTGCCTCGTGATACGGATTACCACACCTATCCATATACCTAATCAGCCTGTCTCGGTCCTGGAGTGAGGCAGGATGAATACGGATTCCCTCGCTGAAACCCTTGACCCTCGTGAAGGCGATCCGCTGTCGGTCCATTTCTCGGAGAACGCGATCCAGTTCTCCTTCTGACGAGGGATTACCGGAGGCACCTTCTCCCTGGCGTCTTATCTTGCTGCCTGCTCCATCGCTGCAGGGCTGTCCGTGTAGGGCTCGAGAGCCTCGAACCCGTTGTCGGTAGGCGGCGGCGTAGGTTGGCGAACCTTCGGCTTCTTCTTCTGTGTCCTGAAGTCGTCGTCGGTGGATCCCTGGCTCTGGCCTTCTTCTCGAATCGGTGCGGGTTGTGCGGCGGCGGACGTCGTCGGAGCTGTTATTGCGGCCACCACTAACGGGGTGGCTTCTTTGCTCTTCTCCTCTGTCGCTGTGGAGATGGTAGGCGGCTAGGCATGCCGGATCCACACCAAATCGGCGCGTCCGTGCTCGGTGTCACTCCGAAGTCGATCCAGATCCCGTCGTCGTCGTTGTCTTCACACTATCTGCGCGGCATCGTGATAATGACGCGGGCAAATTGTTATTTTTTTGAGAAATATATTTAGCTTAAGCTAAATTGTCGATGTACTCGGAGAGCTAGGGTAGAGGCTTACGTTTGAGTGTTCAAACTGCTCTGACCCACTTACATGCTCAATTTGTCAATAAATAGGTTGGAAACAGAACTGACACCCCTGTAAACTGTCCGTCTTACTCATCAGATCTGAACACTTATGATTTTGTTTTTGTGGGGAAATGTAGTCAAATTTTTAAATACAGGGCATGTAACGTTTAAAAAAATGTATGCATCCCGCTTTCAGTTAAGTCGATTCTATTAACTGTAGAATCTTAAAACTGGAATAAACCCTGATTAGTTACTATTACAATCATTCCATTATACAATGAATTTACTACAATTTTACATGAATAAAAGGTATTGGTAGTTGTCCATTCAGCATTGTTATATAAATTTACATAAATAATATTAATCTTAGGTATGTGTTTATGCATGTATTTGTTTACGATTCTGAATGCTTTAGCCAGTCCAGATATTAATTTTTAATTCTTAATTAAAAAGATTTTGAGTGGTTTATTTAATTATCTAAACTTTATAAAGTATTTTATACAATCTAAGAACATTTTTATTATACAACAAAGAGGGATAAAAACAGTATTAAACAGTATTAAAAAAAAAGTTCAAGAAAATATTTAACCTAATTTTCTGCCGTTTCCTTTATAAAAATAATTAATTAAAATTTACAAAATAATTTATTCAAACTTTTACACGACTAATAAAACGCGAGCCTGCAGAAATTAATTGAGAAATTTAAAAAGAAATAATGACATCAAAACGCTCTTAATGGCTTGTTCTCTACTGTTTAAAGCGTTTGTTGAACAACAACATAATTAACAATGATAAATAATTATTTACTTCTCCAATAAGATCTCTTTGCTTATAAGTAATAAGTATTAGTTTTCTAAATACTAATATTAATTTATTGATCCCCAGTTGTGCAGTAGCTAATAATCATCGTTGAACTAATTGTACGTTATTAATGTCTGTGGGTAATTTTACTTAATGTGGAATAAACTGAATTGAATAAGTATCAATATTCAACTTAAATTTTGTGTAATATTTTTATTCATGCGCTATTAAGAGGAATATCTAATTAGTACACTTGTTCTTCAGATGGAACGAAACCATAAATATACAAGAAGCTTCATTAAAATGTCATGTTACAGGGCGCACCATAAAAACTGAATGAAAATAGTTTGTTCTATTTATTTAGTCAGGTTGTACATTGAGTTTAAAGCACCTGATGTACAAACTGAATGCAATAATTTAGAATATGTAAAAGCAACGTTATTAATGGATTAGTTTATCACACTTATGAATATTTCTAATCCGTTGGAACCTGACGTCTCGTGACAGATCTGTAGTGGTCGATCCTGCTGATAAAGCCAACCTCTTTGTCCATTACCTTGCATCAAATACTTGTGTCAATGATTCTGGTAAAATTGTGCCGTCGCTCAACTCTACGCCATACGCTATGAAACTAATCCACTTTCGATACAAACTCCTAGAATCAATTATCAATAAACTTGGCTCAAGCAAAGCGACTGGCCCTGACAGTATTCCAGCTATAGTCCTTAAAGAATGCTACCCCGAACTAGTACCTGTATTGTCCAAACTTCTTCATCGTGAAGGTTTGCAAACCTATTCCTAAAAAGGGGGATAAAACCGATCCCTCAAACTATCGACTCATGGCTATCACTCCCATTCTATCGAAAATCATGGAAAAAGCTATCAACCATCAACTACTTTCGTTCCTTGAATCCAGACTCCTCAGTGACCACCAGTATGTGTTCAGACAAAGTCGTTCAACGGGCGACCTTCTTTCATTCACTTTGGAATAACACATTAAAAAGGCTCGGTGAAACAGTTTTAGTAGCTTTAGATATTTCAAAGGCTTTTGACCAGGTATGACACAACTGCGTACTTGCCAAGCTCGCCTCGTTCGGCTTATCCGATACGCCCATCAATTCGATCTCCAGCTTTCTTGACAAAAGACGTATAAGTGTTGTCGTCGATGACTTCTTTTCGAAAGAAACTACAAGTAACTCGGGGGTACCCCAAGGATCAGTGACAGCTCCCACACTTTTCCTGCTATACGTAAATAATCTTATTTCATCAACAACTGACCCGATCCCTTTGCAGACGATAGTACTCTACATTGTAGTTCTTCTCGGTTTTCCCACAATAATAAGGATGTTAAACTGAAAATGGCAGCATTAATCAACAGAGACCTAGTACGTCCTCCTCAATGGGGAAGGAATAATCTACTCACGTTCAACGCCGACAAAACCGAGTGTTGCCTTGTGTCCGCCAAGAAAGATCGATCATTTCCTATTGTAAATACGAATGGCTGAGATCTCAAGTTTTAAAACCCTATTTATGTGGTAGGGGTATCCGAATCATCGAACCATTCCTAGGTTGATCGCCTTTTGTAAGCCAGCAAAGCAGCTACTCGTAAATTGGGCTTTCTATACAAATCTAAACAGTACTTCACATCTCAACAACCCCTTTTACTGTATAAGGCTCAAATTCAATTCCCATCTCTGTGCCAGTGCTCCCCAATACGCCCTTGACATGGTAAACCGCACCCAAAAGGCTTATGAAAACCCGTCTCTGAATTCTGACCTACAGTCTCTTGAACATAGAATAATAGTTTCGGTTCTTTCCTTCTTCTATCGCTATTACCATGGCAAGTGTGTCTCCGAAATACACTTCTTAATAAATTCGCAGGTCATCATTGCTAGGAACATTCGGTTTACGTATGAGCACCATAATTAAGTTTAATGTAGCCGTTCATAAACAATTCTTGGCAGCCTAACAATATCCCAGTGTTCCTGAGTGCTTGGCACGTTAGGCCAGTCTTAGCCTGTTCAAGAATACTATTAGTAAAAAAACCACCACAAGCTAATAAAAGCATCTATTTAGCCACATTTTTGGTGAAAAACAAAATCACTTGTTACTTCGTCTTTTGGTTGATAAGATTTTGGAGTGAGAAATCTCTAGGTGAGAGCGTTTTGACACGAGCGAGTAGGCACATATTTTTGTTATTTTAATATACGACGGAGTACTGTTGTAATATAGGTAAAATTATTAATATTAGTTGAATATTATGTTTTAGCATAAGTGTTGTAATGCTATTATCAGTAGTTAACTCTACAATGTCCATTGTATCATATTTGATACAAAAAGAACGATAAGTTCAACATAATGCACATATAATTTCTCCCTACGCAGTTTGTATCGTATCTGCAACGTACTGGATTATGTTTCCAAGCGGTACTGATGGCGCTACTCGATACTTCGTGAGTAAATAGAATTTACAAATTTAGTTGCCGTGTGATTGGCTACCGTTTCTTTATGAAGTGATTTTAGCGAAATATACTGTAGTAAAATTGCATTATAGGACTATCAGACCTTCCAAATCAGTTTTTTACAAGTTTCTTTATAGTTCTGCTTGTTTTTGTGTAAGGTAGGGGAAATACATTGTTTGTCCCATGTATGATACATAGTGCATTTTTGGTGCAATATAAGAATGTCTGACTATAATAATACCACGGTAAAGTAATTACTAGAAATATTAGAACATTGGAATGAATGTGAAGACGAGTACGATGCAGATGATAATGAAGACCTTAGTAACGATGTGGATAGTTTGGACATTGTAAATATTATAACAGTATTTGCAGACTAGGTTGATGTAGATACTGATGAACAGGTTGTAAATTTAGAAGAAAATATAACGCTAGAAGCAAATGGAGATCAAGAGAACCAAGATCTGGTGGAGGCAGAGAACGAGTTGCGATTATCTAAAAATAAATTCAAGCAACTTGGATGGAAAAAGAAAAATGTGGTTTTGAGAGAACTTTGTACTCTTTATCAATACTTACATATTTTCATGACGACACACTGGTCGCAAAGATCGCGTGGGAATCAAATTTATATGAAAATCAAAAATTATTATTAATTTTATTAAATATATAAATAAAAAGTTTACCTCGAGTAGGATTTGAACCTACGACCTGTACTTTGCTAGGAGTACAACGCTAACCATCTGCGCCATCGAGATTAAAGCCCCAATTTATATGCTGTTCAACAAAATGTCGCAATCTCTGTAAAATTTCCATAGATGGCATTACAAAGGTTATGAGTTAACTAATACTCCTTTGACAATATACAAGCTAGTACTCATTTCCCCGATAACTCTAAAATGAAGAAAAAAACATTGTCCTTAAGCTGATCGCCTTTATAATTTGAGACCTGTTATTGGCCAACTAAATTATTATCTTGAAAGTGTCCCTCACGAACAATAGCTATGCATGGATGAACGGTTATGTTCTATAAACGCTCGACACTTCCTCAAACAGTATCTGCCTCTAAAGTCACATAAATGGGGTTTCAAGCTCTTTGTTTTAAGTGGTAGGAGTGGTTTCGCCAATAGATGTGGACTTTACAGTGGAAGAGAAAATAAAAATAAGCTGCATGCTGTGAACCAGATTTAGGAGCAATTATTGCCAATGACGTAGTAAGATTATGTAGCAATGTTCCAGAAATTGAATTGTTACACTAGCATCCAGCTTTGCTGGAGAATTGCCATTACAGAAAGGTATTCAAAAAGAATCTGCAAAAACACGTTAGTCCAGTTCAATTTAGGATTGAGGTAACAGACTTCTTATGCAAGGCGAGCATGCAATAATCGCCGTGGAGCAACAAATTGCAGCTAAGAAGAAACCCTTTTTAACAGCATACATGCCGTAACGGCTGATGCAGTTGGACATCAGCTACTCTATACGAATGATAGAATACGGTGAAAGAAAACTGTAAGAAGCTTACTTACGTAAGATGTTCCATGTGCCGTCTACACTTTGTCGCAATGAGAGGTATTGACATATGTTTGAAAACCACGATTGTGGAAGTATGACTACCTGAGAACGTGCGACTTTCACTTGGGGGGACTCAAGTAATCACATAGTCGTCCCCAAGGGAAATAGTCTGGCAGCCATCGTATTTAAATTAGATTGTTCCCTACGCGATTTTTGTTCTCGTGCTACTTCCCGGACTTGCTGTTATTTATTTGAGAAAGGAAATAATTTAATTATTTTTAATTTAGATTTTCGATTACGAATTAGAGTTAGTTATGTGTTTATTTAATTATTTATTTTTATTCGTTTTTAATTTATTCTTTAGATTATGGATTCGATCTAGTTATGTATTTTAATCATTTAAGTTAATGAAATGAATATTCTTATTATAATGATTATGTTTGGGTTTGAAAGCAGTTTATTGCAAGTAGATTCATTACGCATGTACTGAATGCTTACTTCATTCTTAAGAGCTTTACACTTTTATGGTTCACATACTTGTTCTTTATATCGTGCCCATCTAAAGTCCGTTACCCCCTGCTGTAAACAATGAAAGGTACGTTATATATTAATTACCTTTCGTCATATCAGTATCTAGTTATTGTGATTTAAAATTAAGACTATAATAATTATTTGTGTGTGAAGGGTACATACCGATTAATTCTGGCCCGCAGTGTCTAGTTGTGTTGCAAGACGATAAAGCCCAGAATACCCATTTTCGTCCGAAATGTACACAAAGCTGTATGCACACCCTGATAAAACATCCACATTAGATTAGTTTGAATAATATAATTTACCCATTATGTATGAAATCAGAAAATTATTCAAAGGCCTTTAAGTAGTATTGCTTATACAGTATGTAAAAAAAACGCAACTTGCTGATATTTCGATTTCTGATAGGTTCGCAAAAAAGATTCAAATAAAAGTTACATAGAATAAATCATAATAAGACATTTAGAAATATACAGGGTGCACCATTATTCCAGAATACTGTAATGATATCTGTTTCAGATATCAGTTTCAGAAAATTCCATGCTGCGATCAGAATCATCTTCAGATAATTCTTGTACCAGCATTACATTATTTACAATTTAACAAAATATGTAATTTTTAATTAATTGAAAACAAGTTTCCAGAACAATGTAATCCTCGGGTCAAGATCAAGTTTATTCTAATGACGCTCAGGTAAATGTCGATATGCATACATTTAGTAACTACTGGAGTTCGATTTGCGCAGATCCTAGATGAACAACACAATTCCTAAGTCGAAAACATGGTCGTAGAGCAACTAACGGCCAATGATATTATCAAGAGTTATCGTCAGAACTAGTAACTGGAAGTCACCTGGAACGGATAGACCATAACTTCTGGATAAAGTATTTTCCGGCTTTCTTTGCTAGGCTTTCAATATTCCCGAGATTTCTGGCTGAAATAAATACATATATATATATATATATATATATATATATATATATATATATATATATATATATATATATATATGAGTACTGCGTGGCAAATAATAACATTATAAAAGAGAAGGATGCATACCAGGACCGATGGATTGATAGACGTATAAGTCCTGAAGCAGGACCAAACATGCAAGAACAACCTAAGCGTTTATAGCTTTGACTGCGCTAAAGTGTACGACTCGGTGCCCCATGATTGGTTGGCCAAGGTGCTGGAGGTATACAAAATATGTCCGAAAGTAAAATTCACGCCCAAATATATCGTGAAAACGTGGAGAACCAACATATTAGTCAATAAAACAATGCTGCTATGATTAGAATTTCCAAAGGCACATTCCAGGGAGACTCCTTTTCTCCATTGTTGTTCTGCTTGATTTTGAAACCGCTGTCTAAGCTCCTGAAGACAATTGTAAGTGAATATAAACTTAACAGCAAGAATAGGAAAGGACTATCACATCTCTTCTATATGGACGACATTGAACTTTACGGCGAAAGCACAGAAAAACTAAACTCCCTAACTGACACCGTTCGACACTTCAGTGATGATATTGGAATGATGTTTAAACTCGACAAGTGTGCTATTATCAAAATCAAACCCTTCCTACTTAAGTTGACGTACAAATATTTGGGAGCACCCCAGAACCACAAAATAGACCACATCCAACTGGAAAAGGAATTAACCGAGAAATACAGGAACCGATTTCGAAAGTTTGGAACATGAAACTTTCTACCAGTTCACAGCCATTAACACTTGGGCAGTTCCTGTACTAACTTACATTTTCAGTATACTGAAGTGGTCTGACAACGATCTCAACAAATTTGAGCGAATCAGTTCATCAGTAAAAGGGTTGCATCTGCCCAGAAGACCCGCCGGAAGAGGTGTGACCAACATATATACACTTCACAGGTCCTAAAAGAGGAAGATCAGGTGGCGATTTCTACAGTCTAAAATTGCAGCGCGAACAACTCACTTTTGAAATCCGAAAGACGAGAGAAGGACAAACAACGTAGATGACGCCATTTCTACACGGAACGTACCCAAAAGTTTGGAAGCGAATAACATCCATAAAGCAGCTTCATTACAGTGGCTTAAGGTTGGTGACCTTTACCCACAAACAGAAGGATTCATTACGACTATTCAGAATAGAGTTACTAGTATGAGGAACTACAAAATGTACTGCCTCAAAATGGACATAGAGAACAAATTTAGCAAATGATATCCTGTTAGAGAGTCTATTCAGCATATCACGGCGGGATGCCGAGTGCTTGCGACAACACGTACCTGGGTCGCCACAATTAACTAGCGAACTCCTACAGACACATGCGCCTTATTATGTAGTAAGTACCGACCATTGTATGTTCTCGAAACACAAAGGACAGTGATTCACTAGAATCGATTTGACAGTGGACTAAAACAGACCAGACATCGCCCTGATCGGCAAAGAGAAGTAATCTGGAGTAATAATTGACATCTGTGTCCCGTTTTCCCATAACATCGCGAGGGTGGAGGCTGAAAAAATCACGAGACCTTGCCCTAGAAAATAAGAAGATCTGGAAACTGCAGAGGATGTCAATTGCTCCACTGGCCACTTCGGTGGAGGAAATTGTTTCAAATAACTTCCTGAAAAACTTAACCAAACTAGAATTGAGCAGTATGGAAATCTTCATCATTACTAGACATATCTAAATAGTTAGGTTTTTGGGTTTACAATGGTGTATTTTTGTATTAATGTTTTACACAAATCTAAATATTTTGATAACACCTACAGTAATCCTCCTCAGTAGTAATAACACCTTTCAGAGTTGTTTAAGATGTTGAAACAAATTTATGAAATTAAAAAACGTGAAAACGCCTGCTATTAATGTAAGAGTTTGATAAACTTATAAGCCCACTATGGAATACAATTTTAGTAAAGAATAACTAGATCATCAATAAATTAAATACTGTTAAGCTGCCTTGAAGATGAATCAGAACACTCTCTCACGGACGAAAGCTAACAGTGAAAAATGTCATAATTAAAGAGCAAATTTAACAAAATCTAATCAAATTATGATATATGTAAAGTTGTAAAAAACGTTAATTTGAAATGAATATGAAATGAATAGGAACTTGACATCAATTAAAGTTCTAGTCAAACTTAACAAAGAAATAGTTTTGCTAATAATTGTAATTGTTACATTACAGTGAAAACACAATGTAATAGATTTCATATAATTTCTAATTTTAATTTTAACTACATATGCTAAATTATAGTGCTGTAGTAATTTAACACATAATTGGTAAAGCATTTATTTCAAGGCCTGGGAAAAAACGTTGCAAAAAACCTAGACATACCAAAAACTAAAATTAAAATTGAGGTGCAGCATTGTGCCTTTTTTTTAATTATAAAAAGCCGAAACCTATTTAAATGGAGATTTTCTTCTTGTTTATTGAAGTTATTAGCATATTTATATATCTTAATAGGTTCAAGTTGTGAACGAACATAATAATGGGTTAGTCTTGACAATATTTCCATATTATCAAATTGAATATCATTACTTGAAGTATTTAAAGCATGCTCCGCTACCGCAGATTTCTATGGTTGACCTAATCATCAAAATCAGTATAAATACAGATAAATAGATTTGAAATATTTTTGATTCCTAGTAATTGAAACTCTTACCGATGGTAACAAACGAAACATAGTTAATCTTGTTTAGTTGATGTTTAAAACTATTTCGATGCAGTGGTCGCTTAGCTGTATCATTTTACAATATTCTAAACAAAATCAAATATGAATTGTATTGAAATTATTATGTATCTAATTTTATTAAAAAAATTATTACGTATATATTTATAATTCTAAATTAAAATAATGTGCAATCATAATTTAGAACTAAAATTATGTGCATAATAATAATTGGGACTGAGAATTATGTACTTAATAACTAAAATTATCTACATAATAACTATTTAAAATAAATGGCATGTTATTATTAAATGATAAATACTTTCTCCTATTACTATTCAGCCGGAACATAATCTTAATTGGCGTATTTAAGATAAAGTTATTAAGGCTTAAATTTATATTCAGACATAATAGTAATGTACAAGTTTGAAAAATTGTATAGTCCGATTATAATAATGCAGTCAATTAAACAGATTGCGAAAATTTCAACAACTCAAAATAACCCAATGTACCAATACTGAATAGCAATTGAATGTGTATACGAGGTGCGATCAAAGAGCTTCGGGGTTAAATGACATGCAAGTTCTAATAGGTGGCGTCACCTATGCACCACGTGGATAATAATACCAAATTTCAATTTTTCGCTAGTTTCAATTATATATTAGGATATATCGAATTATTTTAAGCTGAGCAATCTTTAGTATTACGTTTTACATGAAATATCCAAATACTGTGTATAATGTAAACAATGAAGCAATCAGACACTGAAAACAATAATTCATTTGGAAGAATTGTAGTTAACAATGCGCGATCATTTCATTATTTACTGTAGCTGTGGTGATACTGTTTCAAATTATAAAAACAAATTAATTTTGTATAATCGTATGTTGTTGAGTAATAAATTATCGTCATTCTATAATTAACGATTTTTTCACTGCAGCGTTAAAGTGATTATGTTTACCAAAATACGCTTATTTACCATCTTAAATCTATTTGCAGAACGTTTCCAAGAAACATTTTTTTTTAGCAAAATTTAATCAACGTAATCTAGTTACGGTAACCTATGTCTATTTTCATTTTATTCAGAAATCAAACACAACTGCTTTTAATAAAATACTTATCTTTTTTGGGTTTTTTTAATGGTGTATTGTAAATTATACAATCTAAACGTTTCGATAACACTTACAGTTATATTCGTCAGTAGTAATATCTGTTAAAAATTGTTAAAGATGTTGTAAACAATTTTGTCAAAGTTGAAAAATTAAAACTTTGACAAAATTGTTTACAACATCTTTAACAATTTTTAACAGATATTACTACTGACGAAGGTAATTGTAAGTGTTATTGAAACGTTTAGATTGTATAATTTAAAATACACCATCAAAAAAAAAACCAAAAAAGATAAGTATTTTATTATGTGTGATAATGGTGAAAGTTTACATTTTCATACAACTGCTTTTAGAAATAAGAAAATATGTGGTATTTTTTTTGTGTGTTGATATTGTCAGTTCTTACTTCTTCTTGCTTATTTTAATTTATCGCGTGAGCTGCTCAGGATTTCAGCCCTTTACTTTAATGTTAGTTTCGTTATTCTGCTTATGTGTATTTGGGATGTGTATGAGTAAAAAAATATATTTATCAAGGAGTTCATCGAATTCCTCTGGGAGGTTTTGGAGGAGTTCGGATAGAAGGACAGGAGAGTGTTTTTTTTTATGATTGTGGACCTGAACAGGCTAAATTTGGCCTATCGTGCTAAAGCACTCAGGAACACTTAGGAGGATGGATAGAGGGATAATGAATTGCCAATAGATGCCTATGAACAGCTACCTTAAATTTTCTCATATCATAAGTGAGAGGAAAACATGAACTAGGGAGATCATTCCAGAGTTTAGAAGCCGTGTAGAAAAATGCGGATTGCGCGCGTTTGGTACGACAAGTGGAGATTTGTACTGCATACTGATGATGAGAATGAGCGAACCGAGTTTTTCTCGCAAAGATAGCCCGAGATGGTATCAAAGAATATAATTCAGCAGCACAATAGCCGTCGTAATAACGATAAGACAAAGAAAGAACTGAAACCATCCTTCTATGCTCAAGGGACTGTATGTGAGATGTTAAGGACGGGTCATTTATAAGCCTAATCGCTCTCTTTTGAATACGATCAACCATATCGAGAGCGTATTGGAGAGCACTAACCCAGAGGTGAAAATTACATTCCAGATGAGGCCGAATTTGGGCCTTAGTCAGCAGAAGGTCGAGAGGTAAAGTACTGCTTAGATCTGTACAAAAAGCCTATTTGACGAGCAGCTGTTTTGGTAGCTGACAGAAGATGGTCAACCCATGAGAGATTTGAAGATACAGTCATACCCAACTGTCAGGGTATTTTGAACACCCTGTATACGTATTGGGTAATTTTGTTTGTAGTCTTATGCACTTACATTCCGTACATACATTTTTTTTGTTGTCAAATTAAGTTTTATAGTAAATTTGTTTAACGTGTGTAGCGACCTTTAGGGATGGTTGGTGTATGGTGAGCTTTAGATTCTTTGTTTGTGAATTATTTTTTTTGTAATTTAGGTTGTTTTTCCTTATTATTTCCCGTTTATAGAAGTTTGATTAACGCTTATTTGTATATAGTTGTATATAAGTTTAATTAGGGTTCATTTCGTTTGATTTAATTAAGATTTAATGGAAAGTTTTGTAAAAAATTAAGTAATTTAAATAAATAGTGTAGATTTATATGTGAATGATGTCATGTTGGCGACATAAAGACGCTTAAGTATAGTTGTTCAGATCATTATTGAGTATGATGGTTTTAATTCATAGAGATTCAATGTGGGCCTTATTGTTCGTACTTTAAGGAAAACGTAGAGATATTTCCACGTTAAGTCTGCTGACGTTTGAACTTTTGAAAACTACCGAGTCCTTACGGACGAAAACGAAATTTATGTATTGGGGGTATTAAATCTTCCCCTTCCGTTTTTTTAATTGGAGGAATTAAAGTAGATAAGATTTTTTTGTGAGTAGTGGGATGCAAATTCAAAGATGGATTTTTGTGAACAATTTGTGGGATTCTAAAATTGACTGCGCTCTCGTGTACTGGTACGGTGCCGTTTATTGTTACGCTTTAAGGGGTGGTTTAGAACGTTAATATTTTGGACCTTGTGGTGTTTAACGAACGTACTTTTTGTGTAGTAAGGGTAGTTTAGCTACTTCTGAAGAAGACCTGTAAAGGGATTTTTTTAAATTGTTCATTCACCAGAGGATTATACCTAGTGCCGATTTCGATTTTACGTAAAGTTACCTAGAGGACATCGTCGTGTTGTATTAGTGCTTCAGTGACCTCTTTGGTTTTTCTCGCTTTTGCGGATTTATTTAAAATCAACGTTCTTGCAGTGCCTCTTATTTACTGTACAAAAGCGTATTTAAAGATAAAGAAACTTTCGCAATATATTAAAATTTATAGTTATTTAAAACAAATTATTAACATTTTGGATTATTAGTGGAAATAAAACCAGCTAAAAGATTTAAGTTAACAAGAAAGTTGAACGCTCAAATTATTAGTATTTTAAAAGAAGTTTTTAATTAATGCAGTAACATTTTAACTAGTTTAAATCAAGAAATCGTTTGTGTATCAAAGAACAATAGTCAACATTTTATTCATCATTTTGCCAGACCAGGAAGATTTCATTTCCGTTATAGCAGTAACCGACCATCATTTTCATTGTTGTAACACAGGAGAGGTGTAATTCTAGACCTTAAGGTAACATAATATTGTTTTTTTATTGAATATTTCAAGATTTTTGTGTTTCGAGTTATTTTTTTTTGTGTTGACGAAGGTTTGAAAGCGGGGTCGTATTTTTTTATTTTTTGTGGTAAATTAAGTTGTTTTAAATTTATTTAGTGTAACGAATTGTAGTTTGACGCTCCGCCTTCACCCTTAGTTATTTATTTTAGTATCAAAGGGCAATTGACCCTATTGTAGTGTGGGTATATTATCCACGAATTATATATATATATATATATATATATATATATATATATATATATATATATATATATATATATATATATATATATATATTTAGGTTAAACCATTTAGACTGGCGTAAAGCAGTATTCTGATCAGACATCCTGTCGCCTTTTAAGCCTTTGTATTTTTTTGTTGATACGCATTATCGTATGTTTACATTTTTTTTATATTTATCCTTATTTTTTTATTATTATTTTATTATAGTTTGTTAGGTTTTTATAAATGTGTTTTAATTATGTGAAAACCCTTTTATGTTACATGAAAGTTCTTTTTGCGAATTGCAAGTTACCGGTAATTTAGTTTTAACGTAACGAGGTTAGTTTTTTTTTGTTTTATTGAGTAATAGCGTTATTAATATTTAGTGTTTTATTTGATTTTTTAGTTGAGTATTAATTCAGTTTAGAGTTCATTCTATAGATTTTTTTTTGTTTTGTTTTGATTATTATTTAATGCCTAATTATTACACTGAGGTGTATTAACGTAACGTTATTGAGTGTTTATCACGCTTTTATTTGACAAGCGTGTAGTGTTTTTGAAGCCCTATTTCAGGTGGTTTGCTGCGTTGCTGTCCAGCACACCTGGGATTGATTGCGGATAGGTAAGCGAATGTTTTTTGTATGTTTAGACACGCTATGTACTCGTAATTTTGGCACGACGACCCTTATTTTGACTACTAAACATTCTGGCGCCCTTAACCGAACTGATTTTGTCTTCATCCCCTATTTTGACTTACGTACGATTTACTATTCTGGTTGTGCAAAATTTTTCAACATCTGACCTACACCCATACGCTGGCTAGTCGGGGCAAAAAGGCCAATTTTATCTGTAATCCCGTTCTACCACCCATTTATACCGTTACACAACAGAGTAATAGAGTCTGAAAACTTAAGAACTGAGCCATTCATACTTACAACAGGAAATGATCGATCTTTTTTGGCGGACACAAGGAAACACTGAGTTTTGTTAGCATTAAATTTAACTAGATTATTGCTTCCCCATTCGAGAATACGTTGAAAGTCTTTGTTGATTGAATTTGCTATTTCAGCTTTAATTTCTTGATTTGACATAGAAGGTGGATTATCACTATGAGTAGACTGAGATGAACTACAGTGAAGAGTGCTATCGTAAGCAAAGCAATGGATGGGGTTAGTTGTTGAAGAAATATGCTCATTTATGTACAGCAGAGAAAGTGTAGGCGCTATAACGGATCCCTGTGGTACCCCCGCGTTAATGCTAACTTCTTTTGAAAAAAATCCACCAACTACGACACGTCTTTTATCAAGGAAACTAGAAACCCAGTTGATGAGCGTGTCATTTAACCCAAACGAGGAGAGTTTGGCAAGTAAACACTTATGCCAAACTTGGTCAAATGCCTTTGAGATATCTGAAGCGACTACAACTGTTTCACCGGACTGCTCTACTGTATTGTTCCAAACTTGGGTCACATATGAAAGAAGATCGCCTGTTGAACGACTTTTCCTAAACCCATATTGGTGGTCACTAAGGAGTTTGTTAGTTTCAAGGAGTGTGAGCAGTTGCTAATTGATGGCTTTTTCCATGATTTTAGACAAAATAGAAGTGATGGCAATTGGTCGGTAGTTTGAGGGATCGGTCTTATCGACTTTTTTGGGAATAGGTTTAACATTTGCTAACTTCCATGATGAAGGGAATTCCCCAGAAGACATAGAGATCGTATAGAGCTTAGATAGAACTGGCACTAGTTCGGGGGAATATTTCTTTAAGACAATAGCTGGGATACCGCCTGGGCCAGTCGCCTTATTGAGATCAAGCCTACTGATGATCGATTCCAAGAGCTTGTACCGAAAATGAATTGGTTTCAAAGCGTATGAAGAAGAGTTGACTAGGGGCGCATCTTTTCCAGAATCACTGAGACACGAGTTTGATGCAAACAAATCCACATAAACATTGACTTTGTCTACAGAATCAGTAACTATCCGTAACGATCCGTCAATAGATGTCAGGGGGAGGGGGGAATGAAGATGTTCCAAAGTTTTTACTAATGACTTTAGCTAAAGACCAAAATTTACGACTGCCTAAAGGAGATGTAGCTAATTCATTGCATTTTCGTTGTTCGAACAACTTTTTAGTTTTAGTGATGACACTTTTGCAGATATTTCTAGCACCAACGTATTCTACATGACTGTCGACCGATTTATTTGATTTCCATTGAATGTAATATTTATTTTTTAAAGATATTGCATCAGCACAAGCCTTATTGAACCAGGGTTGGGAACGTGAATGACCTATCCGGTACTGTTTTTTGGGAATTCCCATGAGAATGACTTCAGGTACTGAAAGAGCGATGTCCGAAGAAGAGGACGACTTGAAACAATATTCACGCCATGGAAAGGTTCCAAAGGAATCCCGTAAAGTACTCCATCGAGCTGAGTTAAAACACCACAAGGTTCTATCGGATTTGCGAACAACAGTGGAATTAAGTACAGTAGAAATGACTTCTATTAGACAATGGTCGGAAAGACCTAAAGGCGAAAGAACGGAAATTTTATAAACAAGAGGGTTTGATGTAAGAAAGAGATCTGGAAGATGTGGAGTATGGTTAGGGTTATCAGGGATTCTTGTGGGTTCAGAAATCATTTGTGTGAGATCACATGAAATAGCAAATGTTTCAGCACTATGACCAGCAGGATTTGTAGTAGATGAAAACTGAAGCCAATTAGGGTTATGAACATTGAAATCGCCTACAATTGAGATATCGCAAGATGGAAACTGACACAGGAGATAATCAACTTTCGTACTAAGGTAATCGAAGAAGTCTTGAAAGTTACTGTCATACTATAAATGCAACAGTAGAATTTCACAAAATTAGGACCAGAATGTTTAAACCAAATTACGTCAAAATTTTTATTTTCTAAAGAAGAAACCCTCTTGCAAGCAATTCTGTCCTTGATGTAGGCACATGCGCCTCCTTTATATCGAAAGTTAGAGTGAAGGTGGTATTGAGGAAATTGCAAGTCGGGTGACTCGGGATCGACAAGGATCATTATTGTGTCGATTTCAGGAGTGAATCAAAAAGCACATTGGTTTCGTACCAATAGTTTCTCATGGAAGGGGACTTTTTCAATGGAATTTTGGTTTAATTCCAAGTTAGTTACAATAGTTGGTAAGTTGGCAGTTCTTAGCATGTATTTTTAGTAAGATTTTTTTGGTGTTGGGTGTCCTATAAAAATAGAAAAAAATGAAAATCCCATCCAATTCGTGGAATTGTACTGTTATTTAATGACCCGCAAAAAAAATTAATTTCGTGAGCACAAATTTTAGCATGATGTGCTTTGTTATTACTAATCTCTAGACTAACTGAATGTATAGGGAGCTTAATTTTAAATCCGTCGAGGGTATCCCGATCTTTACGGAAGCAAGCTCAGCTGGAAAAACTATCCAAACATGCAAATTTGTACAAGAAGACAGCTGTTATTTTCACTGAACAAATTGGCACCAAGGGTTGTGATAGGAAGTCCATAGTGAGCCCCCAATCTCAGAGGTGGCCTTGCGTCGTAAAATTAACTACAGCGGCGTTTATAAAATTCGCCTTCGCAAGGATCGCCGTAATTCAACAAAATAAATTGTAGATTAGCATCGTGTAGGTAGGGAACCGCGCATATTTTCTCCCATTATAATGCAATCTGAAATTACAATGCTCCCAGTCAAAAATATAAAAATTCCTCAAAGGTTAATAGCAGTTCCCTTTATTTGTAATTCTATTTTCAGCTCTACTCTGTCAAACTGACGAAACATAACTTCATCCACTGAACCCTATACTGAAAAGTTAATTAAGAACCCTAAGCTTCAAATTGGCTCCCCGAATTTGTGTTAATAACCAGCACTAAACCAATTCAACTAAGGGGCGAATGTTTACTAATCAAAGTACACGATTTTTATTTAAAAAAAACCGTATCTATTCTATTCGCCAACTTGGCGATGACTATTTGTAATTATGAACAAAACTTGATCTGCACAAGTTCTAAATTAGCGTTCTTTATTTTCAGACATGCTTACGGAAACAAACGTAGAATGTCTATAAGCCACTTACTCAATTTCTTCCTTACTCAGAAAACGCATTAACCACTTTTGATTGCTAGAACGCTCTATAATTGCCAAGTGATAGATTATTTGTCGATTCTAATTTTAAAACAAGAGCAACAGCAAACCTACTCTTCATAAGGTAGCAACGTAAACATCGACTAATTTAATGAATCTTGCATCGAGCGTTTTAAGCAGAGCGTAAGTTTACGCTTTCATAAAATACAATTTCCCTCAAACTGAATCACTCCGATTAACACACGAGGAATAAACAAAGGCTAATTACTCACAGGTCGTCTATAAGGACATCTACTAGGATGATTGAGTTCAGACCTGGACGCTCAAATCACCTTCGATAATGCCAGCGGAAAACTTCTGTGCAGAATAGCCGTGTTTTTCGTCTCTTTAAATTTAGAAACTTAATACTGGTCCATTCCAATCTTAGTTTGTTGAATTCCCCATCTATCATTTTGTGTAAGCTAGAGTCTTGTAATTGTACATACTTTGTTTCTATTTGTTCTCTAGCACTGCCTGATGTAGTTGCATCCTTAAACCTTACCCTATGTGATTCCTAACTATATTCATAACCATTTTATTGTATGCAGCGATTTATTTAATAGTTCGTAACTATTTATTATAAATTTGAACTGAAAGAGATAAATTAAGGAATCTATACACCAAAAAATTAAAAGCAGGCAGTTTATGTTGCTTACAGTGATTAGAATGATTTAATGTTCTTTTAGTTTCTTGTTTCATATAAAACTACTAATTTAGAAAATTGTTCTGCTTCTGTATCGTCCAAATGGCTTCGTTTTAAAATATCTTGTAAATAAACTAGTTTGATCTATTGGAACAATCGCAAAAAAAACAACAAACATGGCTTGAGATTAAAATTTCACCTTATTTATTTTCAATGTTTTTAAACCAAGATTAAGTTCATACAAATTTGAAGCACAGGAATATTTCTAAAAGTTTTACTCCAATCCCTGCCTTTACAGCCAGATGGTCACTAGTAGCCTTATGCAACCTCCAAAGAAATATTCTAAAAGGCATATAATCTAAGCATAAACAAAAAATCTTTCGTGGTCAGCCTACGCCTGACTTGCGTTGCTCGTCAATCTGTATAGTAATTCTGAAACGTTTTTCTCATCCAACAAGGAAAGACATATGTATAGGATGTCTGCAATAAGTTTATCATTTTCCGACCATAATATTTGATGGCAGCCGTTGTAACCTTTTTACCTATACAGTTGTCTTTTTTACTTCTTGCTAAACAAGAAAGTACTGCGGTCGAAAAAATCGAAAAAGATACGTTGCGTTATTTTGATGCTTTACGACTCCCTGAACCCGAAAAACAAAATATTAGAAAATTTTTCAAAATGTCTGTCTGTGTGTGTCTGTGGTGACTCGAAAGCCGAAACTATACGGACGATTTTGATGAAATTTGGAATGAAGGCCTCAAGACAATTATGTCGACAAACGCAATAGGTATACAGGGGTGAAAATAGGAGTGTTCGAATATGGCCGCAGTTACAGTCACATATACATTTTGGTTGTACAAATATATATTTCGACACCGTTCAAGATATAAAAGAATTGGAAATGATATGCGTAGTTAAATAAAGGTTCTTTAAAGAAATTTCTTTACGTAATAAATCATGGTATAAATTTGGCTCCTACATTTAAAGGGTGAAACCAAAGCAATTATTCGCAATTATTATTCTAACTGTTTTGGTTACAGACTTGGGATTTTATAAATAAACTTTATTTTATTTTGCCACCATAATGTTCTTTATACGCCTCCAAATGCGGGCGTAATGTGGTCTTTATAGCACGGAAATGCCATTGATGCTAAGCAGCATGATTGACACAAACACATGACATGATATATAATAGCAATATCACAGTATCTTAGTAACAACAAATTAGCCTACTGTCGACTTTATTTCACTGCATTTGCATTTAAAAACTTGCCGAAAATACTGAATTTTTTAATATTTTGTTCCAGTTTCATGGTGCAAAATAAAATAAAACATTATTACCAGGCATAATTGATTATGGCTCTCAGAATATAAAAGCCTCGCTTCGCGTCGGGCTTTTAACATTTCGAGCCATAATCTTCTGATTATTAATACATAAATATCTATTGTTCATTTGTGCTAATAAAATGATATTATCTTGATGAAAACACTACGGTTTTTCAGGAAATTGAAATCATTTTTCGTATTGGTGGTATAACATACACATACTCTTACTTTATTTAAAAGGGAGCGAAATATGTTTTGAAATGATATGAAACAGTCTGTAGTTATCTTGAAAGGTAAGCGAGATATCTATTTCTAATTTTCAACCTCCATATACCTACACGGTGGACACTCTAGGCGGAATAAATTCTGTAACTCAAAGAGGTAAAGCCCGGGAGAAAAATTATGATAGGCATTCTTTATAATTGTATCCAGCTCTCAATCTGGGGGTTACAGCTTCTCCGTATATCCACCCTCGGGGGTGAAGCCACCCCGAACTTTTTTTTCCAATATAAGGTTGGGTCAAGTGATACACCGTGTGAAAGCTTGTATTAAGCGAAATACAACTCAGTACTTATTTTCTCAAAATTTTAAGCATTATTTTGTTGAACAAAAAAATCAAAATAAAAAATAATAAAAAATAAACCCACTCTCTTAGCAAAGGAAGTTTCATTTGAGAACTTTCGTAAACTAAACTACGATTTAACGAATTCTCTGCAAAAAAAATCTCTTCTTATGGGGTATACTCATAAATTTAAAGATGTTCAAAATGGTGTCCATTTGTTTCTTGAAAAAGACCCAATCGGTGATAAAAACCATTTCTCACGTTTTGAAACATGTCTTTTGGAATATTTTTAATTTCTGCAGTAATTCTGTCCCTCCAATCCTGAAGGTTGGTAATGTAACTTACTCTTCAAATATCCCCATAAAAAAATTAAGGGGATTAAGATCCGGGGATCATGGTGGCTATTCAAGTGCACCTCTTCAACCAATCCATCTATTTGGAAAAATTTGATTTAAATAGTTCCGTACTGGCAGTGCATAGTGCGGTGGAGCGCCATCTTGCGGGAACCAAATTCTCTCATCCAAGTCATTTGGATTATTATTTGGAAATAGACCCCTCAAATTTAGAAGTAGGTCATCCGTGAGCATAGAAATATATAACTGCCCACCAAGAATACCATTCAGAGAAATGGCTCTACCACTCGATTTCCAGTAATCCCAGCCCATACGTTTAATTTTTGTGAATGTTGCGTGTGAGTTTTTCGCATCCAATCGGGGTTGTGGTCAGACCAATAATGCAAAGAGAAAGTACATTTATCCGAAAATAGAATCCATTCCAACTGTATGTGACCATGGTCAATGAAATCCATCATTCAATCACAAAACTCAATTCGTCGGTCTGGATCTTCATCACTTAATTCTTATAGCATTTTCATATTGTAAGGGTCCATCTTTGCAGTTTCTAAAACCTTTAAAAACGGTTCTATGACTGACCTCATTATCACGCGCTAATTGCCGAGCCGAAATGATGGCGTTTTCTTGAATAGCCAACTTGGCAGATTTCTGTCATGACCCAATTCTCTATAGCGCCCTTCTAGTTTGCTAATTGTTCCTTGAAAAGACCGCGGTAAATCGTAATGGTTTGCTTGAAATAATTCACTCACCTCAGCTTGAGTGAGACTTCAGTATCCGATCATCATTAATATCACAATGCTAAGGGCTTCCGTTAAATAAGCCATGGTAAATAATTTACTACGATGTGAAGATGTGAAAACTATACTAGAGGAATTATTTACTTAAATAAACGAGCATAGAAAAATACAAGGAACAGACAACATTGTAATTTACTAATGTGGACGCTAACAAATCAAGCAGGTAACTAAAATCGACACTAAAACGCAGAAGATTAAGAGCGTTTTTCATCAACGATAAGACCTGGCTTGATGAGATAATAAATGCACGTTATAAAATGATTTGCGGAACTTTCGTCCCCCACATTTTTTCTCCCACATTTCGTCCCCACATTTCGTCCCTGCACATTTTGTCCTCAGACAATTTCGTCCCCCACATTTTGTCTCCACACACTTCGTCCCCAGACAATTTTGTCCCCACATTTCGTCTCTACATTTCGTCCCCGAAACCTTGTGTAATAAGGAATGAATAGACCTCGAAATATGTTATAACATAAGAACATATGGAAGAACATATTTGTGGCTTTTTACTGTTACTGCATATTTGCAATACTTTTGCGCAATAAAGCATATTTTGGCAAATTTTCCAGAAAGTGTTAATAAAAAAAATATTTTTACCTTTTACAACTTAAGCTTTAATCTGAAAATCCCTTAATGATAGTTGTTTCTAGATTTCAAATATTTTAGATCTATTTTATGATTTTCTTATTGGATAATGATTTTATTAAAGGAGAAATATTATTATACATTTTCTTGCCAGTATAGAGTATTGATTTCTTAGTTAATTTGCCAAAATATGCTTTATTGCAAAAGTATTGCAAATATGCAATACCAGTAAAAAGCCATAAATATGTTCTTCCATATGTCCTTATGTTATAACATATTTCAGGTTTATTCATTACCTCCTTATTACACAAGCTTTCGAGGACGAAATGTGAACGAAATGCAGGGACGAAATTGTCTGTGACGAAATCTGTGAGACGAAATGTGGGGACAAAGTTCCTATCCTGTAAAATACGGCACATTTTATCTAGCGACCATTCAAGCATTGTCGAAATTAAAAAGCATTTAGTGAGTGTAAGAAACACAGAAGATAAAGATTGTTTCCTTCAACGATAAGTTCAGGCTTGTTGCGATAATAAATGCATGTTATCACTACGGTACATTTTACTTACCGACATTTCAATCATTTTCGAAATTAAATACCATTGAGCCAGAGAAAGTTGTTCATTTAGATTTTTAATTTTATTTTTCAAATGCCCAAGAAAATAAATACTGCGTTGTATTCCTCTTGATACAAGCTTTCACACGGTGTATCACTTGACCTACCCTTATATTTGAGAAAAAAGTTAGTGATTTCACTCCTGGGGTGGATATATGGAGAAACTGTAACCCCAGATTGAGGGCTGGAAACAATTATAAAGAATGCTTATCATGATCTTTCTCCCGAACTTCGAAATTAAATACCATTGAGCCAGAGAAAGTTGTTTATTTAGATTTTAACTTTATTTTCAAATGCCCAAGAAAATAAATACTGCGTTGAGTTACAGAATTTATTCCACTTAGAGTATCCACCCTGTATGTAGGTATGGAAGGTTACGCAATCGACTCTTTTTCACTATCGCTAAGTCGACTTATTAACTCATTTTACAACTTTTGGGCAAGCTTCGTCAAGATCAGCTATAATGTCTGGATGTCTCGGAGAGTCATTAGGGTCAGTTTTTGTTTTATTAAATGTTTCTAAAATAGCTGAATACTTCAAAGGTATACAAATTCATATATTTTTAGTATTTTGCAAAAAGTCCTGTAATGTACTAGAATTCACCTAGTTTCTAGTGTATAGGAAGAGTTGAACTATAAAAAGTTCAAAACAGAAAATAAGTAATAAAGTGATAATCTATTATTCTAAAATTAAAAATTTTGTCTGAAATTTTCACCTTAGATGTAATGAGAGAATAGTAGCTTTTGAATGTGTAGACACTTAACGACCTGGTTACAAAAGAACAATATTGCTATTAAGACGTATTACGAATTAACGACAGATAAAACAAACAAACATTAAAATTGAATAAATCACTTCTAACTCTGTTAGAACATAGTTTACTGTCATTCTTCATTTGATGTTTTAAAAGTCATATCAATAGAAGGTAGAGAATATAAACAATGTGAACACGTTTTCACTATTTAAACTATCTACTATGAAAATAATTACTGAATCCTAATTAAAATTTAAGAATAGCTCTTAACTTTTAATTGAAAACTAAAGTATTGGTCAAGATTAAAATGTCCGCCTTGCTGAAAGTAAAGATCTACTTGGCACTTATTCTAATATAGAACATTAACCCAAAATACTCATTAAAAACATTGCAATAGTTAATTAGGTCACTGTGCTTGATTACGTGGTTAAAAAGACAGTATAATCACTATTACCTCTCATAAATTTGATTTTGGAAATCACATTAACCATAAAATCCAATCTCAAATTGAATCAAATTAAAATAAGTTGTCCATACCAATCAAACTTGACAGAGCAGTTTACAGTAAATGTGCTAAAAGCACTGCGTTAATAAACAAAATCAATTGTCAAAGAATTACTTTTATCCTTGGAGATTATGTTATTAAAACAAAACTATCTATCAATTAGTTTATCTTAATTTATGTGAAATACTTAGCTTTTGGGTTTCTTAATAGTGTTATCGAACGTTTAGATTAGCATAAACATAAACAGAGAAATATACGATTAAAAAACCAAAAAGAAAATATTTTAAATGTGTAATAATGGTGAAATTTTAATTAATAGTTAAGGACTGTATTTGTATGACACATTGAAAGCAGAATGTATAGATTTTAATTGATTCCAATTTAAATATATTTGTAAAATAATTGCATTGTTGTGATGACTTACCACATTTAATTGGTGAAGCAAAAAAAAAACAGATACTGAAAGTTAAAACTGCGAGGTAGCATACTGCATTTTTATAAATAAGGTGCCAAAACATTCCAGTTAAAATTATTTGGACGTTTGCATATCTCAATAAGTTCATATGGTAAATAAGTATAATAATGTATTTCCGTTCATATAATTTCCTAATTATCAAATTATTAATGTCATTATTAAGATTATTTAAGGTATGTTCAGCTACTTCAGACTTCTCTGATTGGTTCAATCTGCGTCTAGTATCAAAGCTACATTTTAAGGTTACAATTTATTTTTCTATACGCACAAAACAACTTATGCACTATGCAAGCTAGAAGTGAGTTAACGCATCTTTACGTGACCTTATTATTGCTTTAATCTTGCTTGTAGGATCGAAAACTGTCGTCTTACCTTGAATAATCAATATTTTATGTGTAACCTTAAATACGAAAGGATGAAAATGTTGCCACCATTGAAGGTAATTAAACTTTCCTAACAGGCATTATTAGTGTTATTAAGGAAATAACAGTTACCTTGTAGTGATGTTTCTAAATGGTTAAATTCTTCCTCCAAAAATTCAGTGTCAGAAAGCCCGCTCTAGAGCTTTAATTATACCCTGACCAAAATGATGATTTGACAGTTTATGAAGATACTGTTCTGTATGCACAAGATTTCGGTAAACCTTAAAAGATTAGAGACACATTATTTGTTTTGGCTATCATCCGTTAGAAGGTGTTCTAGAATGTCATTTTAAGTTGTTATAATAGTATATTACTTTTAAAGATATAACTATTTATAGGTGCTGCAAAGAAGTAATATTTCGTAGTAAACTTTAAAATGCATTCATCTGAAGGTTGTACAGCTTATACTTTGCGTTTTTATCTATATTAATAAAGGCTCACCCATAAATCAACACCATGGTCAAACCGTAGGCCCAGAACCCACTAATGGAAAAACTTTCTAAACTCAACCTTCAAGGGTAGGAAAATAGGCCATTCCGTAAACCCAGGCAGTTGGAGATCTGAAAATTGGGGAATCAATTCTAATTAATAATAATCGAAAGGAACCATGTTTTACTGTTTTTAAATTTTACCTCAGGCGGGTGAATTGTTTAAACAAAGTGAATATATCTTAAAAGCCGGGTAGAAACTCGAAGAATGAAAAGGAAGCAGATCAATTTAAAAATTACAATCTGAGTCGTGGAGTTGATGGATTCTGCGGTCCCGCAACTCTGTTATAATAAATTTATTGATACTCTGAGGCATATTTAGCATAGCGAGGAAAAAATCAAAGTAAAGGTAAGCATAGGAAAATAAAACCATGGACCACCTATGGCCTGATTGTTTCCATCCGTAAAAAGAAGAATTAGTAAAAAAACAGAAAAGGAATGCCTCATTAACAATATATTTAAAATTTATAAGACTAATATTAAGCGAGTAATTAACTTAGCAAAAATAAAATATGTGCCAAAAATTGGAGAGGTCAGGGGGCAGCATGTTAAAGACGTGGTCTATAGTGAATGGGATCATAAAAGGGGGCACGAGATAGAACACTGTCATAAAAGAATTGATAACCGCGGATGGCACTAAACTAGTAGATCAGGCAGCATGCGCAGAGGAGATAAATTCTTACTTCTCTAGCGTCAGTGAAAACATATCAAAAATATAAAGAACCAATCAGTATAATAAACCTTCCGATATTATTTTCACAATTTAAAGAAGTGTCTGATAAATAAATCATAGAATTGTTGAATGACCTCCGCGGCGGGTTTGGTACAGGGTGGGATGGGCTGCAGGTCGAGACACTTAAGATAGGAAAATATATCATCCAGCCTCTCAGACACCTGACCAACTTGTGCATCCGTACTGGCACATTCCCCCCCTCCTTGAAGAGGACACTAGTTACCCCACTGTTTAAAAAGGGTGAACCCAAAATTATTTCAAACTACAGACCAATATCCAGGATATGTAATATTGCAAAAATAGTTGAAAAAACTTATAAAAACAAATAGTTTCATATTTTAATGACAATCAGAAAATTCAATCTAATCAATTTGGCTTTACTAAAATAAAAGCACAAAAGATGCAGCTTCGTCTATAACTAGCGAAATTCAGCGGGGATTAGACTGTAATCGCAGGCCTTTGGCAGTATCTCTAGATATGGCAAAGGCCTTCGACTCGGTCCCGCATTCAGGGTTGATGTCCTCTTTGAAGAGGGTGGTGTGGTTTCCATAGACCTGTTCACCAGCTATTTGGAAGATAGGGAGCAGAGAACAAAGAATGGAAATGTAGTCAGCACCAAGTCAACCACAAGGTACTTGCATTAAGCCAATCCTCTTCTTAGCCTATACGGTAGACTTATATAATACAGAACTTAATAGTGGTAAGCTGTTTGCATTTGCAGATGACACAGTCCTAATTTTTCAAGCCCGCACCTGGGTAGCCACTTTGAAATTAGCAGAACTTGGCCTTTCTAAAGTAAACAAATGGCTTGACAATAACAATTTTACTCTTAATACTGAAAAAAAAAACCGTTCATTACATTTACATTAAACTCTAGAACAGCTCAAATAAATAATAAATTAACTGTACACAACACAGGCTGCGGGTCCATCAGTAGGACAAACCAGGTGAGGTACTTATGGGTTTAGATTGATTCTAATCTAAAATGGAACAACCACATCTCTTTAATTAACAATAAAATTCGAAAAATATTTTATATATTCCTTACATTAAGAAAATTTTTAACAGTGGATACACTAAAAACAATCCATTATGCATTAATCCAATCACACTTACAATATTGTTTAGTGGTTTGGGATACGTCATACCGCTCTGCCCTAGACCCACTAATAAGAGCCCAAAACATCATTCTCAGAATAATAACCAAATCAAAGAGAATGTCATCAACCAGTCAATCATATTCAAAATTAGAAGTACTTGCTCTGAACAATCTGTTAAATTATAACATCACTCTATTGCTACAAAAAATTTTTAATAACTTTGAGTATATTGATCACAATCACGGAACGCGAGGAAGGGGACTGAACCTAAGGCAAGCGCCCTGTCAAACCACAGCCATGCAAAATTGTTGGATTTCCCGAGCACCGAAATTATTTAATTCATTTCCCAACAATCTGAAAGAAATAATAGCATAAAATCAAAATAGAAAAAATATTAATATACAGAATTACTTTAGAAAACAAAACCGAGAACATGTAGACATGTAGATATGTACATAACCTAATCTACTAAGTAAAAAATCAAATCATGTAATAAATAACAACCTAAACAACATTTAAGTACACCATTTCAGAACCCAGCATAATAAAAAATAAATAAATAATAAAAAAAAAATTAATTTGAAAAATTAGTTAATAAGTTAATTTATTAAGAAACAAGTAAAAAACATCAGTTAAACAAACTAAAGGAAAAATGTGAATAGAATGAGTAGGTTACAATAATTAAGGAATTAGCCCACTCCGCCTCCCGCTCAGATAATTATCCTGGGGAGGTGTAGCCAATGACAAGTAGTTAAGTTCTAATAGTAGAAGAGAGGCACCATGCGCCATCTTGTATTTTGACGTCACAAGGATGCCCCACGTGGGAGACCGTATTTTCCACCCTTATTTTTTATGGTTTCTTTACAGAAGTCTTTTTCAACCCTTGATGGAATTTTCATCCCTAATTAAGGCCTTTTTTGTTTTTACTTGCTTACTTGAGAGGGCGTATTTTTCACCCTTATTTTATGGTTTCTTTTCGGTGGCCTTTTTCAACCTATGATGGGAATTTCAACCCTGATTATTTTTGTTTGTATTAAGAGCTCTTTTGATGGGGAGCCCCTGGAGGTTAGGCAATTGTGCGTATTATTTCAATTCCTATCTACAGATTGTGACCTTACAAAATTTTATTTATACATTGGGGTTGTAAGGCTGATATAGGACTTCGCAACTTACTGCTGGGACTTAGCCCTGTGGCCCTTGAAGTAAAATTTGAATTTGTATTCTAACAAGGAGGCCCTATTGCTGTCTTGTAAGACAGGTGTATTAACTTGTGTTAGAGTTTGATCCTGCGTGGAGAATTTGAATGACAGTAAAATTTAATTATAGAACACTTATTTTTATTGCAAATATAATTAAAAAAGCCTCAATGACTTATAAAAAAAAATACTGACATTCAGATTATTCTCTAATGAAACAAAAATTTCTTATTAAGTTAGTTAATTACATAACAGTTATTACAATATTGTTTTCTAAACCAATATTAAAAATGATTGTTTTACCTGCATTGATTGCTATGAAATGTGTTTAATATCCATCCGCTCGTTAAATTGTTGTATATTGTACACCTTAATATTTTTAAAGAAACTTATTGTTACGTATAACTTAGATGTGTTTTTTAACTGTAATTAAAAATCTGTACAAGTAAATAAAATAAATAAAAGGTTAACAGCGCACTTACCAGCTCTGTATTGAAAGAACATTTTTGATGGACTGATTCACGAGTGATAGTCACTGCTTTGTGTTACTCATCTAATCAAACTAAAGCACTTTCTATGTTTTACGTTTATGAATAATTGATGTAAAACTAGCTATTGATTTTCCCATAATTAATTTTTAGAGTGTAAATATACAATAAACTACTTATCTTTATCACACTTACTGCAACTCGTATTTACCTTTCCCTTAAAGTAATTAATAACAAAGCGGTTTGAGCAAAATATTATATGTTGTGCATACATACATACACATAGAAATTGTTTCTTATAAAAACCGCATTAAAAGTTTGGAATGTAATAATTACATGTTTTAAATTCCACAACAACAATATGTAGTTAGAAACCACTGTTCATGTTTAGTTTTAGCTAATTACTGTGTAATTATATAAACCTGTTAATTTTAATAATCTACCAACCGAGAAACACACTTTCCTTAAAACGCTAAAGTCATAAATTTTATAACACGATTTTTAAAAACACACATGCTAAATTAAAAAGAACGAAAAGCAATAGGCTCATCTGATATTACGCAACTCTTAATTAAAAAAGTAAGGTACTAAAAATCTCTTTATTTATCAGAATGGAATGGTTGGGTAACAATAATTTAATTATCTCGTCATTTACAATTAAACATGTACTAAAAAAGTTTTTTTACAAAATCAGTCATTGATAAACTATTTAATCTACAATATAGAAACGTTAACGTATAAAGTCCACACACATCCGAATGGTAATCCTGCAGTTATGTTTTATTGTAACGGAACCATCTAGAATTCTTCTCTAGGAAACGTAAATGATACCCTTGAGGTGCTCGTCCAAAGGAAACACTCTCGTATCAAATGAGCCTATTGCTTTTCTTTCTTTTTAATTCAGCATGTGTGTTTTTAGAAACCGTGTTATAAAGTTTATGACTTTAGCGTTTTAAGGAAAGTGTGTTTCTCGGTTGGTAGATTATTAAAATTAACAGGTTTATATAATTACACAGTAATTATCTAAAAGTAAAAATGACCAGTGGTTTCTATCTACATATTGTTGTTGTGGAATTTAATACATGTAATCATTACATTCCAAACTTTTAATGCGATTTTTATAAAAAAACAATTTGCGTGTGTATGTATGTATGGACAACATATAATATTTTGTTCAAATCGATTTTTTATTAATTACTATAAGGGAAAGATAAATACGAGTTGCAGTAAGTGTGATAAAGATAATTAGGTTATTGTATATTTACACTCTAAAAATTAATTATGGGGAAATCAATAGCTAGTTTTACATCAACTATTCATAAACGTAAAACATAGAAAGTGCTTTAGCTTGATTAGGCGAGTAACACAAAACAGTGACTATCACTCGTGAATCAGTCCCTCAAAAATGTTCTTTCAATACAGAGATGGTAAGTGTGCTGTTAACCTTTTATTTATTTTATTTACTTGTACAGATTTTTAATTACAGATCTAAAACACATCTAAGTTACACGTTACAAGTTTCTTTAAGAATATTAAGGTGTACAATATACAACAATTTAACTAGCGGACGGATATCAAACATATTTCAATGCAAACAATGTAGGTAAAACAATCAGTTTTAATATTCGTTTAGAAAACAATATTGTAATAACTGTTATATAATTAATTAACTTAATAAGAAATTTTTGTTTCATTAGAGAATAATCTGAACGTCAGTAATTTTTTTTTTATAACTCACTGAGGCTTTTTTAATTATGATATTTACAATAGAAATAAGTGTTCTATAATTAAATTTTACTGTCATTCAAATTCTTCACGCAAGATCAAACCCTAACACAAGTTCATACACCTCTCTTACAAGATAACAATAGGGCCTTCTTATTAGAATAAAAATTCAAATTCAAAGTACCAGCAGTAAGTTGCGAAGCCCTATATCAGCCTTACAAGATAGTATTAGGCCTTCTTATTAGAATACAACCCCAATGTATAAATAAAATTTCGTAAGGTTACAATCTGTAGTTAGGAATTAAAAGATTACGCACAATTGCTAACCTACAGGGGCTCCCCACCAAAAGGGCTCTTAATACAAACAAAATTAATCAGGGTTGAAATTCCCATCATGGGTTGAAAAAGGCCACCGAAAGGAAACCATAAAATAAGGGTGAAAAATACGCCCCCTCAAGTAAGCGAGTTAAAACAAAAAAGGCCTTAATTATGGATGAAAATTCCATCAAGGGTTGAAAAAGACCTCTGTAAAGAAACCATAAAAAATAAGGATGGAAAATACGGGCTCTCACGAGGGGCATCCTTGTGACGTCAAAATCCAAGATGGGGCATGGTGCCTCTCTTCTACTTCTAATTCTAAGAAAAATTATGTATAATTTAAAATAAAGTCAATTTTGTAAAAAAAGAGTATCCAGAGGATGGAAAATAGTTGAAAAAAAGATGGGAAAGGCAACTATGAAATTAATCATCTGTTAAGCAGATTTAGGGGTTGAAATACCAAAATATTGTAAAATATCATGATGGGTAACAAACAAAGCAGTTTTACCACCACAATGATCACTATGGAATTTACGAATTCAATTCAGTAACGTGCTAAGCTGGAGGAAAATGGGTGAAATGAGGACTGTGGAGTTCGTTGAGATATATCTTTGAAATTCAAATTAAACATGATTTGAGTATGTTTTGAGGGCGTTGGAAAACCAATATCAGAGGGTGAGAATAGGAGTTTAAATTCATCCCGTTGTAAAGCACGGGTGTTTTGCTAGTATTTTATAAATGTGTCATACTTTGATTAATTTTTTAGGTTTGTCATTCCTACTGAGGACGATCAGAAGTATTTGTAACTAACAGAAAAAGTAGATTAACACACAATATGTAATACACCAATCATAGTCAGTTGCTATAAAAAGTAACGATCCTTATTACAGTAAGAATATTTTTGTATAAATTTTAACTTGTTTCCCAGGATTAACAAAAGAAGTACAGCTGAAACTTTTAGAAAATGTTGTTAGAATTAACTTCAATACTTTAAAAGAGTTAAATTAAAGTTAAGACTTAGTATTCTATTCATTCCGTGTTATAGACAAATTCTTATCTACTCGTAATAAGAATAAATGAATATTGTAATAATTAAATTTTTAGATCTTGTATACTTTTAGTTATTAATTTAGAACATAATAAAGTTAGTTCATTAAAGTTAAAGCACTTAAAGCAAACTTTAGTTTAATTAACTGTGTTATAGTTCAAAGCTGGTACGGGTGAATCTAAAATTCATATAAAATTTGTCGTTTAGTTTGAAATAGAATATAGCCGATAATGTACAGTGTTGACAAATAATACAAATAAAAAGGTATATCGAAAATTTTACATTATTGTTACAATTATCTGAAGTAAATGATTTATTAACTTTGAGTACCCAGTTTTGAACCCTTAAACCAAACTATAAACATTTTTTCTACTGTCACGTTTAAGTACAAAAGCATTCCCAGAAATCAATGTCTCAATCTATCCATCATTTTTTGATATTCCTCCTTAACGGTTTAACGTATCAAGTGAGGTCTCCTATATTATTACATTTTCCAAAGGTTTAAAACCAATTTCGCTGTAATTTCAGTTTTAATCGGGCCAATCGTGGCAATAGTAGTGATCGTCGTGCCTTCGTTTATAAACTATGCCTCATCCATCTAAATATGCTAATTCCTTCTATGGTCCACTGTATGAATATATAGCGAAACAATTTGCAAAGAAATCTAGTTTAGAAACTCAAACTCAAGGTGGTGGAAACATGTTCACAATTTACATATTATTGTTCCAATATAGCTTGTAATATCAATTGCTTTGTAAGTTATGCCGCATTAATTTCAGATACCAAATTACCAGTTACAAGCACACTGATTTTGTATAAATATTTAAATTTGTATGTGCCTATGCATGCATAATCTACCCACTATTTCAAAAAAGGTTTCTATATACATATATTATAACGCATCGGCTATATTGAACATGACGCGTACAATAAGACCCGTACGTCACAAAAATTAGCAACGCACGTCTGAAAAGAATCAATTTGTATAAAAATATACAGGGTGTGGCGCGAAGAGTTTTGATTAAAAGTAATGGCGGATACAGTTATGTTAAAAATCTGAAATTACGAAGCTGTAGGTTTTGGATGACGCTGAGTTCAAATATAATATTGTCCTGAATGTGGCACTTCCCGTTATACCGGAAGTAGACGTCAACTTTGTTATTTTAAATGGAACCCAATCTTTTTTATTTTATTTTCGAATTCTACATGAAATTCTAGATAAAATTTGTGCACAATGTCCTATACCAAAAATGAATTTTTTTCGAGATATTTCGATTTCTTTTTTAATTTTGAAAAAATCCTAGTCCACATTGAATAACGATATCTCCATTAATAACGAAGCTAGTTACGTGAAATTGTAACCAATAAAAAACAAGCGCTTTCCCGTTAACTCCATATATCCATCTCATTGATATTTCATACAGGGTGTATTAAACATAGCCGCCAACATGCACAATTTAAATCATTTATAAGTTGCTTACTTTAAATACCCTGTATTTTATTACATTTTCCGCTGTATTTTTTTAAGCCAATTCGTTTGGTATCAGTATTCCCTATACCTAAATCCAACAAGTTTTGAAATATTTCATTATCTTGGTTAAAACATAACAACGCTTAATGATTTCAAGATTAGTAAAGGGTAGGCCATGATTTCCATTATTTAAGGTGATATTTTGTTATTTCTTCATAAGTTATTAATTCTGAAAAGTAACCAATAGCCTGAAAGGATTATTAATTGTGGATATCATTAAAAACGTTGACTAGGTATTTTGTATTAATTTAATTAGATAACTTACAAACAAAAATAACTAAATGTAATATTAAACAAATAAAGTTATATAATAAGTATTCAAAATTAGCACCATCTACTTCTAAACATTTATGAATCCTTTTAATTAAGTTATGTCTTGTAATTCTTGAAATAAGGTCGGGTGTTAGAGAATTAAAAGCAAGCAAGACTCTCTGCATCATATCTTCCTTTGTCGTAACAGGTATGGAAAATACCTGATTTTTAATGTAACCCCAAATACCAAAATCTACAGGAGCCAAATCAAGAGAGCGAGCTGGCCAACGATACGGACCCTGATTGGCAATCCATCTATCATCAAACATGTCGTAAAGATGCTGAGCGACAGGCCCAAAGTTATGAGGAGGTGCTCCATTTTGCTGATACCAATCTGAAGTCGCCTCTCCATTTCTTAAAGTATGTAACGCCAGTCGTATGGCTTCTTCTAAAATGTGGCAATATCTAGTACCATTTAAATTTTCATCATAAATTTTTAATGCTAAAATTTTATCGTCCTTTATTGCACAAAGAACATTAAAACTCCAACTATCTTGGAAATAACGTTCTCTACTAACATGTGGATTTTCATTGGACCAAAAATGGGAATTATGTCGATTAAATAATCCATTTTTGCTAAACTTTGCTTCATCACACCATATAACTTTGTTTATGAAGTTTTCATCCTCTTGGGTCTTCATTAAAAACCATTCACAGAATTCTACCCTTCGAGGAAGATCACCTAATTGTAGGTGTTGCACCAAATGATATGAAAATGGTTTCCATTAGTGTTTTTTTTAAATGCGATGAATTGTTCTCATCGACAAAGTAAGATCTCTCTCACAATCTCTAATGGAGGCATTTGGAGAGGCCGTAAAATAACCCAAAACATTAATTTCGTTTATGTCACTGACCACTAGTGGTTTATTTTGATTAATTTTTGTCTTAAATTGACCAAACTGACGGCAGTTTTTAAGCAATCTTCTTACAATATCACCTGTTGCATTTGGTCGATTTGAATATCTTTCTGCAAAAACACGGCAAGTCCGTCCAACAATTCTATTACACTCGCCGTAAATAATAATAAGATTTAAAAAATCATCATTAGTAAATCCTACATTTGCCATTACTTACTATGAAATACAAACTGGTAAAGAAAACTGTCAAAATAACATAAACAATTAACGTTCTAACTATCAAATCTTTGACAGCTATGGAGTACCCTCTACTAATGTTGAAATAATTAAGTGTTGTTGTGTTTTAATTAAGATAATGAAATATCTCAAAAGTGGTTTTATTTAGGTATAGGGAATACCGATACCAAACGAATTGGCTTAAAAAAATACAGCGGAAAATGTAATAAAATACAGGGTGATCTATTTAAAGTAAGCAACTTATAAATTATTTAAATTGTGCATGTTGGCGGCTAAGTTTGAAACACCCTGTATAAAATATCAATGAGATGGATATATTGAGTTAATGGGCAAGCGCTTGTTGTTTATTGGTTACAATTTCACGTCACTAGCTTCGTTATTAATGGAGATATCGTTATTCAATATGGACTAGGATTTTTTCAAAATTAAAAAGAAAATCCAAATATCTCAAAAATACTTCATTTTTCGTATAGGATATTGTGCAGAAATTTTATCTAGAATTTCATGTAGAATTCGAAAATAAAACAAAAAATATTAGGTTCCGTTTAAAATAACAAAGTTGACGTCTACTTCCGGTATAACTGGAAGTGCCACATTCAGGACAATATTATATTTGAACTCAGCGTCATCCAAAACCTACAGCTTCGTAATTTCAGATATTTAGCATAACTGTATCCGCCATTACTTTTAATCAAATCTCTTCGCGCCACACCCAGTATAGGTTATGTTATTGGAAACATTTAATGTATACGATAGACTTGCACGGTGATTTCACTTATCAGGGGCAATAACAGTTCTTGAAAGGATCCGATAGGTGTTTACGAACAAGAGTGACTTTTAGTCAGCTCCAAATATCTCGCCTCTAAACGGATCACAGTTAGAAGCGGTTGATGTTAAACATGTTAAAATCAAAATTAATGTGAACTGGAAGTGTTTTAGGGATAAAACAACGGTCACTATCTTTTACCTACAACCACGGTTGGTTTTCAACCGTATGGGTGAATGCACGCTGTATTTTAATAAAATATACATTTAAAAAAAAACTGGAGCTCTACGATGCTAACTGTGCTTGATATAGTGTAGCGCTAAAATTTATGATACTAAGCGATAAAATCTACAACTATTACTAAAACGAATACTTCAATCAACACTTAAGTGAAAACACAAAGTCAATTTTTCCTCATAATGTCCCATTACATCGCAATATGTTTTAACAGAACGCAACAAGATGCCGGGGTTTAGTGTAGCTTGCACTAGTTATAACGATGTACGGTAAGCCCCTTGAACTATCGGCTGCCTCTAGAACGTTACGTCTTATTTTAATTAAGTTAAAATAATTAACGGTGTTTTATATGAAAATGCAACTTTTTAAGATTATCACATATAATTAAAATCTTTTGGGTATATTATGATGTATTTTTATAAATTCTTTAGAAATCAAAACGTTTCGATAACAATTATAGTTATTGTCTTCAATAAATGATCATATTTTTAAAAAAATAATTAATCTGTCAAATAAATACGGAAATGTTATGGAGAATTTTATTTTAGTGAACATTAGCTAGATCTTAATATTAAATATTATTAAACCGCCTCGAACATCCTCTAACGGAAGAAGGCTAAGAATGAAAAATTTTCACAACCGAAAAACAAATTTAATCAAACCATAATGTACGTTCATGTTTGTGAAACACTTTAATTTCAAAGTGGTAAAATTATTCATTGTTAATAATTGGACATGTCAATTAAATATTTAGTTAAATCATAACAAATCCAAATAATAGAAATAATTTTCCGTTAATGTTTAAGGACCGTAACTGTATGCTCAACCTTATCTTAATTTTAACAACATATTTTAAATAACTGCAATGCTGTGATAATTTAACATACTTAATTAGTGTATGATAGATAACAATTTTGTACAAAGCATTATTAAGCCGTACTGTGTGTTATCAAAGAACACCATTATAAACTTGTAGCAGCTGCTATTATTTCTAATGTATCAATTCTTTGGTGAGTCAGCTTGTTTCTTAAAACATCTTAGATTGTATATTTGGAATAATTTGTGTCAACTATTGTTGCCGATTATTTGGTTGCCGTCCTTCTTAAAAAAAATTACGGATATACCATAGTACTAAGTTTACGATCAAGAATGGTTATCCGCCTGATGAAGGTTTTCAACAATACAACTAAAATATCTCGTTCAGTTAGAGTGCATTTTCCCAATTACTCTCATTTCTGACACAATTAGTATATTATACGTTCTAGATTGCCGGTTTTGTGGTTTTGTATTATCACCATTCTATCTGACATTTCAGAATTGTTTTTCAACACTTTTTTTGATTATTTTTCTAAAACATGTAGAATTTATGTTGCTTAGCCAATTCCCGCCATTAAATTAACAACAATACATTGAAAATGGAAGCAAATGAAGTAGCTACTAATTAATCTGATATTTTCGACAACATTTTTGCTATGACATTGTACTCTTGATTTTATTTCATTTTAGTTCTATTTTGGCGTCGCAATAAATCCGATTGTGCCCTTTTTTGCAATTTTTACTCTTGTTTCACAATTGTTTTTGAAACGTAATTATTGTTGTAGCATTGCACTGCAATCTATTACTTTAATCTTCTTTAGTTTCATTTGTACGCTTGTTTCTCTTTCTACCATTTCTTCTTCTGCTTTGTGTTCTTTTTTAGTGTTGCGTTTGCGCGTCTACCCACTATTTTAATATTATTTGCAGTAAAACTGTGTTTCGTAAATTTGGGCATCACTCAGATCAACTAGAGCAGTTTAGACATAGCCCTCAGATTTGATAAGTGACACTTAGATAGTAATATTTCATTTGTGCAAGCGTGCGCGCGTGCCCGGGTGTGTGTGCGGGTGTGTACGGGTGCGTGCGGATGTGTGGTGGTGTGAGCCGGTTTCTGCGGGTGTGTGCGGGTGTGTACGGGTGGCTTTATTACTATTAATAGAATATTATGTAAACCTAATTGGACAACAATAACAGGTAAATTACAAGATCTTAATTAGAAATGTTTTATTTTTGAAGAAATTATTGGAATAGAATGAATTTCTCATACGAGTACCCGAGTTGTTGAGAATGTAATGAAGCTGATTAAACCTCCAAATATCTTTCTCTACAAAGTGTGCATAAAACTGCCACGTTTGTGTATTTATACTGCAAATTGTATGTCTGCGTGTGCGTGTGTATTTAGTGTGTGTGTGTGTGTGTGTGTGTGTGTGTGTGTGTGTGTGTGTGTGTGTGTGTGTGTGTAGTGTGAGTTGTGTGTGTGTGTGTGTGTGTGTGTGTGTGTGTGTGTGTGTGTGTGTGTGTGTGTGTGTGTGTGCGTGTTGTGTGTGTGTGTGTGTGTGTGTGTGTGCGCTCGTGCGCACGTGTGTGTTTACGTGTACGTGTACGTATACGTGTGTGTGCGCTTGTGCTTGTGCTTGTGATTGTGCTTGTGCTTGTGCTTGTACTTGTGCTTGTGCTTGTCCTTGTGCTTGTGCTTGTGCTTGTGCTTGTGCTTGTACTTGTGCTTGTGCTTGTGCTTGTGCTTGTGCTTGTGCTTGTGCTTGTGCTTGTGCTTGTGCTTGTGCTTGTGCTTGTGCTTGTGCTTGTGCTTGTGCTTGTGCTTGTGCTTGTGCTTGTGCTTGTGCTTGTGCTTGTGCTTGTGCTTGTGCTTGTGCTTGTGCTTGTGCTTGTGCTTGTGCTTGTGCTTGTGACATTAAACATTAAACATTAAATAATACAAATGTGCATTCGTCATAAAAACCAAATCACTCTATTAACATTTGAAGCGTAGGTAACTAAGGAATATTAAGCACATCTTGTGTCGCTTTTAACTGATCCGAAGTGTTAATGTAAATCAATATTCTAATATTGGAAACTGAAAAAATCAATATTGCACATTCTGAAAATTAACTAAACCTTATTTCATCCCATGCTACAAGTGCTGCAACTATAGTGAGTGCCTGAATATCCGATAGAACAAGGCATTTAGTGCGATAAGTTCGAATACAGATCATGTACTGTATACCAGGGCTAAATTTATTTATGTTAAATGTACAAATAAAGCATAAACCAGAACTTGTTTGCACATTCTTAGTGGAAACTGTATTTGATACTACGTCTATGTCCAGTTTTAACAGGTCATTAAAAAGAAAAATGGAATAAATAAATAATAGGTCGATAATATGACAATATCAAACTAAGTTAAAAAAAGGGTTGCCTACCGGTTCATCATCAGGTCTTATGAAAATAGGGGGATACAAGGGGAAGTGGACACATTCTGCATAATAACCATGTATACAATTACCGAAATCATCACCAGAATGACGAATCTAGAATTTTGGTATAAAGTCCATTTCCAACATTCCAATAATTTTGACAGATAGTGAGGTTATGTAGTTTGCAAATACGCGCGTATGTTCAGTTTGCTAAATAAAATTAATTATGAAATAAATTTCGAATTTCGAGTATTACCGGATTGATAGGTTATAAGGTACTTCTGGACCAATTGTTGATGTTTGAGTAGTTCATGGCCACGAACTTTTGATCCCGAGAACTGCCCACCTCATGATAACAAACATTAAAAGTTTTGCAAAAAAAAATGATTTAGTATAGTTTCCGGAAGCACGTTTACTGCATATTTTGCAAGGTACGTATAAACGTTTATTTTTAATCTATAATTTTAAAGTGGGACACTGTAGATCTAATGTTATTTTATGAGTTCTCATAATTTCCGCCAATATATAGGCCTTCGATTTAACGCGAGATCCATCACCCAATATATAAAAATCTATTCTTCATTACTATACTAATAATCTAGCGTTATAATAGCTCTTGATACTATATTTAGATTTTATAGTCAGTCGACCAGTATTAATATAAATAAATTGTTGAATTCCGTAGAATCTCTTAATTGATTAACTACAATTAACTTTTACTTAAAATAAAACAATTATACTAAAACTACGCCGATCGAACATTATACCATTAAAGATTGCAGTAAGATTTCTTCAGCATAACGATATAGTTATTTCACTTTTTATATGCATATCAAGCTGTAAATTTTCTAGCCAACTTTAGGTATTGATTAATAAATTGCACTTCATTATTATATACATGACATAGCAATTTGTAAATATGAAAAATATATTCTTAACAACACGAATGTAATTTATCCTTCCTTATAGTATACAGTATCGTAACCTTTTTAGAAGGGTAAATGACTTGAAAAAGTTGATAACCTTTATAATAGAAAATTTCATGATCCATTTGCATATACGTACATATTTTGTATTTAGTTTAAACAATAATTTCTTATTTATAAACACTAACATTGTTTAATTTTTGATATATGTATATCCAGGGCGCTGTTAATAACAACGACATGTGTTTGATTGATTTGTTATGTACGAGTACTCATATATCTTTAGAAAATTTCAGTTACGCAGTGAAAAAGTATAAAACCAACATTGCATTGTTTTAACGTCAAAGTGCTTTAAAGTTTCTATAGAAACGTAAAGACAATGTCTTCAAAGATAGATATCGGCTATTGTCGTTCATTTATTCTGTAAATACTATATGACGTGAAAGGTATATGGATGGGCACATGCAGCTGTGTTATCAGATTAAAACACAATAGATTATATACATCACATAGATTTCAATAATCTAATAATTCAATTAAAATTATGCGTGGGCGTACGGTATTAGAATTTTGCATTTGCGAATAAGGTATCTATTTATGTGTGACATAGAACATTCTATTTCCGCCTAATGACAGTGTAGATTTTTCGGACCAAATGGTGAATAATGTTTATATTATTGTGGCAAAATTAAATTTTGGCTTTGCTAAACTTACTCAGGATAATTAATATTTAGAATAAGATGATCTTGGAGACCACTGTGTTGGTTAAAAACCATTTTAGGAAGGTCACGTTTCCAATGATCAATGTGAATAAGGTTTTTGTATGCACCATGTAGTGATTTAAATATCACAGCGATTGTGAAATTACACAACTTATTACAAGGAATTGATTGCTACCTCCCATTCGATTTTCATTTCTTATAAAATTGTATAAGAAATATTCAGATTTGATAGCGATGCGAGATGCTAAAAACCATGATTGATCGCAGAAAACAAGATAATTGTCCGCTCGGTAATTAACTGACTCAATTTCAAACATAAAATTCGAAATACTCACTTTAACCCTCCGACGGCGGAAACCGGGTCAAAATAGACTCAAGAGTTGTAATTTTTATCAATAACTTTTTTATGCATTTATCTTTTCTTTTGAAATCTGCAATATTCCTCTATAATCTCATTTTATAATAATTGAATAGGTAATATCGTAGATAAGGGCACTGGGTCACTTTAGACGCGGTTCCGCCGTCGGCGTAACTACTTTTAGAGATTCCAGACCAGCTCGTGCTCATGTCTAAATCATTAAAATGACTGCTTTACGTTGACATATCGTGAAGTAGTGTTCTCTTACGCTTTGGCGTGATAGCGTCCTGTTGTTTCCGTACGTACCGGGTGGCCAACTAAAAACGGTCATCGGCCATATCTCAGGAATGGATTATAGCACAGGTTCGGGAAAAAAAAAATTTATAACAAAAGTGACCTCGAGAAACGCCTGGAAATTATTTTCAGAATTGTAGGTCCACCGATAGAGGGCGCATTTGACTGTTAAAATTTTAAAAAGCAAAATTTTTCAAAATTTACTCAATTAAGGGGCATATTAAATATTATAATCAGATTCCTCGACAAATTCTGCATATTTTTTATTTGACAAGTTTTAGTCTATCTCTTCAAATAAAGGGTGGGAAAGAGTGGGAACCTTGTTACGAAAAAAGGCCTGTAATTCAGGTTCTGCTTGACCGATTTTAATAAACTCGATGTTATTTGAAAGAGCTTTTGTTAAACAATAGAAAATTTGTAAATTTGAAGCAATCTGATTAATAGCATAAATGCTAGAGGGCGCTGTTTAATATTTTATTAATATTGTGTTTTCTCTTTACAATTTTAAATGGAAGCATAAAAATTTAAGTAGGTCTTTAAAAAGTAGACTAAATTAGTAATAAAACAGTGAAAACTGCAAGTCGATATATTTTTCCTATCCTGAGATATCGTAAGAAACAGGTAAATGGCGGGAATTGTTCTTCCAACGTCTAGTAGGCTAGTTCGCGTTAACGGAAATTATTAAATTTAGCCTGGATGAGAAGATCTTACATTGGTCTGCAGTAATTTAAACTGTTATCATACTATTGTTATGGTTGCCGCTAGATTACCTAAATGTAATGCTGTCTCTACTAACAATGAGAACAAATTAGAAAATAATAATGTGATAAATCTAACATTTTTTTAATTATATAAGAATGTTATATTTGTTTTCAAGCGATGTGTTAGTAAATCAAAAGCATAAAATATCAATAAAAACCGATATTTGCCCAGCAACAACAAATACAGTTTAAAATATGAATTACGATTTACTGATGACAACAAAATTAGTAAAGAGGGCCATGTAGTATATAAAATAAATTTTCACGCTTATGTAAAAAATTATTCATCATGTTGCATTTAATAAACTTTCTTTATCTTTTCGTACCAAAATGATTCTTACATATGAAGAAGCATTTGATATGTTGGCAGTTTATTTTGAATGTATGATAAATGCAACCGTTGCTGCTAGAGTGTATGCACTGCAGTACCCAAACAGACGGAATCACAGCAAAAGAGTTTTTCTCCGACTCGCACGTCGTGTGCGTACTACTCGAAATGTGAATCTTCCTGTGTACCGAAAACAACGCAGAGGTAGAACAGAGGAAAATGTTATTGATGTTTTATCTTATGTAAATTTTAACCCTCATTCAAGCACCAGAGCTATAGCTAGAGACTTCGGTATATGTCGAACCACCGTCCAAAATATTTTAAGAGAACACAGGTGACTACTTATTTATTAATGCATGTTTTATTCGGTATTATAACGATAAAAATGTTTTAATTTTTTTCGTTTGTCGTTATATGTCCAGTTTCAATAAAACAACAAATTATTTAATGTAATTATCTTATGCTATGTGAATAGATTTTATCTAACAACATCATAATTAAGTAAGGCAAAGTAAAGTAAAAAGGTACCAATAATAAAAAAGAATGAGGGGCCGGGCGAAAAAAATTCGTAATAACATTACGAGAGTTAATGCATTTAAAGTCCTTTTTCGTTTACTAACAACGAAGGACTTCAATGTGTGTTATTGATCTGATTACTTTATAATATATACCATAGTTCGAATGCTCAAGATTTCGATACCGGGTTGGATTTTTGCAACTGGCTCTCAAATATGATACACGACGATCCTAAAATACTTTCAAGAATTAAGTGGACAGATGAGGCTACTTTTCATAGTGATGGTAGTGTAAATCGACATAATATGCACTATTGGTCTGAAACGAATCCCCACTGGATGCAAGAGGTCCAAAATCAAGGTCGTTGGTCTGTAAATGTGTGGCGCGAGATTCTAGATGGAGAAATAATTGGGCCTTTTTTTTAATGAGACTGCTAATGGAGAAAGATATTTAGATTTTTTAAGCAACGAATTGCCACTTCTTTTAGAAGACATACCCTTGGACATTCGTCGTGACATGTTGTTGCAACATGATGGGTGCCCGGCACATTATTCTAGAGATGTTTGGAATTTCTTAGATCAATCATACCCTGAAAAGTGGATAGGACGTGGAAGTTTATTTACTTGGCCACCAACGTCTCCAAACCTAACTTGTTTAGATTTTTATTTGTGGGAGCGAATAAAAGATCTAGTTTATGCCGACAGACCCACAACAAGAGCTGAGATGATTGAAAGAATACGACAGACAATACGAGGCATTTCAAGGGAAGAAATTGAAGCTGCTGTTCTCTCCACCGGTCAGCGATTGATTTCATGCATTGAAAATGATGGACAACATTTCGAACATCTAGGGCGACACTAATTACGTAGTTATTTATTTAAGGTTTTAATTGTTAGATTTACCACATTATTATTGTATAATTCTCATTGTTTGTAGCGACAGCATTACATTTAGGTACTCTAGCGGCAATCATAACATTAGTATGATAACAGTTTAAATTACTGCAGACCAATGTGAAATCTTTTCATCCAGGCTAAATTAAGATTTTCCGTTAACACGAACTAGTCTACTCGACGTTGGAAGAACAATTCCCGCCATTTACTTGTTTCTTACGATATCTCAGGATAGAAAAAAGATATCGACTTACAGTTTTCACTGTTTTATTACTAATTTAGTCTACTTTTTAAAGACCTACTTAAATTTTTATGCTTCCATTTAAAATTGTAAAGAGAAAACACAATATTAAAAAAATATTAAACAACGCCCTCTAGAATTTATGTTATTAATCAGATTGTTTCAGATTTACACATTTTCTATTGCTTAACAGAAGCTCTTTCAAACATCACCAAGTTTATTAAAATCGGTCAAGCAGAACCTGAATTAAAGGCGTTTTTTCGTATTTGAAGAGATAGACTAAATCTTGTCAAATAAAAAATATGCAGAATTTGTCGACGAATCTGATTATAATATTTAATATGCCCCTTAATTCAGTAAATTTTGAAAAATTTTGCTTATTAAAATTTTAACTGTCAAATACGCCCTCTAGCGGTGGACCTACAATTCTGAAAATAATTTCCAGGCGTTTCTCGAGGCCACTTTTGTTATAAAAATTTTTTTCCCGAACCTGTGCTATAATCCATCCCGACGGCCGTTCTTAGTTGGCCACCCGGTACATGCTTGTAAATTCTTTCTGTAAACGTGTTTAAGTTAGTATTTATATGTAGTTTAGTGAGCAGTAACAATGAATCCCAATAAAAGGACTCTCACCGAAGCGGAATTATATGAAGAGTTGATTCGAGACGACGACGACGAGGATATTGACGCATTCTCCGATAGCAGTGGCAGTAACGAAAGTGATGCAGATTACGAAGTCTGTAGCGATATAGGAGATGAAATAAGTGACGATGAAGAAAACACAGTACACGCTGACGAGCAAGCAGTTGCTAATCGCACCTGAAAATATGTAAGCCCAGCGGCAACTAAATCAAGAAGTCACAATATATTACATAAAAGAAAAGGTTTAACTGCTAGCAGTACGAATAGAAATAGCACATCAGAGGCATTTTCTTTGTTTATTAGTAATGACATTATCGACATAATAGTACAATATACTAATCAAAAACCAGTGAGTATGTTCACCAGGATGCGGGGGCCAATAAATCTTCGCGGAACGTTTATCCAGACGAAATAAGAGCTTTTATTGGAATCCTCTTCTTGGCAGGAAGATTTAGGGAAGCAAGAGAGGACAAACATTCTTTGTGGAATAAACATGGTGTTTTTTGCAGACCTATGTTCTGCAGCGATGAGTCGTGATAGGTTCAAAGAAAAAGCTTCATGCGTTTCGATGATTTGACAACAAGGCCCCAGAGAATACAAGAAGATAAGTTAGCTCCGCTTAGAACAGTTGCCGATATGTTTGCGTCCAATTGCAAGAAATCTTATGAAGTTTCTTCTGTTAGAACAATTCACTAACAATTAGTTACATGTCGCGGCGGATGTCCTTGCAAAGTGTATATTCCCAGTAAAACCTGAGAACTACGGTATAAAAATATCGGCTCTATGCGACGACGAGAACTTTTACTATTGCAATTTCGACATCTACATGGGTAAAGTTAACGGCGTAGCTGAAGTAAATCAAGGGCAGCGAGTTGTGAAGCACCTCACTGAATTTTGGAAGAACTGTGGTAGATATATAATTACAGATAAAGTTTTACAGACATTTCGCTGTCTGAAGAACTGTTGAAAAATAAATTGACGATAGTTGGGACAATGTGAAGAAACAGAAAGGATCTTCTAAAATCCCTTGTCACTTTATCTGACCGAAGTGTTTACTCTTCAGAATTCCTTTTCACCACCACTCTCACCCTTATATCATGTATTCCAAAACCCCGCAAGTGCGTCGTATTCTTTCCAGTATGCATGTTGAACATAGTATACTAGGAAAAGAAGCAACGTTTAAGCCGGAGATAATCACATATTACAATAAAACTAAAAGTGGGGTCGATGCCTTAGACAAACTGGTGAGAGAATATACATGTAGAATAGCATCTCGACGGTGGCCGTTTTCCTTGTTCCTAAACTTTGTAGATGTAGCTGCGTACAATGCTTTAGTTATTTGGTGCACAAAGAATCCAAATTGGGAAGGTGGTACGTCCATGAAGAAAAACGGAAATTATTCCTCGAACATCTAGGAAAAGAATTAGTTGCCTCAAACATCGAACGTAGACCTGCAAAAATTGAAGGTGACGGCAGAGGGTATCAGAAAGGTATTATCAAAGCAATGGAACAGTGGGCAGGCGTATCCAGAAGAAAACGTCTGAAGGTACTGTAAGTGGAAACAGGCGCCGTAGGTGCTCCTTTTGCGTTGGTAATGACAACAAATATTCGAAAAAATGCAACAAATATTCTAGATTTACGTGTCCAGATCATGGACAAACGGAAACAAACAATGTGTGCAATAAATGTAAGCAGTGATAAACAGAAAATGTAATTTATTTATTATGTTACTACATTATACTGAGTTATGGGTTATTAGCGTTTATATTTTACTATTTACAATATTTTTGAGTTACATTATGAATAAATTAGTTCGCAAACAACTTCATTATTGCTAACACTCCATCACTCATCAATAATTTTAAAACAACACAGTTCTGTGAAGGGTCATTTTGACCCATTTCAGCCGTTGGTGTTAGTAAAATTATTTCCGCCGTCGGAGGGTTAAATATCAAAAATTAATAAAATAATAAACAGTTGCTGAATAAGTTTTGAAAACCGAAATTTAAAAGTCATTAAAAATGTTCAAGTTCTGTAATGCACTATAGTACAAACAGTAGCAAATACGCTTCCCCAACTTTAATTAATTATCACTTTTATATAGAAGCCTTTGCTCAAGCTGAATTCAAATTTAATTTACGTAACTTAAAAGCAAACATACATAATTGCAACTGGGTTTAAACTCGTGAAACAAAAATTTCTTAAGCTTTTAATAAAGAATGCAATTAATATCTAAGATTTCTATCAGTGTAATAAAATACTAAGAACTGCAACTAATCTTTAAGAAAGATTATCTAAAAATTGATCGTCTCACGCTATCCAAACATTAATCCAAATATGTGTAAGATGCATTATTCAGCAATTATATTACAAATCCCCGTAAATTATTACTTTAAAAAATCTAATAAATAAATTATATAAATCTTACGAAACGATGTATTATTAAAAGTCATTCTCATACAGATGAACCAATTTTTAATCAGTATGTTATAAAAATACTGCATTGTAATAAACAAGTACATTGAACGTCACATCAACGTAAATAAAATTCTAAACCTACAGGTTAATTCTATGTTATAATTCTAATAAAGTCAAGTAAAGGGCGCCATACTGTTATTAAGACGATATCGGTAAGGATACACCTGGGCTCACTTAGATAAATCAGTCTTCAACAGTCAAAAGATCTTACGTTGGCTACCTCTAGGTGCACGTCGGAGATGTTTCGAAACTTTAGCTCTAGAACAAATCTTAAAATATCCACACGCTCAAATACTAGAGCAGCGTGTGCGCAAATCAGCTGTTGGGTTTCAATGACTTCTTTAACTTTACATTTCGTTACGTTATAACGCTCATTATAAACGCATTTATGGTTGCTCTAGTTTTGAACTATGAGACCTCTAGGGCCGTGATTGAAACCACTTTTCTCTTTCGTGCACCCGCTCTTTTCTATTTCGTGCAGGTAATTGATCAATGGTAATACGTTCAAATTATAACCACAAATAACTAAGGCGGAATATTAAATAAGAAAGAAAATAATTACAAAATGTTCTAAATAAATAATAAAGGAAAAATAAATAAATTAACATATGTTTCTGGTGCGCCCCTTCTTTATCCGGACTGCACTGGTCGATTTAAGCGTCTCCAGTTACACCCTCTGTGGGCGAGGGTGTAAAATATAGTTATTACGAATTTGATAAATATCGTTATCAGTGAAAAATCTAAAAAAGGATTAATTATTCGTATCGGGAGGTGCTCAGGATAATTAAGTGTTATCGGGGTGTAAAACGTCTAAGTGAGAAGTTAATCCAGGTAAGTTTTGTCAGTAAATTAGTATTTTCAGTATTTAGGGTCACCACTGACCATGTGGTTTCATATCTTTATAAATTGCAACTTAAGGAAGTTGATATGTAAGAACGTACTCAGGCGGTGTGAGTATGATTTTGGGGATGATAGAGCGTAACTTGGGATTGTTTGGATGTAAGGTTGCGTAGTCGGGACCCTAACCGCCCAATACTACTTATAGATATGGGTAGTCACTTGAGGGTTGGTTTTTCTGTGTAGATATGGCTATGTGTACGGGGCTGATACCACTAGACAGATAGCTATGTCTATATTTATAATTTGAACTATAAAACCGGTGCAAGGACAGCCAGTATTATTAATTCAAAGTGTGAATTCCTTAAACCACTTTTCACTCTAGTGGTGAAATCAAATATGGATAGGGCAAATAACCAAATACGAGGTAAATACCTCCGGCAATTCTACTAAAGCGTACCTGTCACACCTTTACACCCCCAACTCCGTGCAGTAACACCCAAGTTGGATCGATGCAACAAGGGGTCTACGATAAAGGTAATGTGAAGTATGAAAGTGGATTGAGTTGCTCTCGGAACTGGTGGTTGCTCAGGGCTGGTGGTAACCCGTATGGTGAGGGTGGAGCAAGGAGGATGGATGGGTTTTGGATATTGGTGTCTAGTCGAGTAGAGCTTTAATGTCTGGTTGTGAACTGTTTAGTGAAGTCGTTTTTAACCGTTTAAATACAGGAAAATTCGAACGTCTCTGGTAAAAGGTATCAGGTCAGGTATAATAAACATCTTTGGTCTGGTAAGAAAATCAGAATATGAATAAATGAATGAATTGAAGTTGAATGCTTTGATGGCTGGGGGATTTGATATAAATAGGAAAAAGACCAGAGTGGAAAACGGAATAATCATTTATTAACAATGATAACACAGTTGAGGAAACAATTTGGAAATAAGGCTTCATATGAATTATTTCTAGGGAAAGAACATTTTGTAAGGATTCGTCAAGATCATTATAACGTTACCCCCCAACGCTTTTGAACAAAATACTCTCGAACACAATAAAAAAAATAACGTTAAAAATTACGCTTAAATCTTATTAACTCAAATTTAAATAGTACTCAACTCCAAAGCTGTGTCATTAATTGAACTCCAAACTAAAATAATTAGACATAAACGAGATAAACGTCATTTAAAATTCCTCTAATGTGTTACGTTAAACAATACCAAATATTTAATAAAATTAAAAAAAAAACTGTATGACACTAAATGCTTCAATTGTTGGAAATTACCACTGGTTACCAAATAATTAACGTTTAATTATACACATGTTTAAATAACGTTTAAATAACGACTGTTTAAATTAGAAGGCAGGTCATTTATATAAATTGTAAATAAATCAGGCCCCGGGTGGCTGCTTTGAGGTACACCACGTTGAACTTCACTTTATCGAAATTTAAGATCATTACACGAGATCTGTTATTTTTTCTCTTTAAGGTATGACGCAAACAGTTTGAAACACATTCCGCGTATTCCATAAAAGTCAAGCTTTTGCAATAATATTATATGATTGACACAATTAGGAACTTCAAATAGATCGCATAACATTACGCTAACATTTGCTTCCTTTTCCAATCCCTCCAAAACAAAAGATTTATTTATTTATGGCTTAGTTTATGAGATATTTGGCCTAAAACTAAATTGTTGGTTTGATATTAAAATGAATTTTTCAATAAGCGTTTGCAAGCAATTATTAGGGGCGATTTGTATTACTTTGGAAAAACATTTTTTTTCTTTACTGAGTTTTAAAACATCAGGAAAATACCCATCTGTGAAACAGAAGCTAATAATGTATGCTAGCGTTGCACTTATCAGTTTAGAAACACGTAAGGGCTAATGACATGTGTATTTTCTCTTCTTCTGTTATTGTTTCATTTACAACGTATAAACATATTGTTTATCCGTTGTTTATATTAACCATGTATATGAAAGATTCTGAACTTCATGAAGGTGAAATTTAGCTTATTAGTTTATTAACAGTATTAAGGTATTAATGTCATCCGCAGTATTGCTTGTATTATTTGTTTGGATGGAGACTTTATTTGTTGCTTGATTTATAATTTGCAAAGATGTCTTGGGTTTATTGCTAGAATTCTTGATAAAACTTGAAAAAGACATTTTCGTAACTTTTTTGTACGAACTCTTATAGCTCTGAAACATTTTGCTGTTAAAATACAATTCGTGAACAAGATGAAGTATATCCCATTTGGTGCGTAACACATTTGTATACCACCCCTTTATGAGTGTTTTTTTATTGTACAGAATATTCTCGCAACTAGACGAAAGTTATCATAAGCACATCAAAGAATTGTTAATAAACAAGTTTAAATGCAACTGCACCATTAGTAGAATTAAAAACTGTTCACCAGTTTGTTTTTTTTTTCTTAACAATAGGCAATAAAAACTTAATAAGTTTTCATGGGTACTTGCTTATGCAAATTTTCTTAAAACTAGATCTAACATTAAATTGCAAACAGAAGGGGATGTCACCTGATTTACATATATTTAAGTTAAAGCAAGAACTTCTAATTTTATAATAAAATTATTCTAATTACGTTTGAGTACCCTATAAATACAACTACTAAACTATAACTAAAAGCTTTCTATCTAATGTAGGTAACTAATATAACTCTTCGCAAAATACAACCACAAGGTAATTCCGACAAAAAATAAAATTTGTGACGGTCTTTGTTGGGATCCGGAAATTATTATTAATAGTGAGTCATCATTCACTTCATTCTACCATTTCATAATTTACTGCAGAATATTTCACGTTATATTAACTGATAGGTAGGCAGCACATGATACCTATTGCTATAACATACGCAGTCTTATACTGTCGTGCCAATATTAAAGGCGGTATATCCAATTTTAGTCAAATTGGACTTATGACGACCAATTATTAGAAGCAACGATTCTGCGTCTGTTGACATACTTTATATCCCAAAATTTAAAAAAAATATGTAACATTAAAGAAAAGTCGTATCTCTATGCTATGAACAAACCCGGACATGATAAAGTGGTATCAGCGACTCCCTAACTATAAAGTGGTAAGTACTGAAGTTCTCTGAAGTTACCACCTTTAAGCGATGTAAAATAAATCGTCTTAAATGTAGTATCTGTTTTTTGATAACTATAAAGTGGTATGCTGTAACAAACTTTTTACGTTTATTAACAAAATTTACGTTTATTTAGGCATGCATTGCGTGCAGCGTGTGTTGCATATCATAGTTGCATAAAAACATGAATTTAATTATTGTAAAAATAAACTCTCACGCATACTGTTCTCACATTTTACTCACATGTGCATACGCAAAGACTGCGGTAGCGATTCTTTTTTGATAATATAGCGCATCCATTGTGGCTTTGTTAAATTTTTTAATAAGTGCTGTATAATTTGTACGGTAAGTTTATTTGAAAAGCTATTATACAACAGTTTGAGATGATTACTTTTTCAGGCACTTTTTATTTACCTTTACTTTACGTTTCACTATATTTTATTAATCCGCATAATTACTTAACCAATTGCATTTTACCGTTAGTTGCTTTATGGTGTAATTGCGTTCAACCAATAATGATGCAATAACCTTTGTTACTATGAAGTGTGAATTTTAGCGCGTGAGTGCGTGCGTGAGTGAGTGTATGCGTGCGTGGGTGCGTGCGTGTGAGCGTGCGTGTGCATGTGCGTGTTCGTGTGCTTGAGCGGGTGCGTGTGCGTGTGTCAGGTGTGCGCGCTTGTGTTTGTATGTAAGTGGGTATGCGCGCGCGTGCGTGCGTACTGTTTCTTTTTTAAATAGAACAAGTAACAGGTGTAAACGCTTTTTACGAAGACCCTGTGACTAGGGGCCTTAGCTAATTGCACGGTCAGATCAATCGCAAATATTATAGTCTTCGTAGAAATCGTTTACGCCTGCAGTTACCTGTTCTATTTAAAAAAGAACCATCCTGAGATAGATTTACCGTTAAGTGCAGTTTGTCCAAATGGACTTTGTCGAAATTCCAAGAAGGTGTGAGTGTTCTCTGGAGACGTTACCGTTTTTTTGTGGAAAAATCAGACGTTTGTTCTTGCCCCAAGACCTTAGTTCACAGTTAGCCGTAAGCAAATAGATTGCCAAAAATACATATTTTTAGTTCTTTTAAGAAAAATATTAGGTATTTTTCTGAACTAAGTTGACAAATAACGTATAAATACTCAAACTTTTGTTGGGCCAGTGATAAGTGCTATTCATTGCTGCAAAATTATTCGAGTAAAGTTAATTTTTTTTTTATGATCGTGGACCTGAACAGGCTAAATTAGGCCTATCGTGCTAAAGCACTCAGGAACACCTAGGAGTATGGATAGAGCGATAATGAATTACCAATAGATGCCTATGAACAGCTACCTTAAACTTTCTTATATCATAAGTGAGAGGAAAACAGGAACTAGGGAGATCATTCCAGAGTTTAGAAGCCGTGTAGAAAAATGTAGATTGCGCCCGTTTGGTACGACAAGTAGAGATTTGTACTGCATACTGATGATGTGAATGAGCGAACCGAGTGTTTCTCGCAAAGATAGCCCGAGATGGTATCAAAGAATGTAATTCACCAGCACAATAGCCGTTGTAATAGCGATAATACAAAGAAAGAACTGAAACCATCCTTCTATGCTCCAGGGACTGTATGTGAGAAGTTAAGGACGGGTCATTTATAAGCCTAATCGCTCTCTTTTGAATACGATCAGCGATATCGAGATTATTAGTGTTTCGTACAACCAATTGAAGTAGAAGTGTTGTGTGTTTTTTTATTATTGTTCATTGTATGTACAAACGGTTGAGTGGGATTTTCTTTTGAGATTAGCTTTTTTCTATTTCTTTTATCGTTTAAACTGTACTACAAGCGTATCCATACGTATTATGTCCATATTTATTTGAGCGTTTTTTTATTTTGTTGACGAATTTATAACGAAATTGTGTGTGACGAAGGCGTTATGAGGACACGATTTATTTGTTAAAACCAATTATTTTGGCATATGAATCAGATTGACAATAATTTTTAGTAAAGGCAATACCGAGACTAGCTAATATCTCCTACCTATTAGGATAAATTAAACGATTTAATTTTATTTAGTATAATAATTTGTGGGGATATGTCAATGGTTTTGTTTACTTTCTTTGCTTATTTATTTATGATACATCTCACAGATTAATGTACTTGTGTTTTTTTTAGTGCGAACCTATTTCTTGTACAGCCAATTGGATATGCATTCAATGTTTGTTTTGTTTGAATTAGATCATTGCGTTAACGCCTCAATTTTTAGTGGTGAATCTAAGTAAAGAGGTAATTACGTTCGAAAGTGGTTGTAAACAGAATTAAAGTGAGAGTTTTTTTTATTGAAGCGAAATTTCATTGAGAATCAGATTTATTGAGTCACGTAACGTAACAGTAGAATTATTGTTTTTTGATCAAATTAGTTATTGATTTTTGCGGCATGAAATTAATTTAATTAAGTGTGCAAGCATATTTGAAGACTTTGATGTTAGCGAGATCTGCTGGTCCTAGTGCTGCCTGCGAAGATTACGTTCAGGTATCCGAGTTATTTGAGTATTTTGAGCGTGATGTGAACTGACATAATTAGGTATCTCAACCCCTACTGCGAAATTTCAAATACTCTGGCGCCCTCTTCCGGTTTTTATGTCAATTTCAACTCCTATGTTGAGTTATTTATGGTAAGCTATCTTATTGAGAGCAAAATGTAGAACCCCGAATCCATCCCAGCCGCTGACTGGTCGTGTAAGATTCAATTTTACCTGTTATCCCGTTTTATTGCCAGTTTATACGGTTACAGTTCCTTATGGAATATAGAAGAAGAATGTTACTATAATACGTTTGGGGCGGGGGATGGGGAGGTGCGAATGCCACCTTTAATCTTTAAAACTCTTTCCTGTTTCTTACTTAGTAATTCTGTTCCACAAAATCCGTAGAGGAGCAAATGACGACTGTTTAAACACTCTGTGGTCACAATTGTACGCGTTTGAGTAAAATCCTAAAATTCGAATAAGCCGCCCTCGTGTATTTAAACTGTTATAGCTCCGCAATTTTTCGTCGTACATCAAAAGTGAATATATGTCCGAAAAGGTCTCTTTACGCAAAAGAAGGTTTGTTTGGATCAATTTTATTATATCTGCTTCGGAGACATACTCAGACTCAAACAAAAAAGAAAGTGTTGGGAATTGATGATTAGAGTTAATTGTAAATGCCAAACACAATCTTTTTTGAGCTAATACAGTTGCTAAAAAATCAAATTATGAGCATGTGTGTTTCATTCATTACCTCTTATATACAATTCATAATTTAGGACAATTTTCTTTCAATTTCCTAATCAATCAAAACTGGCTTGTGTCCAATTTTTCTGGCCATTTTTTTCTTATTCATCAAACTCAAATGCTCAACCTCGTCTTTACAAAAATATAAATAAAAACTATTAACTACTTAAAATTATAACATTCTCCCCCGTGCTAAGTAGAACTATCTTCAGCCTTCCGAATGTTTTGCTTAGCATTACTAGTTACCACATCCAAAACGGCAACTTTAGCTGCTGGACGTATGTAAGTACCTCTTGCCGTTCTAATAACCTCTTGTCTCACTTGATGAGAATTCTTACTTTTAATTTATTCTAGTACAATTCCTTTTTTCCAAGAGTTGCGTTTCTTTTCATCAAAAATGACAATCACGTCACCAACTGCTAAAGCTTTTACTTTACCACACCATTTCGTTTTATGCATCCCCGATGGCACATATTCATGCAGCCAAAAATAAAGGGCCATATTTTGTGATAATTTGTAATTAATTATTTGTGATAATTTTAAGCATTGACAATTCGTTGTTCTCCAGTTCCGAAAACGATTTTGCACCCCCTGAAGAACCCAACAAAAAATGATTTGGAGTGAGTGCTTCTGGTTCGTCTACATGAATTGGTAATCAGTGGTCGTGAATTTATAATGCTTTCCACTTCACTCAAATAGCATCTAATATTTTCATCGTCGGGTCAACGAGTTGGCATGAGCTTTTCCAGACATCTCTTAATTGAGCGTACCTGCCTCTCCCAGTATCAACCCGTATGAGGGCTTGCAGGTGGATTCAAATTCCAAGCTATTTCATCAAATTATGCTTTGACCTGGTTCAGTTGCAGTTTACGGTGTACCTTGAGTTCATTCCGTACACTAATATAGTTTGTTCCATTATCGGTACGAATTTCTAAAGGCATACCGCGCCATGCTATAAAATTTCGTAAACACATCTTTACTTAAAAAGTATGCTATCTCAATGTGTGTCGCCCTTACTGTCAGGCGCGTAAACAGACACATCTTTTTTCTGTATAACGCCCTATTACCACGACCAAAGGCCCAAAATAGTCTATGCCCACGTATGAAAAAGGCTTAGTAAATGCCGCTAGTCTGGCATGTGGAAGATCAGTCATCTGAGGGGCCTTTGGTATTGCGTGAGCATTCTTGCAAAATTGACAGTGCGAACGAATAGTATTCAAAACAACTCGTAAACGAGGAATTACATACATTTGCCGAATCTCGTTCACTACTGTCTCATGCTTTCCATGTAGATATTCTGCATTATAGTGATACACTATCAACCGAGTTACCTCATGATCCTTTGACAGCAATATCGGAATGGTAACGTAGTAAAAAGATCCAATTGCCTTGATGTGCGGCCTTTCATGCGTAAAACCCCGCAGACGTCTAAAAATGGTGTTAACTGAAACAGAGAACTACTTTTAGGAAGAAGTTGATTGTTTTGTAGCAACGCTATTTCATTAGAATACTTGGCGACCTGTGCTTCATTGTAAAGGATACACTTTGCATTTTTATCTCTGCTGGAATCAATAAGCCGATAATGTTTGGTCTACTTTTGTTAATATTGTTTAAAAATCTCAAAACCCATGCTACAATTCGGATTGCTCTTCCCCACATTGCACATCTTTGAACCAACTCTGCAATTACTTTGAAAGCTGTTTCCATGTTAATCATGTGATCTTTAGTTTCAGTTACAGTTTCTAAAATTTTTTTTGGTAATGTTTACTTTTCCACTGGCCATTTGTTCTGGGGTAACCGTAAAAACTCTGGACCAACAAACCATCTGCTAGTAGATGAAAGCTGCGTTTGAGAACCCCATTTTGTAGCCTCATCAGATACATTCAGTTTAGAAAGAACTCAGCGTCAACAAGACAGTTTTGTAGATTCCAAAATTTCACCAAAGCAAAGTGCAACAAATTGTTTGAATTTTCGGGCGTCTGATCGCAACCAAGCCAACACATCCAGACAAGCAGACCACAAAACTACGCATTCTGGTTTAATAGGGTGTCCCACGATTACGGAATTCGCATATCTGGATCCTAAAATAGCCGCTTGTAATTATAGTTTTAGTATAGATACCGGGTGAAGAGGCGCAACTTTAGTCTTTGCTGCTACTAATACACAATTTATTTCAGTTGAGCGCTTGAATCGAAAATATAAAGTCGCTGCATACGCCAAGTCATTGGCGTCAACGAAAACAGGAAGTTGTAGTCGTCACTGAAATAATATCTGGGAATAACAATTTCTCGTATTCTAGGCAATACTTATAACCATCTTATCCTACACACAAGGTGAGAATCAGTAATTGATTTATCCCAATATATGGCCGAGCGCCAAATCTCTTGAAATAAAATTTTTAATACGATGAGAAACGACGATAACAAACCCAAGGGATCAAAAACAATCATTAGTGTTCTCAATACTTCACCTTTAGTAGGTTTACGGACTCCACTCAAAATATCTCCATCGATACGGCTAAAATTAATCGTATAATAAAACGAATCATTATCGGTAGCCCACCACATACCTAATACTTTGGAATTGTTTGACGTTTTATTCATAGTTAAATTTTTGGCCGTCATTACTTTCATGACATAAACTTGGAACTTCGGTAGGAAAATCTCGCTATAGAAAGCGTTGACTAATTTGATCATCCTCAATAATGGCCACTTGGTGATATATCCCTTTAATGTCTACTGCTAGAGCAAAACATTTTTCTCTAAAACGAAACAGTGTATCAGGCAAGGAACGTAGAATATCCGGTCCCTTTAAAAACTTGGAGTTTAAGGATACTCCATCAAGCGTTGCTGCCTCGTCCCACACAATCCTTACTTTACCAGGCTTGTAGGGATTTAGCACATGAAAAATGGGCAGATAATACGTTTTATTGCTAACAGTTTTCTTCTACGGTGAACAACTTGCGAGCGTAACCCTTGGTTCCATATTCATGCATTTGTGCTCACATGTTATCAGCAAGACTTGGATCTCTTGCCAACTTCTTTTCTAACCACAACATTCTTTTAAACGCCATGTCATAGCTTGATCGAAACTGAACGTCACAATGACTCCATAAAAGCCCTGTTTCATAACCCTTTTCGATTTTCATGGTTGTGTTTTTGAGAATAACTAATGCACATTGATCATCAGAGGATTGCAGAGAAATTGTAGGGGCTTTAACATTAAACTTTCCATTGAAAAAAATTCTTTCACTTGAGTGTATATACTTTCATCTTCGCGTCCGCATTCGCAAATGTGGTAGTTCTGGTTATGGTTCTCCAATTGTTGACCATTATGTCTTCCTAATATCGCCCAACCTAACCTGGTTTTTGTTCCAATCCGCTCCACCCATCTTCCTTCTCTAACCTTCAGCGGTAAGCCCAACTTCCAATGCTCAATACCAATTAAAATGCGTGGCTTAGCATCTCGGTGGCTTAGCATCTCGGTAACTGCTTATTGGTAGATTCTTCAAATGTCGTTAATGAGTACGAAGGGAATCATATTCAATGGATTGAGCTGTTAGATTAAAGTCATAAACTGTTCGGACATTTCAGATAAGATACTTCTTACTGCCTTCTTGTTCACGCGATATCTCTAAAGAAACACTACGGCTGTTGATTTCTTCTCCTGTAGTATGACCAGTCCATTTTAGATGAAGAGGATGCGACGGACCATCAAACTGTAATGCATTCGCTATTTCTTCATCGATCAGTGTTCGATTTGAACCTTCGTCAAAAAGGCACAGATACTAGTACCTGGACCAAATAATTTCACCAGCACTACACGAAATAAATAATGAATAGGCGATAAACTTTAAACAGATGCAGAATTGGTAGACATACATACGATATTTTGAGATTGATGTACAGGCGCATGTTTTACTGGATCATGAAGCAATGTGTGGTGTTTTAAAAGACAACCGTCAACGCCACACTTCTCCCTAACTTTACAATTTTCCAGAAATGTTTCGAAAGGCATTTGTGGCACAGGTCATAACGTTTGACGGATTCCCAACGTTCCTTCAAATTTTTTTGCTTAAACTTTAAACAATCAATAATTTCATGTGACCCATTCGAACAAATCACGCACTTATTATTATGCAAAGACAAATCATTCTCAGTGTGGGCGTACATATGATCTTTCTTTTTAAACGCCCTGGGCTCAGATTTTTCTTCTGTAGCACGAGAGACTCCACATATACGCGGCATCGCCGTAGGTACGTTAATTTTTCATATTGCTGTAACTTGAATTCCACCCTGTCCATCTTTAACGTGCCAGGAAGCTTTCGGACTAACTCACTTAAGAACAGGATTTGTTAAATGGTTCACCATTCCACAAGTTTGCATCATAACACAAAGATGCTGCACCTCTATAGACAAATCTAACAAAGTGTCTAGCTTCTCTAAACTAACTTTGGGCAGTGCGCTGACATGTTCTATCATACTACTGATTATTTGCTCTGGTCTTCCAGATCTAATTCTTAATGCATTTGTTGCCTTAGGAACAGATTCTTCGAAAGCGGAATAACCCTTGGCCAAATTCAGAACTTTGCCTTTCGAACTCTTTTACAAACCACACACATTTTCGTGTTATGAGCAATGGTAGCCCTCATATAGCTGGATATGAACATAGACCATTTACTTGCATCTCCACTAATACTAAGCAAATCAACAATTTGCTTTAAACGGATTTTATTGAACGATTCCTTATTACCACTAAAAGAATTATATTGACTGCAGTTAAGAAATTCTTGTTGAGTTTTTGCTTTGAGTCAAGGTAAAGGCACCATTAATTGGTCATGACCTTTATATTACGAAACCTTGTTGCATATTCAACATTATCATCATAATCCGTTTGATGCAATTTGTAATTTCAGCATTTTTTGATTCATTATTAACGACATCCAAACTCGCACTCCCGCTATCTGAACTACTATCGTCTTCTCGCTGACTTAATAATTTCCTTTTCTCTTCGAAATATTTACGGTCTACCTCTTCTTGACGCTTTCTTGCACTTTTTTCTTCTTCAAGTCATTCTAAAAGTCTTACGTTTGTTTTATTTTTAACTGACGTGTTACTTGCTATATTGGATTTACGGGGTCGAATACCAGGGTAGCTATCTCTGTTAACACTCCCTTCTAAGGATTTGATCGATTGTCTTTATTGGTCCTACAAAGGTCACATTTTCTGTTTCGGACCGTGTACCTAACGTACATTTAGCACACATAAATGACTTATTCGCAATGTCGTCTGTCACGTTCGCACAATCAAAATGATTCCATATTAGACAACTGTCACACTGCCCATTTTACCTTCTTCCTGTTGCTCGCATACATTACAGTAGTCTATTACCGATATACTCATTTTTGTCTTTGATTCTCCACAAATTATTAAGCACAAGGAAACGATACGCCAGACTACACAGTAGTTATACTTGCAGATTAACCCAAACAGTATCTTCTGGACTCAACTCGGTGCAATTCAAAAAATTTTATTTTTTAGAATGTTTGGAATTCATGATTAGAGTTAATTGTAAATGCCGAACACAATCGTTTTGAACTAAAACAGTTGCTAAAAAATCAAATTATGAACATTTGTGTTTCATTCATTACATACAATCCATAATTTAGGACAATTTTCTTTCAATTTCCTAATCAATCAAAAATGACTTGTCACCCATTTTTCTGGCCATTTTTTTTCTTATTCATCAAACCCAAATCTTCAACCTACTCTTTACAAAAATATAAATACAAACTATTAACTACTTAAAATTATAACAGAAAGTCGCATCCCTTTTTTTGAATTTCGTGGTCTGTAGACGCTTCCGGGCGGACCAGAGGTAACACCGTTTTATTACTAGCAACTACGTAACGAATCTTTTACGTTTTCGTTCATTTAGTTGTAAAATATAAGAAAAAAGGGTTTTTGGTTATTAATGATTTATAAGTTGTGGTAGGTAACTTAATTTGCATTTTGGTGTAACTAAGTTGCATACTTTCTTAAAGGTTTGTATACTTCCATATCGTGGAATTAAACTTCTGCAAATATTCTTGGGCACGATTATATCACCTGATATCCTAAGCGTCCTTTTAGATTGCTTGATGTATTTTGTTAGAGCAGGAAGCAGGAAGTGCCATTGATTTAATGGTAAGATACTTTTAACTCGTATGATATTAAAATCTGAAACATTTGCTTTTTGCAGGCACTTTTACTTACTTTTAATACTTTTACTTTTATCATTTTTACTTTTACCACTTTTGGTATTTTCGATGCTTATGATTGCAATTTTGGATCACATTTTTATTTTTGAACTTTCGAGAGAATGCAATAAACACTGGATTATTCAAATTTCATGAAGATAAATTTGTAAGAAGTAAACTTCAACTTTGGTATGGTTTACAACGTACAGCATTGTTATTACGACATATTGCGCAATATTGGTGCAAAGATTACATCACGGTTGGTTTGCATATCCGTATTCGTTTAGATACCAGATGTTATCAAAAATTTAAGGCTATTACAATTAGTTTTTAAGATATATTTTATATAATTCCAAATTTAAATATTTAATAAACATTGTTTGTATATTTTTTTGTTTTGACATTGTGGTGAACTTTTTTATTGTATCCTCGGTTTAGTTATTCCGAGCATAATCAAAAAATAACTTGGCGTCCGAGATAATTTTTATTATTGTTACATGTGGAAATAACCAATCCGAAATTGTGGTAATTAAGCAAATAAAAAAAAAATTGAACCGGCCTGCTTTAATTTACCGATTGAGACAACGGCATTATCTTTTATATGTAAGTGTTTTGGATCTCTGGTTAATTTAAAGATTTGTTTTGAAAACATTTACTCCCATTTATTTGTTATTAAATTATTTACACCTGGCACATTTACACCAATTATTTACAACTAGCACAACTGTGTCAATTTCTAGCTTTACAAAAATTTGTTTGAGGTAAAAACCTAAAATTAATGGACTATTACTAAAAATTGTTTTTTTTTTGAGTTGGCCCTTTCTTTAATAGAAGTTTGAAACCTTAAATACACAATATTCTTTAAATTCAAAAGTAAGGATGTTAAGAACGAAGTGTGATAATTATAGAAATGCAATATTTACAGCTAACGTTAATTGAATGCTTTTCAGTAGTTTACTACAAATACAAAATACATATTTTTTTAATAACCAGTATTACATGAATAACATGCATAATATGCATTTTGACGTAATAGTTTGGTACAAGACAAGCAACATATCGATCACGGGGTTAAACACGACTTCGTGTCAAAAATTACATTTTATTTATGTATTTGCGTGTTTGGTTTTTAGAGGCGTAATGCTTATTCTATAACAACTTTTCTGCTTATCTAACGATCATGTTTTATTTCATGGCATTTTTAAGTGTTTAAAAAAAGAAAGCGTTAACAGTTTTTGGAGGCAGGCATTAATATTTTAGAATTCGTTTTTCTCTTTCGGTATTATAATGATAATGTTTTTATCAAAAACACTGTTGCCCTAATGCAGATTTTCTGTTATAGTATACGGATTTTTATAACGCAGCCAAACAATTAAATCAAAATGACCAGTAATTTAAACTTGTACAACAAAATTGAATTTAAATTAAATATATGTTCATAAATACCATTAAAAAAATAAATTATGAAATACGCGTGCCACAATGTGCTACTGATGTTAAAATAACGTTAATTGTAACACTTGGGTTACAATATACTATTGTGTACACCTAATTTTTTCATAAACTTTAGTTAAGGTTAATTACTTCATTTCATACTTGGTTTACGTTTAAATTAAAAACGCATGATAGGAAACCTGTTATATTGAATAAGGGTTTGTTCTGTTAGTTATTTGGTCAAATTTTAGATTCAACTCAATATCCCATGTTAATTTATTAGTTTGAAATGCTGTATGATCAAAATTCCGGGAACTGATAAATAAAGCAATTTTTTTGGTAATTTTCGGGTACATTTATTTTAATCTCTTCAAAATAGCATCCACCTGAAGCGTAACTCATTCATCCATACACTTTACATAGTCTAGTGAAGAAATGACTTTCAATTCTTTCGTCGTATTTTCTTTTATTTCATGTATGCTGAAAAATCTCTTCTACGCACAGCATCTGTCAAACGCCTGATTACGGCCAGGTAGTACTCCTTATTGATTGCATACCCACCATTTCTCGCTTCAGCGATAAGTGCTGAGGAAGTGTATAATAATAGTGTAAATAAATGTTTTAAAGTTTCCTCAATACAAATCGTTAAAATAACTAGAGACACCAAACACTCAATAAAAGATAATGCCGTTGACTCAGTAGGTAGATTAAATCGAGCCTGGTTCATGCTTTTTGATTTGCTTAATTAGCAACAAATTTCTGCTTAGTTATTTCCACCTAACATCAACATAGTAACTTCAAGGTAATAATAATAAAAGTTATCTCGGATGCCAAGTTATTTTTTATTATTGCGCTCGGAATAACTAAACCGAGGATACAATAAAGCATTAACCAAATTTTCAAAATAAAAGATATAGAAACTATGATTATTAAGCATTTAAATTTGGGATTATATAAAATAAATCTTAAAACTAGTGTTAATAGCCTTATACTAAGTCATTGGGGTTATAACCTGTTATAAAATTTTTGTGCAACTTCTTGGGAGCCTCTGTTATCATAAGGAATGCCGAAATGTAAACCATAGATGTTACCAATGTTGCGCAATATGTCGTATTTTCAATGTTTTACGTTGTAAACTATACCAAAGTTGAATTTACTTCTTACAAATTTATATTCATTGAAATTTGAATAATCCAAAATTTATTGCATTCTCTTGAAGGTTCAAAGTATAAGTGTAAGTAGAAGTGCCTGCAAAAAGCAAATGTTTCAAATTTTAATATAATACGAGTTAAAGATGTCTTACCATTAAATCAATGGCACTTTACACAAAATTTAGGTGGAAACCAAAAATGGCTTCTTGCTTAAAACAACGTACATCATGCAATGCTAAAAAGGACGCTCACGGTATCAGGTGATGTAGCGATGCGCGCGAAATATGTAGAGAAAATAATTTCACGATATGGAAGTATAAACCCTTAAGAAAATATGCAACTTAAGTCACACCAATGCAAATTAAGTAGCCTACCACATACATATAAATCATTAATAATCAAAAACCTTTTTTTCTTTTTATTTACAACTAAATGAACGAAGAACGTAAAAGATTCGTTACAAGTGTACCACCAGCATACCCATAAATCCAAGTCTCGAAAAGTGATCAGAGGCAGGTGAAGTATTGAATACAGCGTAACACAGAAAGCGAAAAAACCTATATCAAAGTCTTAGGTACGAGGCTACCAGTAGTTATGGAAATTTTAAATTTATAAGCAATAACCTAAAGGGTTTAATAAAAGAGGCTTACCTTCTGCAAAGACGAAACATATCCGTATAAAACGAAAGAATAACACCTATTTAATATAGTATTAAGTAAACACTTGAAATAGAAGCCTACCAACCGGTACATAAACTTCTCAGAACTTCTCAGAAATCACGAATAGTAACTAAGGTGGTAACGCGGTTCAATAACTTTCTAGTTAACACACAATACTAAACTCAAAAAAATATTGAAGTAAAGTTTAGTTACTACCTAAATTATTACCTGTGAGTAAAAACAAATGTTTATACTTTCCGTCAGCATTTTTCACATTTCCCAGAAATCATGTTTTTGAATCAGAAAGCCTTAAAACGAATACTTTATATTTTAAACTTTTCGACCAATCACGATAGTTTTGACTTTAAATGACATAGATAAACATAGTTTCTTTCGTAAGAAACATTTTTGGTTACATTGTTTTTAGGGATGGACCCGACACGATTTCCGGCTCGAATCTCGGGCTTTTCGAGCCATTCGGGCCCGCCCGAAACCAATACACTGTTGTAGCTACGATTTACGTTAAATAACCAAATTAGTAGTATTGTTTACGTGAAAGCAGAAAAAAAAATAAATGAAAATAATTGTTAATCGGATTTTCGAATTATTAACTAAAGTAGCATTTTTTTAATGGGAGGCCCGTATTTATGATACCCAATAACAAAAACCATTATAGTAGATGTTCAAAAGCGACCCATCGTCGATCAATACATTTTTGAACTCTATTGAGGGGGACACTGTTGATAGCTTTCAGAACTGCTCTACCGTGAGTCTGATTTATTAATTCGGTACCGGTTATCCTATTTTATAATTACTCAACAGTCTTGTACGTATCCTGTATCCTTCTAAATTTCATCAAATGGACCTGTTCGCCTGTTAAATGGCCTCCACGGTCGCCGGACTTAAAGCCTCTAGATTTTTTCTCTGGGGTTACTTGAAGGATGAAATTTATAAGGATATGCACGAGACTACTGACCAATTACAATACAAAATAGGATACCGATTTAATAAATCAGGTTGACGCCAGAAGGTAGAATAATTTTAAAAGCTACCAACAGTATCCTCAGCAGAGTGTGAACATGTATTTATCTATGAGGAGACGTTTTTGAACAGTTACAATAATGGTTTTTCTATTGGGTATCATAATAAAATTTTGGAGTTAGAATTGTTTTGTCATCGTTTGTACAAATCCTTAAAGTTCTGTACGTATACTTCTACACCCATGGCTATATATTTTAGCTACTTAACAGTTTGGGTAATAAATAGATTTTGTGCCTTTTGCTCAATCGTAGATTACAGTGGGCCAGGTTCATAAAATTATCGATTTGCCTTATTAACCAAAAAATATTTACATGTCCACAGGGTGTCCTATTTTCGATGTAATTGGAGGATTTTAGGTATTTCTCAAATAGATAGAGTAAAATCATGGTCGGGACCGATTTTTGAAACAAATTTAATAATCTATAGAACATATCTCGACTGGTTTGAGAAATATAGGGTGTTTTCGTTTTATGCCGTTTTCTTTAAAATCCCGTAACATTTTGTTTATGAATATTTAAAATTTTGGTAAAACATTTTTGTGCCTTTTTATGTGCACTTTGGTGGCGTACTCGATTTTTTCTAACTTAATTTGTTTCCGAGTTACAGACCAAAGTTGCATTTTTTAAATAGTAACCATAGTTGGCTATGACTCCATTAATTAGAGATTTCTTTTAGCTTTCTGAAAATATATAGTTTCATATATTTATCTCGGTAAATAAGAAAATTATAAACGATTTTTGAAAATACCTCTTGATCAAGTCATGTATGAACCTTTGTTTACTGCATGCATTCGTTGCTAGTTATTTGACATTTCACGCAGTTGTTTCATATAAATAAATGGTGGAAACGTAAATGTGAATAGATTTATTGTTTCAAAACTTTGCTTAAATAATTAATTATTCAAGTTAATAACTTTTTTGTGATGGCTGTCAATAATACGAAGTATGAAAATTTTGAAAAGCTAGATATGATTGGCATATACTATCAATGTAATTTTAATGCAGACCAAGCTGCAAAGGCATATTTTAATAGGTAGGTTGTGCATTTAATACTTTAATAATGCTAGTATTTATAAACATGCAAAATAATAAAGCTACTTTATTGAAGATTCCCTGAACGAAGACATCCCAACAAGAATATATTCCCCAGATTAAAAGAACATCTATTAACTTATGGATCTTTTGAGAAGCCTAGGATCAAAAATTATGCAAAAATGAACCAACAAGACGACAAAATATAACTGTTTTAGCAAAAGTTGAAGAAAATCCTAATACCTCCTGCCGACAAATAGAAACAGAAGTTGGCGTATCTAAATCAAGAGTACAAAAAATCTTAAAAAAATATAATTATACTCCGTACAAAAAAAAGTAATTCAGCACCTTAATGATGGTGACTTAGAACGGCGAATTATTTTTTGTAATTGGTATTTAGAACAGATTAGACAAAATAGAATTTTGGGCACAATATCATTTGGTCTGATGCGAGTCATATTACGAGTGCAGGAATTTTAATCGCAACAACAATCGATATTGGTCCAAAAATAACAATTTTATAACATTAGCACGCCAAAGTCAAGGTAGATTTGGTTTTAATGTATCATGCTCTATTTTGGGGGTAGATTTGTTTACCACATTTTAACGGCAACCTTAACGGCGAGAGGTATATGGAAATATTAAACATTTGTCTTCCACAACTGCTAGATGAAATTCCATTAGCGCAGAGGGTAAATGTTTATTTTCAACAAGATGGCGCGCCTTGTCATAATACTGTTTTAGTCCGAGATTACTTAACCGAAACTTTAGCAATCAATGGATTGGCAATAACGGACCTATTCAGTGGCCAGCAAGATCTCCAGATCTTTCAATACTGGATTTCTTTTGTGGGGATTTTTAAAAATAAAATATACCGTACTCGCCACGAAACATACGAACAATTGGTCAATTCAACCAGGGCAGCATTTGAAGATTTAAGGCATATATCTATTCATTTCATTAAGGCAATTGAGTGTATTTCGTGCCGATGTGAAGTTTGTTTACATCATAATGGACATCAGTATGAACAATACCTAAAATAAGAAAAACTGTTTTAATATGGCATAAAATACTATGAGGACATTTTTATCTAGTTTTAAAATAAGTTCTGCGCATAGTAATATACTTCCTTTTGAATATATGAAACTATACTATACATAAGTGATTTGATCAAGAGGTGTTTTCAAAAATCGTTTATAATTTTCTTATTTACCCAGATAAATATATGAAACTATATATTTTCAGAAAGCTAAAAGAAATCTCTAATTAATGGAGTCATAGCCAACTATGGTTACCATTTAAAAAATGCAACTTTGGTCTGTAACTCGGAAACAAATTAAGTTAGAAAAAATCGAGGACGCTACTAAATTGCACAAAAGATGTTTTACCAAAATTTTAAATATTCACAAACAAAAAGTTATTTATTTATTTCCCAAACGAGTCGAGATATTGAAATGTTCTTTAGATTGTCCATGATTTTACTCTATCTATTTGGAGAATACCTAAAACCCCCAATTACATCGAAAATAGGACACCCTATACTTAGATATGTTCGCTTTAAAATTAGGGTTGCTTCTTCCTGAAACTAATTATTAAATACTCGGACGCCAACTTGTTTTTGAATCTGGAATTAACAAGTAAACCGTTATACAATAAAAAAAGAAATTTCTACAATAACAAATTTATTACACTACCTATATTTAATTATAAACCGAAATACTTCATGCTAATGTTAGTAACGTTATAACCTAATGAATGATTAATGTTATTATGAGTAATTAATGGGATCAGAATACCTTATTCTTGGTCACACTGTAGATAACGAAATGGATGCATGCTGTGTCACCGATTTTGGAAATTGTTGCGTAATATTACTGCAGGTTGAAATAAATCTGGATTTGTATGCTTTATAATTCCCAAATGAATAAATCTCACTCTTGATCAATCGTACTAATACTGCAAATTGGAATACGGGTTAAACGTGAAGTTAAAGTAAAAATAGAAAAGTAAACGTGAAGTGTAAAAAAAAGGTGAAGTAAATAAAAAATAAAAATGCCTGAAAAAAGCAAACGTCTCAAACTTTAATATAATAGTTTAAAATAACTTACCATACAAATCGTATAGCACTTTTTAAAAAGATTTGACAAGCAATAATCGATGCTACGTCCACTTTCTTAACTCCAAAAACGACGCTAAGGTGCCCTATTGCGTAGGAACATGTCTGAAACTGAATGTCCAAACGATATGCGTACGAGTTCTAAGTAAAATAATTAAACGCATGTTTTTATGCAACTAGATATGCAACACACGCTGCACGAAATGCACGTTAATTACCTACAAAGAGGTGAATTATTAACAACACGTTCGAAGTTTGTTACACGTTAGTGTAATAAATTGATTGATACATAACCCGTTTCTATTAAGTCTTATAATTCCTTTAGTTTTGATTTTGGAGTAATAGTGAATAAGATTGTTTTTGTTTAGGTTAATTCAAAATATTAAAAAATATACAGGGTGTCTCATTTAAAATAAAGTTACTTTTGGAATAATTGGAACATCCGGTCCTCAATTGTTTTTCTGTTTTAACTATAGTGATCCATGATCCACGTAAAAATACTAGTAATTTTTATTTAACTGAAATCGTAAGTACAGTGATGAAAAAGTTTGCAATGGTGCGCACCTAACTGTGTACACGGTTCTGTGATATGAAACGAAAAAAAATCTTTAAACAAAAGTAACTTATTTTTATTTTAAGAGAATGAAGATAATGTATTTTAAGGTGCTTTGAAATAAAGGTCAAAGTGGCATGAGATAGTAGCTTTATAGTGTAGCCCTTGATTATATATCTTAATTAAGGGTATAGCTTTCTAGTAGCAAAAATAAATATTGGCAGGTTACAGCTCTCGTATATAATAGTACAATAAACCGAAATACGAAATGTTGTGGCTGAAGAAAATGAAAGTACACCTGTCTCAAGCGAGCACAAGGGGATCAACTCTTAAAGCACCCCAGGTATATTATTTTAAAATCAGTCTAATTAAGAGAGAACGTTTCATAGGCGTACCAGAGGGGGGGGGGGGGCGTCACTTTTCATGACCTTTTGAGTAAAGTCGCTTACTTTTAGTGTTTGCATAATATTATGTACATCACAAAGTGAAAACGTTTAAAAGGTGTGTGGCATTACATTGATGTTGTTGCGCCTCAATCTTTAAGGGTGAATACTATACATTTCTAACAATGGAGCAAAAATATCACAAATTGTGGATAACATTTTTTTTAATGTAGTATTTCAAATTAAACTGTGTTTATAAATACGTTTTTTTTACATAATTTCAACACTGACTTAAGAAAAGAGGGGAGTATACATCCCAAAGGAATTGATAGTACTATATTTACTCGTTTCCTATTAACTCATAAGATATGTATATCCCTTGATGTTTGTTTTTGTAGTGCTTTTATTTTAATCACAATTGGTAGTTACAAACATCAAAAACTCAGTAACAATTTTCATAGTCCAACTCCAACAGACAGAGAGAGATTAATTTTGTATGAATACTGTGAAAACGGTTGTAGATTAGGAACCGAAACGCAAATTACATATTACAGCGTTATAGTGGTTTTATTCCATAACTAAGAAGACGCGATTAATAATATATGACTTTTTTCAATCGTTATTCTTGTTAAACACTTAATTGTTCGAGAAATTTCAATCCGTTAACTATTACGGTTAAAAATTTGCAATTTACTTCAGAAATAAAGATATATAGTCCTTTGTAGGTAAAAGAAAAGGTAAACTTTCACGATTATCACTCATAATTAAGATACTTACCTTTTGGGGATTAAATTGTGTATTATTTATATATCTTTTGTACAATTACGATTATCGCCTTGAGTAAATGGTAATAGCTTTATGAATTAATTGAGATAAATGTATGGAAACTAATTTTATTTCACCAAATTAAAGTTACGTTTATAGTTGGCTTTATTCGTTTATCAAACTGTGAGATTAATAGCAAGTTGATATTTGCTTCTTCACATTTCACACATTTATTTTGATACCTCAATTAATGCACAGAGCTATTACCATTTCTGAGGAAGATAACTGTAATTGTTATTGAAACGTTTAAAATTTTGGATAAAAGAAATAAGTATCTTAATTACGTATAATTTTATACATTTAATCCTTTTATACCGCGAATTTTACTTATAGTGGAAGAATGGGCATGAGTTATTTTAATGTCTTGCATGGTACATTATTTTAATATTTTATAGCATAGAAGGAATTATGTATACAGAGTGCAAATACTTGTTACAAATATTAAATAAGTTTATGTCAAGATATACTAAAAATTGGAGTAAATAAATATACGTGAATTAGAATTATGGCGAAATCATAATGAAGCTAGGTAATATTCGAATTTTTATGGACTCAATTACTTTCAGAAATTATTATGTTCTTTCTAATAATAATTTTAGGATTAAAATTATGAATATAATAGTAATTATAGAATTTAAATTATTTAAATAATTATAATTCAATATAAAGCATATTTTTTGCTTAACTTGCAATTCATCGAATTGTTACTATATACAAAATAATTCAGAATTATGGTTAATTATAATTAACAGTAATTGAAGATTTAAAATTATGTTGTAACAATAATTCAATAATTAAAGTTATGTGTGTGGATATAATTCAGAATTAAACTGATGTACGTAATATGTTAAAACGTTACGGGGTGGCCAACTAATAATGCGAGGTACTGTATCTGGGAAACTATACATCGTAGAGGCTTGTGGAAAAAAAAGTTTTACTAAAACGGCCAATACAAAAACCTGGAAAATATTTTCATATTTCTGAAATGGCCGCTAGGGGTGTAACTGCAATCTTGAATCTAAAAAGTGATGTTTCTGTGAATTCTGCTATATTAACCTAATAAAAAATAACAGATCTTGAAAGTCGAAGATAATCTGAACTTTTTGTTTGACACTTTGTAACGTTATCTTAATTAATTTGGTCACATTTCTAGGATCGCTATTCTATGGAATAAATTGTTTTCATTTTTTTTACTGTCGGATAGCGTACGTTTGCAGTCTACTTGATTCTCATTGGTGTATTGCGTTCGTTAATCTGATTATTATTTTATTTTATTTCTGTATATAATATTACGTATAATTATTTAACTGTATTAACCCACCCCAATGCCTACTAGCACTGAACCACCGAGCCTTGGCTTTATAAATTTTGTTACCAATTAAAGTTACCGTAACATAATTATCTTAGATTTTCTTACTCGTTTGGATTAACTAGCTTCTTCTCGTGGGATTACTAAACACACACTTTTGCTCATACTCCTGAATTGTTAACAGGACGTGCTCTTCTACTGTACCGATCTAGAAAATTCACTTTAACTAAATGGGATGCAGTTGTATCTTTACTGAAAACTGAATTCTTGCCGATCGACTACGATGAAAGGTTACTTGACGAAATTAAAAATAGAACTATGGGTCCTTCTGAAAATATGAGCTCGTACCTTGCTGTAATGTATAATCTTTTCAACGTTTAACTACTCCTCTCTGAAACAAAACAATTATACTACATACGACGAAATTTAACTCCACTTTACCAGAATGCCTTAACCTTAACTCCAATCTCTAGCATTGCACAACTTTCTGCCTTAGGCAAACAAATTGAACAGAACCAGTATTTTGTCGAAACATTTAAACCCCACCTTCACGAAAATCTTCTCACTTACTTGAACCTAGTCTCGCCTACTTAAGTATTGCTTCCTCGTCTTCTTCTGATACTGATGTGATTACCTCACTTTCTCCTAAACGGAACTCAAATACTCCTAAACTTTCTGCTACTTCTGTAGTGTCTGCTCCTAAGGAAAAGATACGAAAACACTCCTACAACTGTTGTTACTAGTTCGACTGATTCGAAACCGAAACTTACTTTGGAATCTTCCTCTAAACCTAAACCTACTTTTAATAACTCACCAATCAAGTGTTGGAATTGGAACAAAACTGGTCATGTCTCTCAAATTGCTCAGAACCACAAATTATTCATTGTTATGGCTGTGGAAACCAAAGGTCACTAAACCAAAATGTCCAAATTGTAATGACACTTCTTTAAACTAAACTTAGAGTTCTCGGACCGAGTCGAGCCCTCTTCACTATCACTTATCTCGGAAACTCCTTTTGCTACACTACCTGATCATCACAAACATGTCTTAAATTTTGTCTTAGCTAATGTTCGCAAGGATGAACGTCCTTACCTTAATATAACCATTTTGGCTACCCTTTTAAAAGCTTGCTAGATTCTGGTTGCTCTAAAACTATATTAGGCCAATTAGGATGGAACCTCTTAAGTACTTTAGGTCTTTCTCTACAGAAATATCGTCCTTTTCCTAAATCCTCTTCTTCTTGTTTACTTGCTAATGATGAAACTTGCTACATTCTTGGTACTCTGAATCTCCCTATCACTCTACAAGACAAGACAGTCACTCTTGAAGTCTTAGTCATTCCTGAAGTTACTCAACCACTTATCTTAGGTATTGACTTTTGGAAAGCAATAGATTTTGTCCCTAATTTTCAAACTGGTACTTGGGCATTTGGAAATTCTGAAGAAATTTGTTCCTTATCTACTACTGATCATCTTGTTACTAGATCTAATCTCTCTGATACTGAAGAACAATCGCTACAATCACTATTAGATACTCCTGTACTAAATTCTTCTGAACTTGGCTGTACTACTTTAATAGAACACCGTATACGTACAACCAGTGAGCCTATCAAACAACGTTACTACCCGCTTTCTCCTATATTACTTAAGATCGCTAATAATGAACTTGACTCTATGATAAGACTGGGAATTGTGGAACCTTCTTCAAGCCCTTGGTCTAGTCCAATAGTTCTCGTTAAAAAAAGATAATTTTACCGTTTTGTATAGACTACCGAAAGGTTAACGCAGTCACTGAAAAAGATGCTTACCCTCTTCCTTATATAAATACTATCTTAGATCGTCTTCGTGATGCTCAATTTAACTGTATTAACCCACCCCAATGCCTACTAGCACTGAACCACCGAGCCTTGGCTTTATAAATTTTGTTACCAATTAAAGTTACCGTAACAAATTTTTGACGTATGTCTAAAAATAAAGTGGTGGGGGTATTCAAAGGTTTCCTGAAATAACCCCTGTATCTTCGAAACGAAAGCCGATTTTAACAAACTTGGGTGCGTTGAAATGAGCTATTATTGGGCTACAAATGTTATAATATTTGAAGTTTTGTTAGTTTCGCATTTCGTCGCTAGAGGACTTTGTTCGACATTCCGATAGAAACGGTGAATTTTCGCAAAAAGTTAAATGCATGGGTATCACTCTTTTCATGAAGAAGTAGCTAAATGATGCCTAAACAAGCTCGCGAAAACCGCATCTCGATATCTTGTTCCTAACCTAAAATATCGGCCAAAGAAAACTTTATACGAAAATCCCTAAAATTTTTATTTTTTAACTATATTTTCTGGAATTGTTTCTATTATGTAAGTTGTGGCCCTAAAAGGACGGATTTAAAGGAGGAAGGTTTTAATGCCCCGTAAATGCTCGAAATGCTAACCATCACTTTGTGCGTTGCTGAGGCCTCTTATGGGTAGACAAAACTGCAGCTTCAATTTCGGCTCTGAATAGGTTACCTAGAAATTGCGATTTTAAATGTTTCTAAATTTATTCACCAGAATAAAATCACCCTTTTTGAAATTACTACAGGCAAGTAAGCAATGCTAAAAGTTATATGAAAGGAGTATTTTTTGTTTGTTTAAATGCATATTCACTATGGATATATACGAGAAATACAATTAATAGAAGCAGGCAATGGAAACAGATACCTAAACAAAACATACTTAATCCTCAAATTGTCAATATTTGTCAATACTTTCGCGTTACTTTGAGCATTTTTTGTGCTTTCAAAATGCGTTTTACAAATAATGAAGCTGTGGATATGCTTGCGGTTTATTTTGAATGTCTTCAGAATGCCGCAGTAGCTAAAACAGTTTACGCGGCTCGATATCCAAATAGGCGTCCTTTCGATGTAAGAGTTTTTCCCCGATTAGTGGCGAGGTTACGAGCCAATGGTAGTTTTCGGCCTACGTTTGGAAGAACACAAGAATATATTAACCGTGTACTGGGCTATATTGAAGGAAATCCTCAGGTTAGCACAAGAGGATTATTCACTGAGTTGGGCATATCACGGACAACGGTTCAAAATATTTTGAAGGACCATAGGTAAGTTTTAATGGCCATCAAAATATATAGGGATTCGTTTAAACTTTTTTTAATTACTTCAAGAATGCACCCACATCATGTCGTTTTGCACCAGACCTTGAAAGAGAAAGATTTTGATCGAAGGTTAGACTATTGCCATTGGATGTTTGGCATAATACACGAAAATAGAGAATTTTTATTTCAAATTCTTTGGACCGATGAAGCCACCTTCAGTAGTGACGGGAGAGTCAATCTGCACATTATGCATTATTGGTCTGCAGAAAATCCCCATTGGTTGCGTGAAGTTTAGCGCCAAGGACGTTGGAGTTTAAATGTATGGTGTGGCATACTGGGAGGCAGAATTATTGGGCCATATTTTTTCGAGCAACCTCTAAATGGCAATGTACCTCTTGACTTTTTGGCCAATCAATTACCGTTGTTATTGGAAGATGTGCCTCTGGAAACAAGGCAAAAATTGTTTCTTCAGTTGGATGGTTGCCCAGTACATTTTGCTATTAATGTGCGAGAGCATATTAATGCAGTATTTCAACAGCAGTGGATTGGAAGAGGAAGTCTGTTTCCATGGCCTCCGCGAATGCCAGACTTAACTTGCCTCGATTTTTATTTATGGGGGCGCTTAAAGGACATCATGTTTCGGACACAACCTACTACTGGAGAAGTTATGAAAAACCGGATTCGTAACGCAATACGTAACATACCGAGAGCCGAAATTGAAGCTGCAGTTTTGTCTAGTCATGAGAGGCTTCAGCAATGCATAGCGCGTGATGGTCAGCATTTCGAGCATTTACGGGGCATTAAAACCTCCTCCTTTAAATCGGTTCTTTTTAGGGCCACGACTTACATAATGGAAACAATTCCAGAAAAATATAGTCAAAAAATATAAAAATTTAAGGGATTTTCGTATAAAGTTTTCTTTGGCCGATATTTTAGGTTAGGAACAAGATATCGAGATGCGGTTTTCGCGAGCTTGTTTAGGCACCATTTAGCTACTTGTTCATGAAAAAAGTCATACCAATGCATTTAATTTTTTTGCGAAAATTCTGTCGGAATGTCGAACAAAGCCCTCTAGCGACGACATGTGAAACTAACAAAACTTCAATTATTTTAGGATTTGTAGCCCAAGAAAAGCTCTTTTCAACGCGCGCAAGTTTGAATACCCCCACCACTTTTATAGATACGTCAAAAAGTGCCAAACAAAAAAAGTTGATTATCCTCGACTTCAAAGATCAGTTATTTTTTTATTAGGTTAATATAGCAGAATTCACAGAAACATCACTTTTTTAGATTCAAGATTTCAGATATGCCCCTTAGCTGCCATTTCGGAAACATGAAAATATTTTCCAGGTTTTTGTATTGGCCGTTTTAGTAATAACTTTTTTTTTGCATGTATTGTAATAAACTTAATTAGCTTATTTAAACAAATCTTAAAGAAATCTAAAGCAATTGTTGCGAATTTTCTGTTTGAGTTAGTAATTTACCGAGTAAGCAATTATCTTGTATTCTACGATCATTCAGAATTTTTAATATCTACCTTAAAACTTTTTACCGAAATATTCCAATTATAGTGCCGCTTTATGACTTAAATTGTTGATTTTGAATTTTATTTAAAATGAGTAAGTGTTACTTTTGAAGCAATATCCCAGATATTTTACATCTTACTAAAATCTACGCTTTCTTCAGCGAGTATAGTAAGCAACACGCTTATTTTAATAAACCTACGCGATGCCTAGTGCGGATTAAGCGGGTAACATTGTAGGTATACATAAACTATGCTCGCTAGCATGGCTAAACATGAGTAATCGTAGACTATTGTACTCTGATTTTTTGTACGATAAAGTAAATTCTGAAACGCGGGGATACTTATAATATTGTGCTTAGGAGTAGCAACCATAGTATGAACTTGGGCGTAATTCCATGACCGCAACACCTCCACATAAATCCTCTTTAAATCAACGCTCCTCCAATTACAATGTAGCTCAAATAGGCAACCAGTTATCTGATCGATTGAAACAATTTAACCATTTCGTATTATATTTTGGGGTTTTTTATTAGTAGTGTTTTATGGCTTTGACCCTAATAATATTAGTTGATATGCGGGCACCTGGCACACTCCCGTCAATAGGAAATATGAACGAGTACTTTTGGCAGAAAAAAGGTAATTTACCGGTCATCTTGGATCAGTCATCTTAAGTCACACTTCTTGTTTCCTGTATCTTACATCCGCCTGCCATCGTCTATGTCTTTCTTCTGCAAGCGACTAGGCCCTGGAGACAGGTGATGATTGGGAGCCTCTTCGGGATTATTGATTTAGTAGCTTCAGCTATCCTCAGCGTCTTCCCTTTGCGACAGGTGGCGATTGTCAGCTTATTCGGCTCTTACGATCGCTCGCGCCTGCTCCTTCTTGTTTGAAAAATTATTTGCAATATATGGGAATCGAACCCCATGCAGGTTTATATGGTAGTCTTATTATATAACTACTACTCCAGCACCGTATATTGAAAATATCATGTAGAAGTCGTATTAATGGCTTCATGATTGGCTTGTAATGCCAACAAAGCATAGTAAAAACATCGTGTAGAAGAATTAATAGCTCCACGATTAGTTGATAACGTGAAGTATTTATCAACTATAACTACGTGACGTCATCGGATTAGCTATTTGTAAGTAATTAGAGGCATGTATAGTTATTTAACCATCACGTGTATTAATGAACGCGATTAACAATGATATGTTTTAAGAAAAGTCGAGATCGTTAATTGCGCACAAACACACTAGTTGGTTACAATATTTTTCAGAGAATCGCTTTCTTTAACTTTCCTATTTTCCAAAGTGAAAATTTTATGTCGTAATGAAAGTACAGAACGGCTGACAGTTCTTATTCCTTGACGCAATACATTCATTGTGAGATGTTTCATATAAATCAATGCAGCGCCTCCTATCAACTTCATTTCGTTTATTAATAGACCATATTAGTGCATGATTTGGAGTTACTTAATAATTACCATTAATAAACGATTCTCTGAAAGGATATATTAATAGGTACTTACTTGTTACGTTTAATTACTATTAAACAATTCCATTACAGACACCTAAATCAGGTATTTATAAAACAACGTAAACATCGTACATTAAATAAGCAAATGTATGTGTTATCTGTAAACAGCAGTGCATATGGATATTTTTATTGATTTAATTAAAAGTAGATATCCAACACTATTGCGAAAAAACAAAAGAGGTGTTATAAATTATTAAAGAATCGTGCGAAGTAAAAACAAATACGGTACAAAGTAATTATATCAAATGCTATTAAACGGGAATAATAAAAACACTCTTTTAGTATCCTCATGTTCCCAACCCTAGTTCAATAAGGCTTGTGCTGATGCAATATCTTTAACAAATAAATATAGCATTAAATGGAAATCTAATAAATCGGTCGACAGTCATGTAGAATACGTTAGTGCTAGAAATATCTGCAAAAGTGAAATCACTAAAACTAAAAAGTCGTTCGAACAACGAAAATGCAATGAACTAGCTACATCTCCTTTAGGCAGTCGTAAATTTTGGTCTTAAGCTATAGCCATTTGGAAAAACCTTGGAACATCTTCATTTCCCCCCCTGACGTCTATTGACGGATCGGTAGTTGCTGATTCTGTAGAAAAAACCAATGCTTTTGAGGATTTGTTTGCATCAAACTCGTGTCTCAACTCTTCTTCATAGGCTACCAAACTAATTCATTTTCGGTACAAGCTCTTGGAATCGATTATCAGTAGGCTTCATCTCAGTAAGGCGACTGGCCCAGACGGTATCCCAGGTATTGTCTTAAAGAAATGTTCCCCCGAACTAGTACCAGTCCTATCTAAGCTCTATACGATCTCTATGTCTTCTGGGGAATTCCCTTCATCATGAAAGTTAGCAAATGTTCAACCTATTCCCAAAAAAGGCGATAAGACCGATACCTCAAACCACCGACCAATCACTTCCATTTTATCTAAAATCATGGAAAAAGCCATCAATCAGCAACTGCTCACGTTCCTTGAAACTAACAAACTCCTTAGTGACCACCAATATGGGTTTAGGCAAAGTCGTTCAACAGGTTATCTTCTTTCATATGTGACGCAAGTTTGGAACAATACAGTAGAGCAGTCCGGTGAAACAGTTGTAGTCGCTTTAGATATCTCAAAGGCATTTTACCAAGTTTGGCATAAGTGTTTACTTGCCAAACTCACCTCGTTTGGGTTAAATGATACGCTCATCAACTGGGTTTCTAGTTTCCTTGATAAAAGATGAGCACGTGTCGTAGTTGATGGCTTTTTTTCAAAAGAAGTTAGCATTAACGCGGGCGTACCACATGGATCCGTTATAGCGCCTAAACTTTTTCTGCTGTACATAAATGACCTTGTTTCTTCAACAACTAACCCCATCCATTGCTTTGCTGACGATAGCACTCTTCACTGCAGTTCATCTCAGTCTATTCATAGTGATAATCCACCTTCTATGTCCAATCAAGAAATTAAAGCTGTAATGGCAAATTCGATCAACAAAGACATTCAACGTATTCTCGAATGGGGAAGCAATAATCTAGTTAAATTTAATGCTAACAAAACTGAGTGTTGCTTTGTGTCCGCCAAAAAAGATCGATCATTTCCTGTTGTAAGTATTAATGGCTCAGTTCTTAAGTTTTCAGACTCTATTACTCTGTTGGGTATGACTGTATCTTCAAATCTCTCATGGGTTGGCCATCTTCTGTCAGCTACCAAAACAACTGCTCGTAAAATAGGCTTTTTGTACAGATCTAAGCAGTACTTTACCTCTCGATAACTCCTTCTGTTGTATAAGGCCCAAATTCGGCCTCATCTGGAATATAATTCTCACCTCGCCTCTTCATAGGCATCTATTGGCAACTCATTATCCCTCTATCCATCATCCTAAGTGTTCCTGAGTGTTTTAGCACGATAGGCCAAATTTAGGCTGTTCAGGTCTACAATCATAAAAAAAAAAACATGTAAAAATATATAAATTTATTTTATGCAGTTGCAACATTTAATGTAGAAAAAATTAGTTAAGGTAAAAAGCAATAAAATACTCATATACTGTTATTATCGACAGCATTCTGAATATGTCTTCATTAACGTACAATTTATACAATATATTTTTTAATGAGCGTCCTCCAAATCTTGTACCTAGTAACGGGGTATTATCATCCCCCTTATGAGGGATGTGGATAGTACTATAATAAAATTTAAAAAAAAAACATAACAACATAACAATTACTGACCTCAGGATATATTTTTTTCAATTAGTTTAGTTTTTTTTTCTGAAAATAATATTTTTGTAATAACGAATTCCATACCATTTCGTTAAAGTGAAAAGTCATAATTCCTTGCAGTAATAAAAATAGATAGCTTAAGATGACAAGGAAAATGTATGCACTACCAAACTGTAAAATTCCTGTAATTATTACGCTTTTTTAGTAAAACATAGGTGCAACGGTCTAGTTAGAACACGATACAAACAGGTGTTATCATAAAACCGCAAAAATCCTGCATTTCAAGATGCTATTAGAAAAAAAAATTAAATTTACTGTTTCTCCTACATAACATATTTTCACACGCTAAAAAAAAAACAATTACGTCATAACTGAAAAATTATGGCATTATGTAACAGCAGATGCTTAGATATATTAAATCGCGTACGTATTACGCATAATAATTTAAGTATCGATTATAGCAATGAATACTTATCTGTTATCGCAAAACAATTCTAGACGGTATATCTAACCAATAGGACCCGTTAAGTCACATAAGGGTATTATGATTATTATGGTTGTTATCAATATAGGAAGTAGTGATTATTAAAAATCGATGGTACTAGATAATTGTGAAACGAATTATTAAAGTAGTTTATGTCATGTAATTACTGGGTTATCATAATGTTTTCCTGTAAAATGATAAACGTTAAAGCCCATTAACGTATACTTATTAAGCATAATTAGCTTTCTAAAAGTATCGGTCGATTAGGGTCATGGATTATGTGGACGTAAGAGAACGATTTGGTCATTCTTCTTCGGATGTACATTTTAAAATCTGCTTTGTATCTGTTAGATGGAAGAAGAGGAGCTAAAAGATGGACGATATAACATAGAAGATGCAGCATAAAGGATGGAGGATAGATGATAGACCACAGATGATGCGAGGTGATAGAGGATCTATAACAGATTATGGAACATAGGTAATAGGGGTCTATAAATTTTAGGTAGCGAGTATGACATATACTTTAATAGTCTTTTGAGTTGAAAAGACTAATTATGATATATTCAGACGTGTAACCCTCTGGTCTGTAGATTTTGACGACGACGACGGTATCTTGGCGGCCATGTTGCATCCGTCGACCATCTTGCATCCATCAGCCATCTTGTATTCGTCATCCATCTTGGACCAGCGAACTTGGCAGTTATCTAGAGTTCTCAACATCTTCCTACTCCAAACGACTAGGACCATGACCCTTGCTGTGGTTGCCTTGTGCTAATTGGCAGCTTCTTCGTAATTGCTTTCAGGAGAAATCAAAATATGCATCGGAGGATCTCTGAACAAGCTACCGGTAACCATGAACCGATGGGCCTAGTCAGTAGCAGAAGGAAGATGTCGAAGATTCAAGGTGACTGCTAAGATCGCCGGTCGAAGATAGCTGACGAATGCAAGATGGCGGACGGATGTATGATGGCCGACAAGATGGTCAACTGATGCATGTAAGATAACTATCAAGATAGCGTCGTCGTCGTCAGTGACGTAAAATACACAGACACACGTCTGGAAACATCAGGCTTAGTTTTTCCAATTCAAAATACTGACCATCGTCAATGCTCTTATCATCTAGTATAAATCCTCTATCCTGCATAATCTATGCTCTATCATCTACCATTCGTCCCCTATCTTTCATCCTCTGTACTCTATCCTGCATCCTCTATACTCTATTTTCTATCCTCCATCCTGCGCCCTCTATGCTCTATCGCTTTTATCCTCTATCACCTATGCTCTATCAATATTTTATGATCTATGCTCCATCACCTTAGAGATACAAAGTAGATTTTAAAATATACATCCGAAGAAGAATAACTTCCTGCCTAATCGATAAGCTGATTTTAAAATATACATCGAAAGAATTATGGATAAAATAATTATGCTTAATAAGTATACGTTGATATATGTTAACATTTATCATTTTATAGAAACACATTATGATAATCCGTTAATTACATGGAGTAATCTATTTCACAATAGGGTAATTGTAAGATGTAATTATTGATTATGAAATACATTGTTAAATGTAGCTTATGATTCTTAGAACCTAAATAACTAGTTAAATTTAAATGATAGTGATTTTACAAATTAACGTTATTTTAATAAGTCTTAAGTTTTTCTAAGCTGTTGTTCAAACGATCGAAACAACACAATGCTGCTGTGACGTCATACCGCTACAAACAGCTGTTGTCAAAGGTGTCAGTAGACTCGTGTACGAAGGTAGTCTTTTGACGGTACATTGCAACAACATACATTGTTTTTTTGCGTAAAACACCCAAAAATGGAAAGAGAGTATAATAATTACAACCTTTGTGGAACATGTGGAACAATTTTTCGGGATTGTTGTATTTGTATAAAAAGGCACTCCACATACTTTACAAGCTAGTAAAGAAATTCTTTATTTACCAGAAGTTTGTTTATAAAAGTGTAACGTCATACAACAAGTTGACCCGTTTCAGCGCGAAAATTTAAACTAAATTATAAAAATATTAATTTCAGAATAAGTACGCAAAAAAATTTTTTTTTGTGTCCATATTTACATTAGATCATTAATATATTAAAACTATTTTTTAAATTGTCAAGTACTCCATTTTTTACCACTATCGATTTTAAATAATCACTACTTTCTATATTGACATCAACCATAATTATATTTGAAAGTTGTGACTTCTACTTTACCGGCTCTGGTTAGTTAGATGTACCTTCTAGAATTATTTGCGATAGCGAATAAGTATTGATTATTATAATCGATACTTTAATTATTATGTGTTTTAATTTACGAGTACCTTAGCATTCGGTGTTATGTAATGGCATTTTTATACTTACAGCTACCATCATAATTTTCGATTTTCTGCATGTGAAAGATATCTTATGTAGGAGAAACAGTAAATTTATTTAATAAAGTTATTACCTATATAACCTATTCTGCAGCTTCGTAAGTGCAGAGATTTTACCTTGTCATCTTAAACAATTAATATTTATTACAGCAAGGGATTATGACCTTTCACTTTAATGAAATGGTATGGACTTCGTTGTTATTTAAAAAATGTTATTTTCAGAAAATAACTAATAAAGCACATTGAAGAAAGATAGCCTGAGGTGAATACTTGTTACGTCATTATGTTTTTTAACAAGTTGTCTTCTAGAAGGATGTAACCCTCATAAGGGGGGATGATAATACACCTTTACTAGGTACAAGATTTATAGGATGCTCATTTAAAATATTATTTATAAATTATACGTTGATGAAAACATATTCAGAACGCTATCGATAATAAGTGTAAATGAGTATATTATTATTTTTTAAAATTATTATTATTTTTATTAAATACATAAATAAAAAGTTTACCTCGAGTAGGATTTGAACCTGCATCCTGTACTTTGCTAGAGTACCGCGCTAACGAACTGCGCTTTCCAAGTAAATTCTATATTTAGAATTTACATCCGTTGTACATACATAAAGACAAAGAATTTACATCGATTGGGGCTTGTACTTGTGGGTATTGAAGGTTGTCCTAAGTCCGCCATAGTAGAAGTTGTAATAGAAGTTCAGATAATAATATTCCATTGGCGTTGTCACTCAAATCACGAAACTGAATATGGCAAGCGTTAAAGACGCCTAAAAGGAGCGCATTTTGGAAACTTGAGACATAAGTAAGGAGGAAAGAATATAATAAGACGGTTGGGGAAATAAACCGTGGAGGCGATACGTTTTAAGTGGCTAAGGGGTGGATGTGGAAATAAGATCAACGGAAAGCGGTTGTGAACTAGTATGGCCGTGCCTCTAATTCCATTTACGGCATCCTAGCCTAGAAAAAATTTGTAGTTCACAAAGTTCAATTCACCGTTGCGTCGGAGTTTGGTTTAATACCTGGATATTTTTTGTTAGAAAATTTTTGATGAAGGTACGGTTACGTCGAACTCCGCGAGAGTTAACTGTGCCTGCTATGAGCTCTATTGTGTGGGGTGATAATTGTAAGGGGTCTGTATACAAGGTAAAGTTTTACTCATCGGATTGGACAAATGTATGCAACATATGAACGCTATCGATAATAAGTGTAAATGAGTATATTATTATTTTGTACTTTGTGATTTTTCCTGTTTTAGAAATTGTAAGGCCCATAATTTTGTGCAGGTTTCTTTTATGAGTTACCCTTACTAATTACCACTATGTGGATTTCTTTTTAATCTCGGCTAGTCAGGAATTTGGGAAGTGGGTTTTTAGACTTATATAACTGTTAAACAATTTCGTACTCAGGTTTAATACATATATTAAAACAAAACTTAACAAAATATAACAAAAAATGATATTCTGGTAAAACAATTAGGTATTCAAGTTACACAAAATGATGGAAAATAAACGAAAAATTTCTAGTACAGCGCCTGGTATTTGGGCAGCCCACCGTACATCAGAGTACTGCTGGTGTCGCTGAAATGTCGGCGGTAAATCCTAAGATTTTAGTTTAATGGTTAGGGATAGGTGTCGCCTGTGTATCTGTGCTCGTCGTCGTCTGTTTGGAAATTTCCTGTAAACAAGCGTTATAATGCAGTGTTCAAAAATAAAATATTGGTGGTTTTGTTTCTTTGTAAACAAAAATAATGTAATTAAAAATCATTATTAATTTTATTAAATACATAAATAAAAAGTTTACCTCGAGTAGGATTTGAACCTACGACCTGTACTTTGCTAGAGTACCGTGCTAACCAACTGCGCCATCAAGGTTCAAGCCCCAATCGATGTAAATTCTGTCTTTATGTAAATTTATAATAAAAATAATGTGTTCAGGTGAAAATAATACAAGGGTGTGTGTACAATTCAAAAAGGAGGATTACTGTGATTTAAACAGGTAGGTTTATTCTGGTTATTATATTTTACATTTAAGACAATGTTATTAAATTCCAGGTTAGAGCGTATTTCAAATCTTTATCGTGGACAGGCTCTTTTATTACTTATATTTTCTTAAGTAACGTTTTGAAATACGGAACAGGTTAAAGAAAAGTTTAATTTTTAGGGTTTTTACACACGGACTAAGGGAAAGACTAATGCTAAATTCTAAATAATATATACAATCAAATACGTACAAGGGTTATTCGGTGTTTTGGAATTCGCAATTTTATGTTTGAAATGTTTCATATGATACAGGGATATTTTCGACAATGTGTTGTTGAAAATTGATAAGAGTTCATTCAAACTACTAAAATGGAACGTTGACCTTCGTTTTATTTATACAAAATAGGATGATTCTTTACACTTTAATTGAATGTGAGTACTTATTTGCGAAATGGAAATTGATTTTCTCTAAGAATAATTATCTTAAAGTTTTAATTGTTAAAGCGCAAATAAATTGCTTTAATCTATTGGATTTCTTATTGTAATAGAAATTCTTTTACTTTGAAGTAAAACGTAAAAATTTACTTTTAGTTGCATAAATTTAATGTTTTACACAATTCAGGTTTTGTTTTCGGTAATAATTTGGACTTGATATTCAGGTGGATTTTCGTGACATACTGGGGGAATAAATTATAAGTGTTGATAGCCAAGCAAGGGGCTCGAGCTAAATCAACAAATTCTAGAGACTCTATTTATTCAAAGCTGTAACGGATACTTTGAATATATAGAACTATATACAGGGGTTCAGGATATATTGGGTGTTCGTTTATAATTTCGTTAATAGCCAAGCCAATGGACTCAATAGTCTAAATTAACGAATCTTAGGGATTCTATTTATTCAAAGCTGTATCGGATACTTTGAATATATAGAACTACATACAGGGGTTCAGGATATATTAAGTGTTCGTTTATAATTTCGTTAATAGCCAAGCCAATGGACTCAATAGTCTAAATTAACGAATCTTAGGGATTCTATTTATTCTAAGCTGTATCGGATACTTTGGATATATAGAACTATATATAGGGGTTCAGGATGGGATTTGTAAATTGCCGTTTTCTGAGGTTATAGCGCATGATCGGGCAACCAGAGGTGGCTTATTGAGCCTCATTATCTAGAAGAAGCCCTCTAATAGTCGCGGTGACCGCCGGTGTTAACCAGTCAATCTACCTAAGACCAGTATAATACGCAAAACCTCATTGACGTCAATTTATTTCTTAAGGATGGTTTGTTAATAGGAATTTCTAGGTATTACAACTATTTTCGTAAAAATTGGTTATACTTCGGAGTATTGGAATTCTATTTAATTCAATTGAAATTGCTTTAAGAGCGGGTCAGGCGGTTATGTTCTCGAATAGAGGATTTTAGGTGTAATAAATTATTACAAACGGGCAGACAGGAGAGTAATTGCAGAGAAGCGTTCTACAAACAGAATTTCAGGTATAATAAATTATTACAAACGGAGAGGCAGGAGAGTATCTGTAGAGAATTAATTTAAAAGTGCCAAAATTTCGCTTATAAACCTTGCGAATCAGTGGGGTTTTAGGTAGCAAATATCGCAACGTTTCTGCACATCGTGAAAGTGGGGTACCGGTGCGCACGCAAAAGTGCTGATTATTTACATTTATTTAGAACTAGAATAAAATGAATTATTATTTAAACATTATCTTAATAATTTTTATTAAAATAACAATTTATTTGTCTTACCCAATTTTGGCTCATTACAAAATTGTGTTTGTACAAAATAAATTTATATATTTTTACATGTGTTTTTATTATTTCCAGCTAAATAGAGTATTACTTTGTGTTATATGTGTAGGTTTCGTTTTTTGCAATAGTGTTCACTTGAGAAAATCAGAGATTTTGAATATCTCAAGTAAGAATGAATAAACTCCTAAATCTACGAATACCGAATAAATTTAGCTATTGTACAACTTTTGAACATTACGATATAAAGTAGAGCCGGATAAAGACTTCATACTTGCATCAATCAGTACTCTAACATTTTCTCGAATTATACAATGGAGAAGGAAATGGAACGGATCGAACATTTAAGGAAACACATTTAAAAACAAACTCTTTACACGGTTTAAATAAATTAGGGTCTACTTTGAAACGTTTTTCTAAGTTTTTCATGGAAAGACTTTTCAGCTACCTAACTCTTCTTCTGAGACAGAAAAACATTCTCCTGTAATGGTATCTTTAGCAAAAGTATTCAAATAAATCTAAATCTTTCTTTCCTTTTTTTAATACCACTAATAACCATAACTCTTGATTATACGCTGTACAGTTACACAAAAAAGCGCAACGCCAAGAAGAAAAGAATGATCAGGCCTGAATAAGAGGACTCCTAAACAATCTACGAACAGGATAAGCTAAAATAAACATGAACATACTAACAAAAAAAAACATACAGTGAGATATAGCCATCCTTAAGCATTGCGGCGAAACAAATACATACCATTTTGAAACAAGATTTAAATGTCAGGAAGCTTCGTAGTCTCACTATCTGGCAGAAACTCAAAAAAAGCACGTGTCAAATGGTGCAAGGAAATGCATTTTACCATGGTAGTTCGAATTCTGTATATTACATTGTAACAGGTGACGAAACATGGATATATACTATGAGCCTGAAACTAAACAGCCCGCGAAGCGTTTCAAAGAAAATGATTGCTTGTTTTTTCGGAAAAACCGGTCATGTCGTAACTAGAACAGTTACTGCTGATCGGTAAACTGCAATTTGTCTCCCTCAGGTGATTGGTGAAATTACAAAAACAATAAGAAATAAGCGAGTCATTCTGCATCATGACACAGCAAGTGCGCACACAACACGACACACTACTGACTAGTCAAAATATCAAATTAATGACTCATTCCCATATTAGCCAGATCTGACTCCCAATGATTTTTTTTTGTTCCAAGGCATCAAAAATAAAATGCGTGCTAAGCGTTTGTCATCACCTGAAGAGGCCATTGAATCTTTCATTAAAGTACTTGTTTTGTAGAAACTTTTCTCCAATTACTGCAAACGAACGCATTACCTTGGTTTTGCTATCAGGAACTTTAATGTGGAGTAAAGATTATCAGTCTTCTATATGTGGAATCTTCATATTGACTAGTTCGTCACATCGGCACGCCCAAGAGATTCCGATTATCAAAATAACCTGAAAAAACTTGTATATTAGAACTTATTTCAATGTAATTTACAGTCCCAAATTTACCTTAATTGCCAAATATATTAGTAGATAGGGGACCTTGGGATTCCCCACGGTCGCCCACGTGTGAGACCGTATTCTCCACCCCCATGGTTTCTTTTCGGAGGCCTTTTTCAACCCCTAATTACTTTTGTTTTTACACACTCACGTGTGAGACCGTATTTTCCACCCCTATGGTTTCTTTTTCAGAGGCTTCTTTCATCCGTAATTATTTTTGTTTTTCTTACTCGCCCACGTGTAGGACGTGTTTTTTCACCCCTATTTTACGGCCGCCCACGTGTGAGCTGGTATTTTCTACCCCTATGGTTTCTTTTCGGGAGTCAACCCTTGATAGAATTTCAATGTTGTATTAAGAGCCTTTTTTGACAGTAATTTTGTACTTGCTCACGTGAGGGGCAGATGCAGTCTTTGGTTTGGTCTTGGACTTGGGGTTGGTCTTGGAACTGGGGCTAGGTCTTGGAATTGGGGTTGGTCTTAGGGTTATTTTTGATGGTCAGCTTTAGCCCTAATTAAGGTCCTTTTGGTTGTATTAAGAGCAGTACCCCTGGAGTTTAGGCAAACGCACACGCATACAATTTTGGAAATTGCATAATTATCCTAATAAAATATTATTATTAATATTATCAATCGTATTGTTTTAAAATGGTCAGAGAAGAGAGAAGCGAGAAGCGAAAGAAACGAGAGAGAGGGAGGGAGACACGGGAGAAGCGAGCGAGGCAAGAGAGACGAGAAGAGAGAGAGAGAGAGAGAGAGAGAGAGAGAGAGAGAGAGAGAGAGAGAGAGAGAGAGAGAGAGAGAGGCGAGAGAAACAAGAAGAACACGAGAGAGAAAAGACGGGACGTTTAAGCTAATGGAATTACCACGTTTAATGGAATTCTTTTGCTAAGATGTTATGTGGGACATGTGAAAGCTTTAGAAAATAAGAAAAATGTAAATTTCCTTCTACAAGACATGGATAAAATTAACGAAGCTTCTATGTAAAAATTATAAAGTCTAGAGACTGCAGGAAATTAGATCGATTATCCGAGGGGACAGAATTAGTTATAATAGGTATTAAACCGATAACCATAAGAAATAAATCACATAACGTATTACATTTCGACGATCTGGGTACGTTATGTATATCTAATTAGAAAGAGAATTGGAAGAACAAAGTATAGATTTAAATTATAAAATTAAAGTTAAATTGGATGTACTAAAGCATACGACTATTAGGCATAAAGAGAGAGAATTGTAATTTGTGTGTAAAAATGTTACCCATTTTTTGTGTAAAAAAGTAAGTGTAAAATTTGTTTATTTGATTTTATTTAAATTATGTTGGAGGAATGGGTGTAAGTACTCAACAATGTTCGGATAAAATTTTACCTGTGTATATAGTCTCCAGCGAGTAAGCATTATTATTATAATGTATTCTCCTGTCTATGAACCATCAGGGGACATTAGAGATTTTAGGGATTTGTTAGTAAACTACTACAATATAACTGTTCAAGCTGATGATGAAAACGATGAAGTGGATGACATGAATGTATCTCACACACATGATGATGATTCACAGAAGAAGACCGATGAGTTAGAGGGAAAGTACGAATCTCAAAATCATGGTGATAGTGACGAATTACAGTCGAAAAAAGAAGAAGACTGATAGCAAAGTAATTAAATAAAATAAATAAATGATGTATTGTTTTAAATATATTTTTTAAACGCTAAGTTTTCTTTCAATTTTTTATTAATAATCTTGTTTCGGAATGGACCTTCGGGTTTGTTTATAATTTGTATATTTAAGAATACAGTTTTTATCAATCTTATTGGATTTAATACAAAAACAAAAGCGTTGGAAATTAAACGTGTCTTTCGTCTCTCCCATCCCCGCGTTTCTCTTGTCCCTTTCGTCACTCACGTCTGTCGTGACCGCTTGGCTGGAAGTTTGAGCTTGTTAGTGGCGCCATCTAGTGGTGTATGAGCTAACAAACGTTTTTCTGTAATAGAAGTTGATCATGGCTCTACGTAGCTGCATATTTTCAAAACAACATACAGTTCCTAGGAACTTGCGCTCGGGTCTTCGCCCTTGTCGCGGGCCCTTGACATAAAATTCTCAAAAGGTCTGTGTAAATAAAACATATAAGCAAGCAAGACCGCTTATTCAACGCGTGTTTAAATTGCATGTTAACAAATAACATTCCGATGTATACCAACCAGCTCTTAATTAGACATTTATTTTTAAATGAGTTGAATTATATTTGTTATTGCACTGTATACTGTACATAGGTGGTTGAGCATTTTCAATAACGACTAGGACGTTCGGTCTTGTTTTATAAAAACCTAAGGTTTTTTAAAAAGACGCAACCTTTTTTTGATAGAAGTCATTTTCAGATATACCTTGCATTTATTTATTTCGCTATTTAAATGGATATAATTAAAACATTCTTATGTATCTGGTTTGATTGATTGATTGTTTTGAAGGTCGTTTTCTCAAAACGAAATTATGTTTTACCAAAATTGAAAATGCAATGCTAAATTTTAGGCACCCCTTTTTATATCAAAATGATCATTAATAGAAATGTGATAATTTTAATAACAATCATGGTAATAAAAATTTAGAAACTCTAATAAAAACAATATAGAAAAATACACGGTCAATTTAAAACGCATGTTGTACACGTAATTATTACATTCCAAACTTTTAATGAGGTTTTTTATAACTGTTAATGAGTTTGTGTATCCGTATGTACAATATGAATGTTTTTCAAATCGCTTTGAAAAATTACTTTTACTGATAGAGAACCAGTTATATATCAACTATGCATATTTAAAAAACATAGAAAGTGATTTAGTTTGATTAGACGAGATTTACTTGTACAGATTTTTAATTACAGTTATAAAACGTATCTAATCTATACCTAACAACAAGTTTCTTTAAAAAAAATATTAAGGCGTACAATATACAATCATTTTAATGGTCGGATGGGTATAAAACATATTTCAATACATTAGGACCAACAGGTAAATCAGTTTTTAATATTTGTTTAGAAAACAATATTGTAATAACGGTTATGTAATTAATTAACTAAATAAAAAATTTTTGTTTCATTAGAGAATAACCTGAATGTCAGTAATTTTTTTTATAACTCACTGAGGTTTTTTTTAATTATGACATTTACAATAAAAATAAGTGTTCTATAATTAAATTCAAATTCAAATTCCCCCACGCAAGATCAATCCCTAACACAAGTTCTGTCTTACAAGAACCTTCTTATCAGAAATACAATGTATAAATAAATTTCTGGTACAGGTAAAAGATTACCCGAACGTACCTAATAGCATATGACCATTTTAAAACAATAGGATCGATAATTTTAATAATAATACCTTATTAGGGTAATTATGCAATTTCCAAGATTGTATGCGTGTGCGTTTGCCTATTCTCCAGGGGTACTGCTCTTAATACAACCAAAAGGACCTTAATTAGGGTTAAAACTGACCATAAAAAAATAACCCTAAGACCAACCCCAAGTCCAAGACCTAGTCCAAGCCGAAGACCTAGCCCCAGCTCCAAGACCAACCCCAAGTCCAAGGCCAAACCCAAGACCTGCATCTGCTCCTCACGTGAGCTAGTACAAAATTACTGTCAAAAAAGTCTCTTAATACAACATTGAAATTCTATCAAGGGTTGACCCCCAAAAAGAAACCATAGGGGTAGAAAATACCAGCTCACACGTGGGCGGGCGAGTAAGAAAAACAAAAATAATTCTGCTGTATCGATTTCTAGAGGGGTACATGGCATATCGGAGTAAGACATGACGAAAACTTTACAAAATATCCCCGAATCATTATAAAAAAACGGATCAAATTGCAAAAAATTACTTACAAATTTCGAAAAGGCTTCCAGTGGTCAACTTTTTTAATTTACATTAGTGTTTTATTTTGTGGAATTCACAGCTACGCACGTCTAACGTTTTGCAAAGCAACCTATACAAATCCAGGCTAATGGTAGACCCTCACTTCGCGAACAATTTGTCTTAAAAATAACTGGACCTAGGTTAGGTTTGAAGAAAAAATAGCATATTTTATGTGGAGTTAAAGTGACTTTTTGATATCTCATTTCTAATAGAGATTCGACAAAAATAGTATCACTTTAGTTCCGTATAATATTACGCATTTTTTACATTTTCGACGAATGTTAGCAATGACCCTCGTATGCCACAAGTAATATTGAAGTTAACATTTTTCGTAACATTGAAATGGAAAGTTACTTAGGTGATTGTACACCTCCAACTCCATTAATTTGAATATTTTTATTTTCTGAAATTAAAGAAAATTTTTTCACCAACATTTTCTGTTAGAAAGTGTACCGTGAAGATCAAGAATAGCTTTTAGTTGAATGGGATAATTCTTCGAATAAAAAATTATGACCATTGTGGTGTACAAAGCACTTTGCCACTGTTTTGAATTTGTCTAGAATTATTTGAACGATTGGATTTGCATGATCTTAAAGGATCGTGGAATGAATTGTTAGAATCAGTCTGTGAAATATATGAAATTTGACTGTTGCTAATGTAATGAGAACTATTTATATTATCGAGATTGTTTAAAAAAGTCTTAGATTGCTTGCGTTTTTCAATATTGGGAGTAAAATTTTTTTTTGCAGTTTTGTACACTTTCCCTGAAATTTTTTCGACCAATGTTTTGTGTATTTTTTATGAAGCATCGAATGATGTAATCCTTAACATTTGGACATCCATGAGAACTGTATTCCTTTAATTTTATGATTATAAGCTAAACAGTTGTTATCTATCTATTCTAGTGAAACTAATTCTCCTTCGTGAGAAAAGTCGTTGAGGTTTAAACAATTGTAAATCCTATTATTATCCCAATTGAAAAATAAATATTTTAATTGTCTGTTTGTATTGTAATTGAATTTTTAACCTTGAAATTGATATTTGGAAATGTGAATACATAAGAGTTGGTCTTTGGTTAGAATTTGTTTGAGGGATAATTCGTCTTTTAGGAATGGAACATCTATTTTCTAGAAATTTAAAAAGATGTTTCAAAGTAGACCTCGTGTTAACCTCTATTCAAACTCAAAAGCTTCTCTAGTTTTGAGACAAAAGTGTAAACTAAAATTAAACTTGAATCATCACTGCAAATTATTGAATCCTAGTACATTTTGCTTTAGAGTAGTTGAGTCTTGTTTTACTAAATTTGGAATTTCTACTAAATTTTATGCATACATTATGTTCTTTTAACGTTTTCTGTGCAATTAAAAAGTTATCACTGTTCAATTGTAAATTTGAAATTAAATCCAAAGGTTCACCTGTTAAATGTGATTTAAAATATACAAAAAGTTCTGTAAAGGAATTTCACTCTCCGAAAATTCCGGAATTTGAATCACATGTTTGTATGCTCTGGAAGTAGAATTTTAGTTTTATATTTGGGGTTGGGATAAAATGGCAATTTTTTAGTTTAAATATGCGACTGATTGATAATGTGTATTTGCAACAAACTCTATGCCTAGCGATGACTGGCTCATTGCTTAATAATTCAATTTGACCTTTATAATAAATAAACCAACCTATAACAAATAAGAATTGTTGTTCGGGTGCGAACTTATATCATAACTATCATGTATGCAAGATAGGGCGATAAATGATATTTTATGAATCAATTTAGCAGTCGTAATATGCCACTTTAGCGACCGCGAATAACCTCAGCGCCCGCGGGCGGTAAATAAATATTTGTTTTTTACTTGCAGAATTCACATTCAGTTAGTAGTTAAATAAAGATGGCGATCACCTGTTCCAATCTTATAGACTTCTTGCTATGGTAACACAATACATACGTGATACATGAATAATTATTTAATCTGAGTCAACCTAAAACAAATATAATTTTTTTTGGTTAAATAAGTAAAATACACAAAAATGAGAAAATTGTACTTTAATATCATATGTAAACCTATTTTATAACACAGCAGCTATGTTTATGTGTATATTCGACAAATAACGCAAAGTAATATCTGTTGGTTAATTGCAACATAAATACAACCCTGGAAGCACTGATTCGTCTGACCTGAAATTTTCCAGATACAACCTCTACTCTAAATTTCGCCTTAAAGGCGGAGTATGTGCGTACACCAAGGACAACGTAGGTTATAAGAATATGTTCACTTTGGAAAACATAATCGTGTAGGTTATGCCCGTTCCCAACCCTGGTTTAACAGGGCTTCCACTGATGCATTATCGCAAAAGCATAAACTCTATACTAAATGGAAATCAAATACATCTGTCGAAAATCACGCCGGCTGTATTGCCGCAAGGAATAGTTGCAAAAGCATCATCACCAAGACTAAAAAGATGTTTGAAGAACGTAAATACAAATAATTAGCCTCATGTCCTTTGGATGGTCGTAAATTTTGGTCATTAGCTAAAGCCATCAGTAAAAACTTTAGTACATCTTCCTGTCCTCCCATGACGTCTAGCGACGGAGCTGTAGTAGCTGATCCTGTTGAAAAAGCCCACCTCTTTGTCGATTACTTTGCATCAAATTCAAGTCTCAATGATTCTGGTAAAATTGTGCCGTCGCCAAAATCTACCACATACGCTATTAAACAAATCCACTTTCGTTACAAGCTCCTAGAATCAATTATCAATACACTTGGCTCAAACAAAGCGACTGGCCCTGACGGTATTCCAGCTATCGTCCCTAAAAGTGCTACCCCGAGCTAGTTCTTGTATTGTCCAAACATTTTTCGATCTCCATGTCATCTGGAAAGTTTCCCTCATCTTGGAAGTTGGCAAATGTCCAACCTATTCCTAAAAAGGGTGACAAAACCGATGCCTCAAACTATCGATCAATAGCTATAACCTCCATTCTCTCGAAAATCATGAAAAAAGCCACCAACCACCAACTACTTTCGTTCCTCGAGTCCAATAAATTCTAAACGACGACAGAGTCATTCAACGGGTGATCTTCTTTCATATGTCACCCAACTTTGGAATAAAATATTACAGAGGTCTGGTGAAACAGTAATGGTAGCTTTAGATATTTCAAAGGCTTTTGAACATGTTTGGCAAGTTCCCTTCGTTCGGATTATCCGATACAATCATCAATTGGATACCCAGCTTCCTTGACAAAAGACGTATACTCGCTGTCGTCGATGGCTTCTTTTCGAAAGAAACTATTATTAACGCGGGCGTACCCCTAGGATCAATGATAGCTCCCATACTTTTCTGCGCACGTTCAACGCCGACAAAACTGAGTGTTACCGTGTCCACCAAGAAAGGCCGATCATTTCCTGCTGTAAAAATGAATGGCTTAGATTTTAAAACTCTATTTCTATATTAGGGATGTCCGTATCATCTAACCTTTCATGGGTTGACAAAATTTTATCAGCCCTCAAAACAGCTGCCAGTAAACTGGGCTTTCTATACAGATCTAAACAGTGCTGCACATCGCAACAGATCCTTTTACTGTATAAGGTTCAAATTCGACCTCATCTGGAATACAATTCCCACCTCTGGGCCAGTGCTCCCCAATATGCCCTTGATATGGTAAACCGCACCCAAACAAGAACTATAAGGCTTGTAAATCTGACTTCTGACCTACAGTCTCTTGAGCATAGAAGAATAGTTTCGGTTCTTTCCTTGATCTATCGCTATTACCATGCCAAGTGTGCCTCCGAAATACACTCCTTAATACCTTCTAAATACCTACTAAACAGGCGCAATCTAAATCTAAACCTAAATTTCTCCACACGGGGACCAAATTGTGGAAAGCACTACCCAGTTCCTGCTTTCCCCAAAATTTTGATTTAATCAAATTTAATGTAGCCATTCATAAACATTTCTGGGCAGCCTAACAATATCCCTAAACCCTCGCAGTGTTCCTGGGTATTTTATCACATTAGGCAAAACTTATCCTGTTCGGGAATACTATAATTTAAAAAAAAAACTAATATTGTACTTAAATTATTTAAAAATAAAAATTGAGATTGATATTGAATAAGTTCAATGTAATAACCGTTGAACAGTGTTAAGTTTTTCGAAACCATATTGGACTCTTTACTTTAATACTTGTAAATCAATTCATCTGATTTGTCCACTTAATAACGTCATTGTACAACAAAGGATATGTACATACGGTTATTGCGCACTCAACATAAAGGTAATACATTATACTGAAACGATCTTACTGATTAAAGCATATCAGATAATATATAATTTTACAAAAATTGTATTGCATTTCTTTACGATATGATATGACGTAACATCGATATAAAATTACGGAAACATCAACGCTTCAATAACACGAAAGTAAACGTGTATTGTTGACCCAAACCAAGCAACATAGGTTTTACGACAAAAGCGAGCATACCAAACAGCGAGCGGAGATGTACCTTGCTTCCAGATTTAATGACAAAAACAAAACGTATCCCTCAACTCACACTTTATTTCTAAACAACACATTGCGCCCTCTGTATAACATAAGCGCCATGTCGCAAAAATGGCGTACTCGGCCCACGCTTGCTTTAATACAAAATCAAATAATAAATATTCAGTTTTCAAACTGTACGAAATTTCCTTGACATACTGTTACGGTATAAACGAGCAGTAAAACGAAGTAACAGATAAACCTGACTTTCGCTCGACTATCCAGCGGTCGGGGGTGGGTAAACTGTTAATTAGTTTTGCACACCGCAGTACAGTATGCCATGCATAAGTCAAAGTGGGGGTTTAAACCGTCGTGAAACGGGAAATGGGCGCCAGAGTATCTGAAAAGTCGGAATAGGGGTTGTTCGTTGATTTATTCCTCAATTAAAAGCGAGGACTGCTCCAGAGGATTGCGAATGCACTAGTTAAAACACATTACACGTCCTTGGATCAACTACACAAAATCGTTACGATAGTTTGACTCGTGATGGGTGAAAAGTTCAAAGATCCCAGAATGGGTTTATCGGGGAGGAAATTACCCCATTACAACGAAGGTTCGATCACCAGGAGTATGGACAACGTTCTTTTGCGGGACTGCCCTAACGTCGCCCGATAGCGTGTATACGCAAAAAGGTCTGAACTAACTCTCCTGACTCAAATTAACCATTATCCGCCCTGCAGGATTGTTAAACCCCTCTATTACTTAATTCTTCTCCACCCCATCCTAAAAGTGAATCGCTTAAATTTTTCAAGCGCGGAAAAACTTCCAAAACTGTTCGTAAAAATTCGCCTCCTGTGAAAACCGCTTCAATAAATTTTCTTCCAATTTACCAATATGATCTCTCGCAGTTTGTTTTTATTCTAGTTCATATTGTAGCCCATATAAATTATTCTTCCCAACAAGCTTAAGACGATAAACTACACATGACAGTATTCTCGGCGCCGAACTTTCAACGAAAAAATTTATACGACATTATGATATTATTTTAATTCAGTTCTACAAAAAAAAAACATTTCTACTCAATTTTATAAATTCTAAAAGCAAAAGATACGTTAATTCACTACATCTTTATCATTTATACGAAATAATAATTCTTAACAAACTAGTAAAAGGACTGCACGATACAACATGTGAATCATTCTTTTTAAATTTACATTTCCAATTCAAGCTGGTCGAAAGCTTTATAATTACGTTTTCTAATTACAAGATGTTTGAATGCAATACATTTTGTGTAGGGCTTTCAAATACTTTCCCGAATTTATGCGTTATTCAATCCAACTATGAGAGTTTACACTGCATTTTAAACGCACGGTTCTAACAAATAATTTGTACTTTTCGAAAATTATTTTTATAAATCATGGACAATACCTGAGCAGAGATTTCTTAACGTACGTAAGAAGAATTTCCGTATTAGATATAACAGATTAATATGCTTAAATATACACAAATAATGTAAATAAATTTAGAAAAAAAAACATAAATCCAAAGTTTCAATACAGATAACAAAAAGTTTGAGTTTTTTTAAATACCTTGGGGTACTGGAAAATAAGACAACTATTAGCTTGCCAAATTATCATTTGGAACTCAAGAACGAATCTGGACTACCGGAATAACTTGGTAAAACTCCTTACTTAACTTTATGCCTATTCAGGTAGAAGTAATAGACTCTCTATTGAAAAATTTACTTTATTCTCAAATAACTGTAACTTCATTATAGGGCATACACACAGATTGTGCGTTTATAAAACATTATTCACTACTAGCGATAGAATATGCCATTGGTAGGCTGATTTTGGAAGCGAGATTTCGTTTTCCTCGACCTGCTTAATTTTTCTCTCCTGGTAGTAGATAATGAAATTGACAGTTGGGATGTGAATGTATTACAAAATGTCAACAAATTGAAACATGTGAAAACCTCAGGCCACTTAATTTTTTATGTAATAAGATTATTTGAATTGTATTTATTCATTGTCATATTTACAGAATATGTGTGCTAGTAGTGAATAAAATAATATATAAACCACGGTAGAGAAGATCTTCTGAACCTCGTACACTTATTTCCCTCGACACTCCGCGTCTCGGGAAATAATACACCTCGGCTCAGAAAATTGTCTTCTCTACCTTGGTGTATAATTACAGTTAATTTAATCTACTAGATGTAATTAAATTCAAAACTATTATCAGAGTGAAAGCTATGAGAAAAGATTATTTATGTGTAGGCAAGAAGTCATTTTTTGCAGTTAAATAAAAAATCCTTGCAATGCGTGGTGTAGCAGTACTAACGACTTCAGATGGCAGAGGGCTTCGTTACAGCGGGAAATAGAAAAAACCACGCCATAGCTAGAAGAATTTTTGTTTGTTTTAATTTAATTGTGTGTGGGAATGCGCGCGCGCGTGCGTGTGCGTGCGTGCGTGTGTGTGTGTGTGTGTGTGTGTGTGTGTCTGTGTCTGTGTCTGTGTCTGTGTATGTGTCTGTGTCTGTGTGTCTGTGTCTGTGTGTCTGTGTGTCTGTGTGTCTGTGTGTCTGTGTGTCTGTGTGTCTGTGTGTCTGTGTGTCTGTGTGTCTGTGTGTCTGTGTGTCTGTGTGTCTGTGTGTCTGTGTGTCTGTGTGTCTGTGTGTCTGTGTGTCTGTGTGTCTGTGTGTCTGTGTGTCTGTGTGTCTGTGTGTCTGTGTGTCTGTGTGTCTGTGTGTCTGTGTGTCTGTGTCTGTGTGTCTGTGTCTGTGTGTCTGTGTGTCTGTGTGTCTGTGTCTGTGTCTGTGTGTCTGTGTGTCTGTGTGTCTGTGTGTCTGTGTGTCTGTGTGTCTGTGTGTCTGTGTGTCTGTGTGTCTGTGTGTCTGTGTGTCTGTGTGTCTGTGTGTCTGTGTGTCTGTGTGTCTGTGTGTCTGTGTGTCTGTGTGTCTGTGTGTCTGTGTGTCTGTGTGTCTGTGTGTCTGTGTGTCTGTGTGTCTGTGTGTCTGTGTGTCTGTGTGTCTGTGTGTCTGTGTGTCTGTGTGTCTGTGTGTCTGTGTGTCTGTGTGTCTGTGTGTCTGTGTGTCTGTGTGTCTGTGTGTCTTGTGTCTGTGTGTCTGTGTTCTGTTTCTGTGTGTCTGTGTGTCTGTGTGTCTGTGTTCTCATGTGTCTGTGTCTGTGATGTCATTATATTATTATTATTTATTATACTTATGTACATCCTATTTTTTTTAATTATTACAACACAAATATATCACAGAGCAATGAAAATGTCACTACAAAAATATTATGTATATATATATATATAACATACATACATACATACATACATTATATATATACATATATATATATATAATATATAATATATATATATATATATATATATATATATAATATATATATATATATATATATATATATATATATATATATATATATATATATATATATATATATATATATATAATATATATATATATATATATATATATATATATATATATATATATATATATATATATATATATATATATATATATATATATACATCATACATACACTATACTATGATATACTATATCTATCACTACTCATATTCATATATATATATATATATATATATATATATATATATATATATATATATATATATACATACACCTGTACATAAGCACTTATATCTGTATTTGGATTATACGTTATTAAGTTCGTTATTCCACTTTAGCTCATTATTGTCAATAGTACATAGAACTTTGTTTACGCACCACTTACTTTTGAAGTTTTCTACAGAATTTTTCCCTGTGTGCCAAGCAAACTCTTGTAATATTCTGCTTTTTAGATTTAACAAAAAGGTTTTCCGGAAGGATTGAGTGTTTGTCCCATTCTTTGTTTCACTTATGGTCGCATTGTATATTGTAAACTTACTTAAACTTATTATATAGTTACATAGCTCGTGTTCTGCATTACTCTCCCGGATGCCGCACACAATGTCTGTACTGGTTACATTATTTACTTTAAGTATTTCTTTTAACATTGGCGTTACCATAGTCCACACTGGTGTCGTTTTCTCACAATTTAGAATCATGTGAGCAGCGTCTGCCTTCTCAGTTAAACAGTACACGCATCTGTCGCTATTTCTTATGTTTGCACGATGTAAGAAAACGAAATCCGCCAATCGGTTTTTAGCAAATCGCCAAGGTATTTCGGCGATTGACCCTGATGTGCGCTTGTTAAAAAAGGATTTCCAATGCGTCGTATTTGAATTCCAATAATTATTTAGAATATTACTTTCATCCGTGTTGAAGTGAATTGCAGTTAATTTTTGAAGGAGCTTTTTCCGAGACTGAGTGTTTAATACACACCACTTATTATTATACTTAAATGTTAAGCAATTTTTCCCAGGAGGGTTATTTCTATCTAATTCTGGATACTGATTTATAAAAAACTCCTTAATTTTTCGATAATGCATTATTAATTGGCGTTTTAAAAACTCTGAAGATGTTTGTGATTGTGATATTAGAAGGCTTTCGTCTATCCACGCCCCATTTTTTCTAAAATCACTTAATACTGTAAATCCGATTTTCTCCCAAGCATTAATAAATATTGGTGGAGTTGTCTTTTTTATTAACGTTGACGTGATGGTTGGTATTGCTGCTATGTCTATGTTTTGTGTGGCTAGCTGTGCGTTTTGGATAATCTTTATCAAGTCTAGCATTAGTGTGGATAAGTTGTGTTGTTTCGATATTCTGTCTTGTAAAAAACCATTGCCAAGTTAAGTCTAAGGAATCTGCGGTTGCTAGTTTGTGATAAATTAAACATTTCCATTTTTGTTTTTCGGTCTCCGAAAGAAGCTTGTTCGCTAACCATATTCGTAACATTTTGTTTTTGTTGGGATGTGTACTAGACCTATTCCACCCTGTCTGATTGGCAAGCATAAATTCTGCTGTGATGTCCAATGCTTTCCTTTCCAGATGAAATTTACGATTTTTGCTTGTAGACTTTCTTGCTGCCGAGAGCTAATTGATATACCATGGGATAAATGTAAAATTTTTGGTGTTACAAAATGGTTTATAACAGTTCGTCGACCCACAATAGATAATGATGGTGTTATTCGAGCCCACTTATTTAAAAACTCATCAATAGTACGGGACAACGTGGAAAAGGCAAGATCGGTATCACTGTTTTCATCATTGCTGAAGGTAATTCCCAGAACCTTTATGTTTGATGACCATTTAATATTTATTGGATGTTCTGTTTCGTTTTTCCAGCTACCTGTCCAAAGACCTTTTGATTTTTCGAGATTTAATTTTGCACCGGATTCACTGGCATACGCGTGATAGCATTTGTCGAGGTTGTTGAAATCGTCTTTGCTGGTTATAAAAACTGACACATCATCCGCGTAAGCACTTACGGTAAAGCGGGTAACGGGAGTACTAGGTAGTGAAAGACCTTTTAGAAGTTTTCGGGATAGGGACAAGAAAGGTTCGAAAGCAATTGAAAAAGAGGTCCTGATAAGGGCACCCTTGACGAATTCCATTTTGAAATCCAAAAGCTTTTGTCAGATTGGATCCAATTCTTACTTGGCTAGTCGCCATTGAATATAATAATTTAATGCTGTTCACAAAAAAGTTTCCAAAATTCATTTTTTTCATAACACAAAACAGATATTTATGAGAAATGTTATCGAAGGCTGCTTTTTGGTCCAAGTTAATGATGGCTAGAGGAGTGTTATTTGTATTGGCGTACGAAATTAGTTCCCTATGTAAGTGTATACTATCGTACATGGATCGATTTGGCACAGAATAACTTTGGTCTGGGTCTATAATTTTATTTGTGACAGTGGATAATCTAGTCGATAGAGCCTTGGCGAGGATTTTATAATCCGTTGACAGAAGTGATATAGGTCGCCAGTTGTTTATGTTTAATAAATCTCCTTTTTTCGGAAGGAGGGTTATAATAGCTTTTGTCATTGATTTTGGTAAATTCTTACTTCTTACTGCCAAAGTTATCATTTGGAGAAATATCGACCCTAAAATGTCCCAAAAAACAGATGTAAAATTGAGTAGTTAAACCATCCAGTCCTGGTGCACTTTTTTTGTTGAGGGAATGCAGTGCTGTAGATAATTCTAAATGTGAGAATGGTTGTTCCAGAAACGTTTTGTCAGTCTCCGATAAAGCAATAATGTCATCGTATAACATATTTGACATGTTCGGTTGAATCGGAGTTTCTTTGTGCTTGCTTTGGAAATGATTAAATACTACAGAGCAAAGTTCCAACGGATTTTTGAATATTTGATTGTTATGTTTAAGTGACGAGAGGGGTCTAAAAGTGTTTCCTATTTTTTTGTTGACTGTTGGTCGGTCTGAATGTACCATACTATCGTATCTTGCCTTCATTAGTCGCTTTTCGCTTATCCTAAGGTAAGCATCTCTTGTTTTTGCTAGTAAGCTCGATAATTTTTCTTTTCCGGTTCTATCTTTATCTAAATCTAATTGATGTATTTGTTTTTGTAAATATTTTAGCTCACTATGTCTCAATTGTCTATTTTGTCGTTGAAATAAAACCACTACAGCTTCTATTTTTTTCTTTAGTCGATCCCATTGGGTTATTATATTTGCAGAACCGTCTAATTCGAGAAGTTCCGATTTTAGAAAAGTTGTCATTTGCTGTTTAAAACCCTCATCTTGCAAGAGTAAGTCATTGAATTTCCAATAAGGTGCAGAGGGTTCTGATTTGCTTGTTGTGATTGCTATGGCCACTGAAAGGTGATCCGAAAATGTCGGATGAAGTGTCACCTTGTTTAATAATGACGTGATATCGTTTGATATATAAAAACGATCTAGTCGCGATGCAGAGGTTGGTTTGGATGTTGAAAAATACGTGAAACCTTTTCGGTCTTTGTTAATTAATGGCCAACAATCAGACAAGTTGTGTTTGCATATAACATTTCTTAGATGATCAGAAATCTGTAGACTTCTTTCTATTGATCCATCTCGGTCTAATCTGGGGTTAAGTGTGCAATTGAAATCTCCCCCAATAATTATATTTTCTTTGTCATCCGCAGTTGATAGAAATGATTCTAGACTGGATATTACGCTGTTTGCGATATTGACATTATTTGGTACGTAAATGCATAACACTTGGATTTGCAGTTTACCATTAGATAATAAAGTTCTTTGCAAATATGATTCCATTAAAACTTCGTGTTCAATTATCTTTAAGTTGGAGCTTTTTTTTATTGCTACCAATGTACCACTGTATTCAACAGTTCGAGGATTAACTAAAAGAGTATGTGTGTCACAGCTAAAGTTAGATGGTATGTTAGTTATGTTGGCTTCTTGTACCAAAAGGACATCGGGTGACTTAAAATTTAAGAAGGTTAATAATTCGTTCCATTTGTGTTCTGTTTTTAAGCTTTTGGCGTTGAGAGTGAAAAATGTTAATAAATTTTTTTCCATATTGATAAATATGTTTAAAAACTACTTAATATACTTTCAACTGAAGATGTTCTTTCCATTGATGAGCTTTTATAGGATTCGGGGGGTGTTGACAAATTATTCTCTTTGCAAAATTCTCTGTTTAATGTATTAACAAGCCGCTTACACCTTTCTTTCACTGCTCTTTGTGAGAAGACGGTTATTACTTTTTTAATAAGATCTATTAGGTTTTGAATGTTGTCGGTATAGTTCTTTGCTACTTGTAGACTGTTATTGCTTCCTTTGACCTTATTTAAAAAAATCTGAGAATGTCAAGAAGTCTAAAACGTAGTTATTGTCCTCTGTCCATACATTTATTATTTCTTCATAATTTTCATACGAAGTTAACTGATCCACTTTACGTTTTTTAGTTTTGGAAGTGCTACCAGAATGCTTTTTTGGTTTAGTAAAGGTATTGTCAATTTCATCAGCCTCTTCCATCGCCTCACCTTCTTCTGTGGCAACAGATATATTGCTTTCAGTGTTAGGGAGCACATGGTTTGATTCGGTAACGGTTTCTATGGAACTACAGTTTGTGACACTATCTGTAGGGGGATGAGGTCTTTTATTTGCTTCATTTGTTGCTATTTCTACAACGCAATCCGGGTACAAAGAGTTTGTGCACTTAGAAGCAATGTGGCCAACATTATTGCACCTAAAACATTTGATTTTTTCATCTGAAATGAAAATCCGATATTCTTCTTCTTCAAATTCAATCACGATTGAAGGGGGGATGTTGGCTTCTTGTTCTGAATCGGCTGCAATAAATACTTGTCGTCTAAAGCTATATACATGTTGATATTCATCTAAGCCAATACCTGCCCCTATAAAGGACAACGGAGACACTAATTGTAAATTATTCCTTTTTAATTCGTTTTCAAGCACATAATGTGGAATACACGGTGAAACATTTGATAGCGTAATTCTTTTAGCCGGTAAAATAAGTTTCCTTGCTGGCACAAAAACGTCTCCAATGTTTACACCTCCCTCATTATCAATAAATTTATGAACAAAATCTTTATTAGAAAGATAAATACAGATTCTATTGTTGCTCATTCTAGATGCAAACAGTATATTTTTCGCTTTAACTACCTTTCCGGTTGCTAGTACATAATCTTTAACAGTCAGTCCTTCGATTGATGGGTATATAATCGCTTGATCCTTTTTTGGAAATGATGATATTGATGCAACATTTGAAAAGGATTTTTTATTTGTGTTTACTGTAGATACCGTTGTTTGTTGTCTTATCTGGGATCCCCTGTGATCAGGAGTCTCAGTGACAGGTAAGGATGGATTAAACATAATTTTATGCTACAGGAAATAAAGGAAATGATTTAAGTTAACATTTCTATGAAATATTAAAGGCGAAAAGGTCGCCGCGATATCAATGTACGTATATGTAAATAATGATTAGAATGCAATATTACCTGTATTAAACTTATGATGTTATTTAAAACCAGAATAAACTATTTATTTAAACAAATATGCGTCTTTTCGCGTGATTAATTACTCACTAATATTTACAAACTTAATTAGCACTTTGATGTCAAGAGACATTAAGGTTTAATTATGTTGAAACCTCGTAATAATTAAAAATTCACAGAACCGAAAAATACACGTCTACTACTACTAACAGTGTGTGTGTGTGTGTGTGTGTGTGTGTGTGTGTGTGTTGTGTGTGTGTGTGTGTGTGTGTGTGTGTGTCTGTGTCTGTGTTGTCTGTGTGTCTGTGTGTCTGTGTGTCTGTGTGTCTGTGTGTCTGTGTGTCTGTTGTCTGTGTGTCTGTGTGTCTGTTGTCTGTGTGTGTCTGTGTGTCTGTGTGTCTGTGTGTGTGTCTGTGTGTCTGTGTGTCTGTCTGTCTGTGTGTCTGTGTCTGTGTGTCTGTGTGTCTGTGTGTCTGTGTGTCTGTGTGTCTGTGTGTCTGTGTGTCTGTGTGTCTGTGTGTCTGTGTGTCTGTGTGTCTGTGTGTTGTGTGTGTGTGTCTGTGTGCCTGTGTCTGTGTCTGTGTGTCTGTGTCTGTGTGTCTGTGTGTCTGTGTGTCTGTGTGTCTGTGTGTCTGTGTGTCTGTGTGTCTGTGTGTCTGTGTGTCTGTGTGTCTGTGTGTCTGTGTGTCTGTGTCTGTGTGTCTGTGTTGTCTGTGTGTCTGTGTGTCTGTGTGTCTGTGTGTCTGTGTGTCTGTGTGTGTCTGTGTGTCTGTGTGTCTGTGTGTCTGTGTGTCTGTGTGTCTGTGTGTCTGTGTGTCTGTGTCTGTGTGTCTGTGTGTCTGTGTGTCTGTGTGTCTGTGTGTCTGTGTGTCTGTGTGTCTGTGTGTCTGTGTGTCTGTGTGTCTGTGTGTCTGTGTGTCTGTGTGTCTGTGTGTCTGTGTGTCTGTGTGTCTGTGTGTCTGTGTGTCTGTGTGTCTGTGTGTCTGTCGGTCTGTGTGTCTGTGTGTCTGTGTGTCTGTGTGTGGGTGTGTCTGTGTGTCTGTGTGTGTGTGTCTGTTGTCTGTGTCTGTGTGTCTGTGTGTCTGTGTGTCTGTGTGTCTGTGTGTCTGTGTGTCTGTGTGTCTGTGGTCTGTGTGTCTGTGTGTCTGTGTGTCTGTGTGTCTGTGGTCTGTGCGTGTGTGTCTGTGTGTCTGTGTCTGTGCTGTGTGTCTGTGTGTCTGTGTGTCTGTGGTCTGTGGTCTGTGTGTCTGTGTGTCTGTGTGTCTGTGGTCTGTGTGTCTGTGGTCTGTGTGTCTGTGGTCTGTGGTCTGGTGTCTGTGGTCTGTGGTCTGTGCGTCTGTGCGTCTGTGCGTCTGTGCGTCTGGTCTGTGCGTCTGTGCGTCTGTGCGTCTGTGCGTCTGTGCGTCTGTGCGTCTGTGCGTCTGTGCGTCTGTGCGTCTGTGCGTCTGTGCGTCTGTGCGTCTGTGCGTCTGTGCGTCTGTGCGTCTGTGCGTCTGTGCGTCTGTGCGTCTGTGCGTCTGTGCGTCTGTGCGTCTGTGCGTCTGTGCGTCTGTGCGTCTGTGCGTCTGTGCGTCTGTGCGTCTGTGCGTCTGTGCGTCTGTGCGTCTGTACGTATGTGCGTCTGTGAGTCTGTGCGTCTGTGCGTCTGTGAGTCTGTGCGTCTGTGCGTCTGTGCGTCTGTGAGTCTGTGCGTCTGTGCGTCTGTGCGTCTGTGCGTCTGTGCGTCTGTGCGTCTGTGTGCCTGTGTGTCTGTGTGTCTGTGTGTCTGTGTGTCTGTGTGTCTGTGTGTCTGTGTGTCTGTGTGTCTGTGTGTCTGTGTGTCTGTGTGTCTGTGTGTCTGTGTGTCTGTGTGTCTGTGTGTCTGTGTGTCTGTGTGTCTGTGTGTCTGTGTGTCTGTGTGTCTGTGTGTCTGTGTGTCTGTGTGTCTGTGTGTCTGTGTGTCTGTGTGTCTGTGTGTCTGTGTGTCTGTGTGTCTGTGTGTCTGTGTGTCTGTGTGTCTGTGTGTCTGTGTGTCTGTGTGTCTGTGTGTCTGTGTGTCTGGTCTGCGTCTGCGTCTGCGTCTGCGTCTGCGTCTGCGTCTGCGTCTGTGTCTGTGTCTGTGTCTGTGTCTGTGTCTGTGTGTGTGTGTGTGTGTGTGTGTGTGTCTGTGTCTGTGTCTGTGTCTGTGTCTGTGTCTGTGTCTGTGTCTGTGTCTGTGTCTGTGTCTGTGTCTGTGTCTGTGTCTGTGTCTGTGTCTGTGTCTGTGTCTGTGTCTGTGTCTGTGTCTGTGTCTGTGTCTGTGTCTGTGACTGTGACTGTGTCTGTGTCTGTGTCTGTGTCTGTGTCTGTGTCTGTGTCTGTGTCTGTGTCTGTGTCTGTGTCTGTGTCTGTGTCTATGGGTGGGTGGGTTGGTGGGTGGGTGGGTGGGTGGGTGGTTGGGTGGGTGGGTGAGTGAGTGAGTGAGTGAGTGAGTGAGTGAGTGAGTGAGTGAGTGAGTGAGTGAGTGCGTGCGTGCGTGCGTGCGTGCGTGCGTGCGAGCGAGCGTGCGTGCGTGCGTGCGTGCGTGCGTGAGTGCGTGCGTGTATGTGGACGGGCGTGCGTGTGTATGTGTGTGTATTTATGTTATCCATGACAAGTAAAGTTTTTGGTTATTATCAAATATTTCTGAAACAGCTGCGTATTTCAAAAACAAAAAATGACAACATGTAGATCATAAACGTATCGATTAATTATGTTTAATGAAATTTAAGTGTTTACTATATAACGATCAACTTTATAGGAAAATAAAATGAGTATTTCAGATTATTTTCATTTCTCCTGGAGCTGATCAGATTTTTGGGGAGATTCAACGACGGAGAGGGGGTTTATTAGGGGCAGATTTTCGTTTTTATCAAATATTACTGAAATAGCTGTATATGTCAAAGATATAATCATACTAATATGTAGACCTTGTAAGCTGCTTTCGCTTACTGTAATTAAATTTTACTTTAATTTGCCTGGATCTAGCTCAACCGGTTTTTAATTATATAAAAGAGGGAGTAGTTCTTTATTACTGGAGTTGATCGCTATTACCACATTCGTCCACACTGAGCAATATACTTGTCAGTGTTTCAGACGTATATTATGCCTATTGTTTATAATTCTATATATTGACACTTAAAACTAACTTAGAAATAAAACAAAATAAACAAGCTGGACGGTATTTTAAACAAACAACAAAATTAGAGAAATCGCTTTTATTGGAGTAGGACTTGATGGATTAGCCTGCGGATGTGCGCCTTTTGTACATGATTGGTCGGTGGTGATCCTCGGACCGTTTATCTCCTTACGTTTTCTGTAGAAATACGGTTAGCGTAGCAATTTCAGTTAAAATAATTTATTTAAAATAAAGTATTATTTTTAAAGCCGGACCTGTCGGGTAGCTATCGTGGGCAACATTATTTACAGCTATCATAACGGTGATGGAAGGTGTGCGCCGATATTGTAACAAAGGTAATGCTCTTTATACCTGTTTGGAAGCCAACTAGAAAAATCAATACTTTCTTTTATATTCTTTTATGCAAAATACGCTTTTATATTGAATTTATAAAATGCAATATCTAATATTTACAAACGTACAATTAACGAAAACTAACTAATTTGTACATCGTGTCCTTAACTAACTACATACAGGATAATCTTGATTACTGTGCGTTAATAGTTTTAGTAAAACAGATTTGGTAGTGTTTACGAGTGACTAAACTCGTTGGAATTGAAAATGAATACTTTATTATTGTATTCTGGGTGCGGACTGCGGGCACGCTTAGTAGCTCCTTGCAGTTCTGGGTTCGACAGCGTCAAAAGTAGCTACTTGGGGTGGCTCTAGAGCGGGGCCGGTTTAGTTTAAAGATTTTCAGGTACAATATAAACTAAACGTTTTACAGGTAGGGGAGGGTTTCTCGTTCAAGTCTGGATAATCGCGATAAGCTATGAGGATTGGATAAAGGTTCAGGACCGTTAAGAGGTAAAGTTTTCTCGTAGTCTGGGGACGGCATAAGACCTTTAAATCTTCGGTACCTTTCTATATTCAGCGCTGTTAAATAAACAGGCTGACGGCATTTAACAAAGATGTTAAATCAGAATGTTGCTTACTCCCTGGATATCTCACGATAAGTGAGCGGGTAGGGAAAGGGTTTATTACGTTTAGCGAGAATAAAATGCAATACTCAGTGCTTCGTACTAGGTCCGTAATTTACGAAACTGGTCCGTAATTTAAGAAATACGGTCTAATTGCGGGCGGCTTGCTGCTTTCAATTTGTCGGCTTCCTACATTTCGGTTTTTAATTATTTTGCCTAGTGTAGGCGTGCTTGTATGAATCGGTGTGCGGTGTTTAGTTGGAGTATCAATTATAAGAATCTGTGCAAACATCCGTTGCGCTGTTTAATTGATACCCCGGTGATTGGCAGAATTGAGGCGAGAATCTTTCTATCCAGTGGAGTAAGTAAAAGAATATATCAGGTGGTTGCCCGACGTCAAGCCGTTTACTGGTATAAGTGCGGTGTTGTATATTTACCATATGTGCAGGTGACAGGTGACAGCAGGTTGGGGCAGTAATAAATCGTGGTGTATAAGATAAGTGCAGATCAGTCTGGGCTCTCCAAACGGTCCCAGCGAAATCAGGCGAGTTGACCCAACGGAATGAGAGTGAACAGAAATATAACGGTCTAGGCTCTCCAAAGAGGCCCAGCGGGATGTTAGCGCCTGTTGCGCGTCTCCGCGGTTTTATTTAGAATCCGCGGAGGGCGGAGATGGCTTCTGATCGGGCTTGTAATGCCGTGATTGGTGGATAGATTGGCGGGGATTCTGACGTCGGATGGGATATCAATTCATTATTTAATGATTTCTGTAAATTTTAATTAATTAGGATAATTAGCAAAAAATTAATTCAGAAAAAAATTGGTAAAGGCGGCTGGCTCTTTACAACCTTAAACACATCAACTTATTATGTTTTATTGATAGATCATATAGTTTAGCCGCAAAAAGGTAGAATTTCAGAGTTAGTTACGGTTTTTGTAATATACGAATAAGAAAACATGTAGACGTATTTTTCAAAGATAATTTAATTTTGCATACTTCTTTATAAAGTTACTTAATTCAAAGCCAAATAATTCTCAAAATTAATTGAATAGATTAAAAATTCTTAAATTATATTATCAATATTTCTATAGAAGCAGCCGGAATTACATTTTCTTGAAGATGGCGTCTAGATGTCTATGAACCTCTATTTGCCATGAAGGTTTAACGTTCATCTGACAAATTATTGTTGTTATAGCCTATTTTCGTTATAAACGTACTACAAGGGAAGTTGCATAGTTATTCTAAAAAATATTGAAATTATTATATTTTCCACTTTGTAGGTTGGAAGTTCGTGTGTTGTTCTACAACAGATATTTTATACCATTAATTAGTCGGAAACAAAAGTTCTGAACAATCTGAATTCTTTTTCTATCGTGTGCATTAACAGTCACTATATAACGTTTCAGCATAATTGTAAAGTGTGGAAATACTAACACTTCAGTTTTATATGTAGTGTAGATCGACCCAAGAATAGAATTATCAGATTGCAGTAATGTCTTACAAGTACACCTGAATTTATAGTGATTAGTTATTGTTAACCCCCCAAGCTTCACTCGGAACAGGAAGAGGGTGTTTTTAAATGAAATTTTACTTTGTACTACGTGTTTCTGATATTTTTGTACCAAACAAAATACACCACAGTACCACACTAAATTAAAAACCACCGAAAGCGTTGCAATATCTTTCAATATCATCAGCGGTCGACTAGGACGTACTAAGGGAATTTCTAATATATATGCCATCAGTGAGTAATATTACGTTACGTACCAGATGAAAGTGAAAGTTCATAACCAATGACTACAACCACTGTAGACTGCGTAAACTTAGGTCTTTAATTTTCTGATTCCTATTTCAGTTCAAAATTATAATAAAGAATTACGCGCTGTTACAGAAATTTATGCATAGAATGGATGTTAATATGAAGTAAGTAGTTATGAATACAGTTAGCAAACGAACACGTAGGTTAAGGGTTAAGAATGTAACTACATTAGGTAGCGCTAGAGAACAAATAGAAACAAGGTATGTAAAATTACCAAACTATCTTGGTTATACAAGATGTCTATCTAAAATCCTTTAGAAAGTTAGTTTTCAAACAGTCATTACTTCAGATAATAGTTTGTATACCATTTTAGGCAATCCGAGGGATCAAGTGGAAAAACAGGATAGGTTGGGAATTTATAAAATTAATTGTAAAAAATGTGAACAGATATATGGAAGGCGAACCAAACGACCAAATTAAAGTTTACTTTAAAGAACATTTAGCTCATTAAAGTAAAAACGTTGCCATAGGTACGTTTGATAAAAATCATGTAGTAGACAAGGTATCTATAATAAGTTAGTCATTAATAATAAGTTAGAAGTTGTATGTTAAGGATGTTTAGAGATCTTCAAAGACAAAACAAATTCCAATGAATTCACTTCCACAACATCAGCAACGAAGCATTACTCCATATTATAAATTTCTTTAGTTCCTCTTAGTCGACCGCTGAAGATGTTTGGCTATTGAAACACGTTTTGTATTTTTTAGTTCTGTATGTTAGGGTGTTTTTGTTTGTTACAGGTCCTGCCACAGTGTAACGTCTTCAACCGACATTAGGACACTGCACAGGAAAAAAACTAAAGGCCAACTAGCTCGTTGTTAGGGTTGTGGATTTTATTGAAAATTGTAGTTCTGTTGATCGACATGCCTATTCGGAAAATACTTGGATGCCTCCTGTCAAAATCGGGGTAAAATATTCTCAAAAAAAAGGGATACACTAGAATAAAATAGGACAAAGTACGTGAACCTACCTTTTTGTCGCCCCTCTGATTTGAACTCCTTGCTGATTCCCTGGATTAAATCTGAAAAGCAATGCAAATACCACGGTATAGTTCTTACTTTTCGACACTTTAACTTTGAAATACTTACTGAACTCAAACTCGAACATTGCTACTAAACAAAAGTAAATGAATCCCCAAAATATTGAAATCAGATTTCATTTCAAATAAACCTACCCCCGTCCCTATTTTAATAGACATAAAATACTCAAATTAAAATGTGATGATAATCAGCAACGTTAAATTGTTGAAGGTGTACAACAGACAAACAAAAACAGGTATTCGCATTGGTAAACCGTTTCTTTACAAAAGAAGAAATTAAAAGAAACGCAATAATAAATTTTAGCGAATGTCTATTATATTAGTTTACAACAAATAATTGTCCAAGTACATGACTAATTTCTACGCAACAACAAAAGCTTTTATCGCCAGATACGATTTGAAAAACAATTCACTTCTTGAAAGTTTAAAATACACAAATCTTATTATTCTTCCTTTTACTTTCACAAAAGCGCTTTAAAGAGATCAAAATAAGCGGCAATGCCCCTTCTTAATTAAGAACACCTTAAACATAATAAAACCAAATGTACACGACGCACCAGCATCCACAATTTAAAGGAAAGAAATTTAAAAGCGCCACCTGCTTTACGTAAATAAATGTCTAAATAATTTCGTGACTGCGTCAGTACAGACTGCTTCGATAACAAATAAACACACTCTTGTAAAACTATAAAACTAGTGACGCGTATTCTATACGTAAGTACTATTCAAATACTCAATAATTTTTTTATTAAACAAACGATGTTTAGAAACTCGATCTTTCCTGTTGACACGATAACCGGCTGATTTCCAACAAATGTATTTTTTACAATATTCAAAATTCTACACCAATTCTCAGTATTCGTCGTAATTTTACCTTGACTAACAACTGTATATACTTCATAAAATAATCTTAGCTTTAAAGAAACAATTTCCAATGACTCCAAAACTAAACTAACAAATTAACAATATACCCAATAAAATACGCATACGGTGTGCATAGTTTTAGGCGGGTTAAGTTGAAAATTATGCCTTTTACAATTAAAAGTTTCCAGCTCGTTATTTAGTTTTTCTAGTGATACGTCAAATTTTTGTGGAGAAAAAGACATATACGCCTTTGTATCATCAGCATACATTTGACATTTGTCATTCTGCAGTGAATGTGCCATTACGTTACAAGTGTACACCATAAACAATAATGGGCCTAAAATTGAGCTTTGTGACACACCTATCGTAACATTTATAGGTTGTGAAAGGTGTACCATTACAATACTGAATTACCTTGAATTATAGTGCTGTGGTTATTCGATATATAAAATGGTAAAGCATTTACTTCAACGTCAAGGAAAAAACAGCAAAAAACCTAGACATACCAAAAGCGAAAATTAAAATTAAAATTAGGATGTATCATCATGTCTTTTTTTAAGATATAAAGTACCAAAACCTATTTAAACAGAGATTTTCTTCTTGTCTATTAAAAGTATTAGGGTGTTTATGTAGCTCAATAGCTACACGTTGTAAACGAACATAATAATGAGTTTGTCTTGGGAATACTTCCATATTGCTAAAGTAAGTGTCAGGATTTAAATTGTTTAAAGCATGGTCAGCTACCGCAGACTTTTCTGATTGACCTAATCTACAAAATCTCATATGTTCTTTACGCCTTTTATCAAAACTACGTTTTGTGATTCCAATGTATACTTTTCCACGTGAACAAGATAACTTCGGAAGATGATAATGGGTTTGAAACATCTTTAGGTGACCTTAAATGTTCTTTGATCACCAAATTATATTAAAAATTCTGCCGATTTTGTTGAAAAAATGCTTAATTACAAAATTGAAGGTGATATAATTGTAAGTCATGATGATGTTTCGCTTTTTACAAAAGCCCCTCTAAAAGAAACTTGAATACATTGATAATCTTTTTCAAAAGGATATAACCATTCTTTTTCAGCACTGTCTTACTACAACTTACTTCCAGTGGAATAGTAAATTCTATGAAAAGATTGATTGTGTAGCAATGGGTAGTTCCCCCAGTCTTGTTATAGCTAATACTTATATGGAAAAATTTGAAACAGTAGCGCCCAAAGAAACCCTGAGTTTCGTAAAGATGTAGATGATGCATGTGTTATTTGGAGACATGGGGAAGAGACACTACATGGGTTGTTGGTTTTTATAAATGGTGCATATCTTAGCCTCCAGTTTACCATGGAAAAATAAACTAATGGAAGTTTATATCTAAATATAATAATTTACTTTTCTTTAAGGTTTACAGAAAGCCGACACATACTAATTGATAGATATCTTCATAAATTTGTGATCCAGAATTTTTAAAAGATGAAGGTAAATACTTAACAAAATCCTTACAAGATAATGGATATACACTTAATGATATCAATAATGTTATTAAACCTTATGGGCTTAACCTTAAAGAAAAACAAGTTCTTAATGTTGGTACTGCTATTATTCCTTTTATAGCTAATGTTACAGATAGGATTGATAAAACCCTAATTAAATATGGCATTATGCCTATTTTTAAACCTACAAGAAAAAATAAGGAACATTTAAAGAAACCTAATGGTGTTTTAAACTCATTATAACTTTCAGGAGTGTATAAGTTATCTTGTTCATGTGGAAAAGTATACATTGGAACCACAAAACGTAGCTTTGATACAAGACGTAAAGAGAATATGAAATGCCGTAGATTAGGTCAACCAGAGAAGTCTGTGGTTTCTGACCATGCCTTGAATAACTTAAATCATGACATTTAATTTGACAATATGGAAATATTGTCAAGACAAACTCATTATTATGTTCGTTTACAATGTGAAGCCTTTGAAATATATAAGCATCCTAATAATTTTAATAGACAAGAAGAAAATCTCCGTTTAAGTAGGTTTTGGAATCTTATAATTTTAAAAAAAGGTATGATGATGCGTCTTGATTTTAATTTTAATTTTAGCTTTTGGTATATCTAGGTGCTTTGCTGTATTTTTTCCTAGACCTTGAAGTAAATGCTTTAGCAATTATATGTTGAATTAATCACAGCATTATAATTCAACGTACTTAGTTGAAATTAAAATTAAAAATTACATTAAACGTTCTGCATTATGCCTTTCGTTGTTAAATAGTACTTAAACTTTTTGATAAAGCTATTTATTTGTTAGGTTGGATTATTTTAATCGATGTCAAGTTTCCATTTGTTAATGCTTCTATCAATTCCAAATTGAAAATTTTCACAAATTTATACTTACATCATATTTTGATTAAATTTTGTAAAATTTGTTTTTTGTTTGGCATTTTTCATTGTTAGTCGTCGACCATTAGAGGGTGTTCTGATTTATCATCTTCAAGACAGTTTAACAATATTTAATTTTGTAATGATCTAGTTATAGTTATTCTTTACTAAAATTGTATTCTATAATTGACTTTATATGTTTTATAAACTGTTATATTAATATCAGGCTTATGTTTATGTTGTAATTTTTCTAATTTCAGAAAATTGTTTAGAACGTCTTTAACAATTTTATTAGAAAATACTACTACTGACGAAGATAACTATAAGTGTTATCGAAACGTTTAGATAGATTGGATAACTTTGATATATAAATACACCATTTAAAAAAACCCAAGAAAGGTAAGTATTTTAATATGTATAATAATGGTAAAAGTTTACATTTTCATATTCCGTTATTTCCTGTTTGAACGTTTTGTTACAGAGTATTGCCTTTTTTTCCCTACTTAAAATTGTTCGTGTAACGAACTTTTTTAGCGTAACACATCACCGATAGCATTAAAATTTATAACGAGTGACCTTATGTTTCATAACACATTAATTATCTTAACCTTCCGTTACTGGGAACAAAATACTGACGAACTTACCGTGTCACCTACTATTGCAGCGCTTATGGTCTTGATAGCCAAGAACTAAAAGTCGTATCTTACGTGTTGATCAAAATTTTGAGGAGACTGGTGCTCAAAACCTTTCGTTGGGGTACTAAAAATTGTGCGTTATTGGAATAAGAGTTGTGTGCGCAATAAATATTTGTTTTTTCTTTTGATCTTAGATTCTACATTGCAATAGGGGTGCAAAACTTTTGTAGCTCAATCGTGGGAAACTGTTAGACCAGAGGAACAGATGTTAAATAACTGACCTAATTAACCTCAGAAAATACCACGCCAAACAGGTTTAGCACTCCTACGTTTAATTTACTTTAATCCAAGCTGTGCTAATTAATAATAATTTGAGCCTTGAACATTAAATTTCGATTGCTCATGCCTTTTTCAATTACAAAATTAATTATTAATTGATTGATAGATATCTAATCATAACGATTTGTTAAAATTACAAACAAAGCTCCACAAATTAAATGACCTTGTCAATACATAACAAAAGTGTAATTGGCCGAAGTATAACTGAAAATAAGGAAAAAGAGAGAATAATTAGTGAATATTTATGTAAAATAGCTATAAAATATCGACAACGCTGTCGGGATTCACAACGAACGGATAATCTATTATGTGTATAAAATCGGGCCTCACAACGTTCTGTACATTAGCGCGGGGGATCGGGCTCAGGGCTCAGTAAGATACCGGACGAAATTTTGTATACAGGGGCTTTTTATCACACAGAATTCAAATATGAGCTTAGTTAATTTATTACTGATAGAGGCCGCCACATACAGGTTTCCATCTCGTTTGAATCGGTCCTAACTTTTTGCCTTACACTGTATGTCATTTTCGACTGGAAAAATTTGTTTTACCATCTTTTCTGCTTCAGAAAGGTATACCTTATTGAAGTCGTTAGGACCAACGGTTTACGAGAAAAATGCATCAGATGCATGCAAATTACCCAAAAGCGCCAAAGTAACATATTTGCAAAACCGTAATTAGAAGTCACCAATATGCGTTTTCTATTAATATGTGGGCAGCTATAATTTACAATTACTTAATTGGCCCTTTTCAATTGCCCAATCGATTGACAGGTGAACTGTATTGAAATTTCTTGGAGAATGAACTAAATGCGTTATTAGAGGATGTTCCATTGGCTATTATTGGTAGACTGCGTTACATGCATGATGGTGCGCCAGCTCACTTTTCTCGATTGGCAGGGGAATTTTTGGATAGGAAATTTGGAAATACATGGATTGGTCGAGGGGACCTGTACCTGGCCAGCTCGTAGTCCCGACCTTAATCCCCTCGATTTTTCATTTTGGGGATTCATGAAAAATGATGTTTATTCTGTAGAAACACATAATGAAGAGCAACTATGGATAAGAATTATGGAATCCGCAGATAGATTCCGTAATAACCTAGGAATATTTCAAAGATGCCGTCAATTCTTAGGAAGAAGAATTAAAATTGAACATCTTCTAAAAATGTTATGTTTTTTTTTAATCACTGCCTTTCATTGTTGCTATTAAAATTTAATTGTTGAAGTATTATGTCTTTGTTTTTGCAAATAAGTTACTTTGGCGATTTTGGATAATTTGCATGCATCGGATGCATTTTTCTCGTAAACCGTTGGTCCTAGCGATTTCAATAAGGTATGACTTTCTGAAACAGAAAAGATGGGAAAACAAATTTTTCCAGTCGAAAATGGCATACAGTGTAAGCCAAAAAAGTTAGGACCGATTCAAACAAGATGGAAACCTGTATGTGGCGCCCTCTATCAGTAATAAAAGAGCTAAGGTCATATTTAAATTCTGCGTGATAAAAAGCCCCTGTATACAAAATTTCGCCCGCTTATTACATCATTGTAAAACGATACTAAAAAAAACCAAAAATAATTAAACTTCAACACCCTATATCTTTTAAACGAAGGCCTTGCGGACCTAAGTTAATAGGAAGTTTTTTTCTTATTTTAGTGTCGTCTATCGCGTGGCACTATGCATGTCACTTTTTCTACCATTATATATATATATATATATATACAGGGTGAGTCAATTTAGACAAACTTGAACAGGAGATAGAACACATGTTTCTAAAAGAAAAGTTCCTATAAACATATGTCGTAGAAGGCTTCGTTTCCGAGATACAGTGGCGGAGTGGAGGCGGTGCTCAACCCTTTCATAAACAGAACTTCTACGCCAATGAGTATTTTTAAAAAACTGTTATTTTCATTATCTACATACAGTTTAACAAAAATAATGTACCTCCTTCTGTTTCGAAATTCCTGTGCGTTTCCGAGTTACTTTGATTTTTAGTGTTTGATGTGGTACTAAGTTAAGTAATGTGCTTTATGTGAATAATTAAATATAAAGTTTTTAATAAAAGATATAATAAAACATTTAGAGCCATTTTAGTACCTAACGATCGTTTCTTTAAAATTTCAAATACATTTTCATTTATAAATAGGTAGGTTATCGGTTTTTTAGTATCCATTGTTATTATCCTCGTATAAAAAGAAATGAATAATTATTATTGTTATGCGGTCAATACTTTCTGTATAATTATGTATGTATCAATTTTGCCATAAACATGATGTAGTTTTAAGTGAGATTCTAATAAGTTATAGACCGCTGCTCACTTGCTCTCATTAAAGAGCCGCCACTGTATCAAGCCATACTCAAATACAAGACTTTTGTAAATTGAAATCTGTTTAGTACACTATTCATTTATTATTGTAACAATACTTAATTAATAATTGTGAAATTAATAAAAATTCTTAGCAATAACGATTTATAAATAAATAACAATAACACTAGTATAATAAAATTAGACACTTTGTTCAAAATGTAAACCGTTCTTTTCAATACACATTTCACAGCGACGTACAATAGAACGTCTTAAGTTAACTAAATGATGTACCCTTATTTCATTGCAACAAAATATGATACTCCTTGGAAAACAAGTAAGTATTAAATTTTATATTTTGAAACGACAGTTTGACTTTTTACAAACACTTGCTTCATCTTGAATAATTTCACTGTTATTAATTATTGTTTTAAGTTCAAAAGTTATTTCACTAGATTTGCCAGCTTTTAATTAGTGTAACATGCCGTTTACATTTACAAATAGCGAACAAGCCGACATTCATTTTATTTATGGGTTAACAAATGGGAATTCAAGGTACGCAACTAGGGAGTATCGGAGAAGATTTCCAAATAGACGACAACCTCATCATTCCGTTTTTGTGAGTATCCATCGTCGATTTGTTAACCAGGGTTTGAAAAATGTACATGGAGGCCGACAGAACAACCGTGGACGAGATAGAATTGGAGAGGGTATATTGCGTGAATTTAATAGGAACCCACGACAAGTACTCGACGTACTGCTGTTGCTCTTGGTATTTCCCAAAGTAAAGTTTCCGGGTTTTAAAACTGGATCACAGACGCCCATATCATTTTCAACCTGTTCATGGTTTATGTCCAGGTGACGCCAAACGAAGACTTAGTTATTGTAGGTGGGTTCTTAACTCCATTCAAAATAATAGAGATTTCTTATCCAACGTACTGTGGACTGATGAATCCTGTTTTACTCGTCGTGGTATCGTAAACTTTCACAATCTGCATATATGGGCACTTGAAAACCCACATGCCATTCGACCAAGAAGTTTTCAACATGAATTTAGTACAAATGTCTGGATTGGAATTTACGGCAACCACGTGTTTGGACCTTATTTCTTGCCACAACGTGTAAATTCAGAAAATTTCCTACAATTTTAGAAGAACATGTTAATATGTGGGAAGACATTTCTTTTGAATTTACGAGGACATTCTTGGTTTCAGCTTGATGGATGTCCGGCCCATTATGGCAGAAATGTAAGAAATTGGCTAAACAATAACTACCCGGGAGGTGGATAGGTCGTGGAAGTCCAGTGGCGTGGCCTCCTAGATCCCCGATTTAACGCCACTTAACTTTTTGTATGGGATTCATGAAGGAAAAAGTGTATACCACTCCGGTTAATACACTTGAAGAACTTCACAATCGCATCAGAGATGCTTGCAATGAAATAAGGGTGCATCATTTAATTAACTTAAGACGTTGATTGTTTGATAGCGAGATAGTTTGATACTTGATAGCTTGATAGCCTGATAGATTGATAGCTTTATAGCTGAGAGTTAATTGCTTGATAGCTTGATAGCTTGATAGCTTGATAGCTTGATAGCTTGGTAGCTTGATAGCTTGATAGCTTAACAGCTTGATAGCTTGAGAGATTGATTGTTTGATAGCGAGATAGCTTGATAGATTGATAGTTCAAGCTTGATAGCCTGATAGCTAGAGATTGATTGTTTGATAGCTTGATAGCTTGGTAGCCTTGATGGCTTAATAGCTTTATACATTGATATCTTGATTGCTTGATAGCTTGATAGTTTGATTGCTTCATAGCTTGATAGCTTGGAAACTTCATAGCTTGATAGCTTGATAACTTGATAGCTTGGTAGCTAGATAGCTTGATAGCTTGATAGCTTGATAGCAGGATAGCTTGAGGGCTTGATAGCAGGATAGATTGATAGCTTGATAGCTTGATTGCTTGGTCAATCAACTACCCGGAGTGTGTATTGAAAAGAACGGTTTACATTTTGAACAAAGGTCAATTTTATTATACTAGTGTTATTGTTATTTATTTATAAATCGTTATTGCTAAGAATTCTTATTAATTTCACAATTATTAATTAAGTATTGTTACAATAATAAATAAGGATTGTTAAAATAAGTGTACTAAACAGATTTCAATTTACAAAAGTCTTGTATTTGAGTATGGCTTGATACAGTGGCGGCTCTTTAATGAGAGCAAGTGAGCAGCGGTCTATAACTTATTAGAATCTCACTTAAAACTACATACATGTTTATGGCGAAATTGATACATACCTAATTATACAAAAAGTATTGACCGCATAACAATAATAATTATGCATTTCTTTTTTACGAGGATAATAACAATGGATACTAAAAAACAGATAACCTACTTATTTATAAATGAAAATGTATTTGAAATTTTAAAGAAACGATCGTTAGGTACTAAAATGGCTCTAAATGTTTTATTATATCTTTTTATTAAAAACTTTATATTTAATTGTTCACATAAACCATATTACTTAACTTAGTACCACATCAAACACTAAAAATCAAAATAACTCGGAAACGCACAGGAATTTCGAAACAGAAGAAGGTACATATTTTTGTTAAACTGTATGTAGATAATGAAAATAACAGTTTTTTAAAATAGTCATTGGCGTAGAAGTTCTGTTTATGAAAGGGTTGAGCACCCTCCACTCCGCCACTGTGCAAGTTTGTGAACATTCTTATCGCTTGTTTTATGCCCCTTAATTAATAGACGTTATCCCCCCAACATGAAAAAATCTAAGCATTCGTTTATGAGTTATAATGAAAATTTGAGAAAAAAATTATATTCAATACCCTGTATCTCGGAAACAAAGCATTCTACGACATATGTTTATAAGAACTTTTCTTTTTAGAAACATGTGTTCTATCTCCTGTTATAGTTTGTCTACAAAAAACTGTCTCACCCTGTATATATATATATATATATATATATATATATATATATATATATATATATATATATATATATATATATATTTGTTTATCTAATGTGCCCGGAAATCAAACAAAGTTACTGAAAGGTACGTGACGTCTAACTGGTGATGCTACTACTTTAGCAAAGCACTCGCCACCACATTGGGCACGATTTTCTGTAGTGTACATAACTTTCTTAATAATCTAGCTATGTGTTGAAATAATAAAAAAAATCACCTTGACCACCACATTGGTACTTCTAAATTTAATTGTATTTATAATTTATTAGCACTAATAATTGTTTAATTTGTCAAACAAAAAGAAGAATAAATAAATTTGATTGTTATATTCGTATATGGTAAGTTTAATACTTATTTCCATTTAATATAATTATATACAAAATTTAATAGAATTTAGTTTTAACCACACTATGTTATTGCGTTGTACTTTAAATTACAATATGACCTCAGTTACTTTATAATTATGTAAAAAAACATTAATTATGATGCTTATAAACAATATTCAATATCGTATATTCATATTTCAATTTATTTTTAATTTGAAATAAATTTATGTTACGAGTGGATACATAAATTTTTGCACCTCACCTGTATAAATTTTAGGTTATATGGTTAATCAATCTATTTGATCTATATTACAATTTATTTAATATTTGACTTTATTAATTTATTAAGATGATATCTGGCCTTACAAATCATAAGAATCAAACTAACCTTGGATCTGTTTAATTTATCCAATTTGCAATACACAATTAATACATGTAATGATAGGATAAATACCTTTTTTGCTCAAAGAAAATTACTAACTAAGGTAAGAATAAAACTTATTTATGCCATAAAATAAATACGCCACAAACCTGTGATTAATTAATTAAAATACTTTTAATGACTTGCAACAAATACTCACAATTACAAATAGATTGCAAATAACTAGTTAATTTTTTACTCGGTAATACAACCGAGCTGGTAGTGTAGTGGTGACACGACCTGCTTAGCATTCGAGAGGTAATGGGTTCGATTCCCGTTACCGTCTACCTTGTATGAGGTTTTTTCAGGGGGTTTTCCTCATACACATGTAGCGGCATGGTCACTGCGTATATACACACCATGTGCGGCTACTTAGGTGGATGCTGGGTAGTACTTTTCCCTCAGAACCCTAACTCCGTTCCTTCGAACCTATCCTGACCACAATTCTTAATCCCACCATGCATATATACGTAATGTATGTATGCTGGGAATCATGATTGTGGCTGAAGGAACTAGGAAGCGAGCCTCCCCTTGGGAGGAATGAAATATGTTGCCTTTTCCTTTTCCTTTTTTACTCGGTAACACGAGATAGCAGTTTTAATAAATTACAACTTACAAAAATGTCATTATGCCATTACTCAAGATGGTCATAAAAATTTTTTTAAGAACAGTCGCACGCGGCTACCAATTGAACACTCACACTTCCCTTCGAAAAATCTTCATAACTCACTTCATGTGCGTCTTGGAGTGTTTTACATTTTACCTATTATATCGTTCCATCTTCATTTGTTATAAATCCATGAATAATTTGTTAGACCTAATATGAAACTTTAATGTGATAATTTGCATGATATTTACACCTTAGAATAAATATACGCTTTTTTTCGATCGAATTGATTCATAAATCAATTTTTCTTGTAATGTACCATTAAAATTTTGAAACAGCCTCAACAAGTGTGAGATTATTTCGACTCACTGGGTAAACGCACTAGCCATCTGAATACACGAGTAGACGCCCAAAAAACTATGAATAGAGTTTTTAGTGACCTGAGGATGACAAATGTGGTTCTGTCGATGAGCTGTCTTCTAAGAACCTATTCAACACACGACTTGGAGGATCCGGAATTCATGGAAATGGAAACAAATAAAACTCGTGGAAATCTAAAATACAAGTAATATACTACTAATATTTTAATGTTGTTGTCATTGAAAAGGACTTGGGAACGAGTTTTCAAATGATATGATCTCATAATTATTTTACAAAATGGCGGCTGTTCACCCTACGTCACTGAATACCATCAAAAACGTATATATGCTTTCGTTCGTTCGGTTTCCCAAAATTTTATTAATTTCAATTTTATGGTTCACATAATAGATGAATGGTAGACTTTAAACGGCACTATATATATATATATATATATATATATATATATATATATATATATATATATATATATATATATATATATATATATATATATATATATATATATATATATATATATATATAATATTCTACAAAGTGGAGGTCGTGGGTTAAAGTTCCACTCGAGTTAATCTTTTACTGTATGTACTTTAAAAGTTAATTTTAATATAAATACAGTTAATAATTATTATTATATTGAACGTCTGTTCATTCACCAAAAATGATTTCTAGAGTGATCTACTATTATTGCTTATAGCAAATAAAAATTAATAATCGGTCACGTGTTGTCATGTGCGAAACCTTAGCGAACTGCGGGCTCCGTGACATTCACAAAAATTAACTGTGATCCTTCAGTGTATATAAAAATTATAATACATGGTAACTAGGGAAGTACATAACAGTTTAAGTTTGAATCGATTGTGACTTGTCTCACTCTCTAATTTTAATATAAATACAGTTTATTACACAACGTGGTACAGAACTATATACCGTAATTGCTAGAGCCGAGTACGTCAAAAATGAAATGAAAACCATTTTTTTTAATATCTTCCAGGTGCTTTTAAATAACGGTTTCATATTTTAGGAGTGAGTGTATGACATTAGGATCATTAAATTTATGTTAACAGTTATTTCATTCCTTGCTCGTTTGGCAACTATAGTCATTCTCTCCTTTTTCATTATGGTTTTTTAAATCCAATATTTGGTTTCCTTCATTGACACGTCTTTCAGTTTCACAATACATGCTACGATATGCAATATACGTTCTACCCATATTCACAAACTCATCAACTTGCTATAAAATCTCGCCATACGTGGTGCGTACAATATAATATTCTTCACAATTAAACACCACTACCCTTACATTTACCTTTAGATCCATACTTTAATAGACATTGTGAAACCGGTGAGTGCATTATTTGCATTTGATGTCGCCCAAGACATACATCAGAACTCGTATATTCACATCATGTACCTGTAAAACTAAATGATAGATTTGTGATTACGTAAATGATAATAATAATTAGTACGTTCGTTATGCAACTTATTTTCTAGTTCCAGATTTTTATAGGATTGGCTTTGCATTGACAATTATTCTCCTTATTTAATAGAAGATGGGACTCTAATTTGAAAAACGCTTCGGTAATTTCATAATAAAATATCATTCATTTTATTAATTTTTTCAGTGTATTCCAAGAATTAGCGACTGAATTTAATTGAACTAAAAAATTAAAAAAATACAAATGTTTCTAATATTATATCTATCCACCTTTAGCATCTATTGAAACAATGAAAACAACAAAAAGATAGAGAAAGAAGTTACTATATTATTTACTTTTTAAATTAATCGCTAAATTAACTTTGAAAAATGACTTTTGTTAATATTAATATTTGTAAATAAACAGATTTTTAGGTAATTCTAGAAAATAAGCCCCCAAAATAAAAAAATTTTATAAAGAAGTTTAAATGAAAAATACTTACTGCTAATTTACCTCATCATATTAAGATCCAATTATTTAGGCAGGATACCTAGTAATGATTATCATGACGATTTCTTTATTAAGTTATTTTAGATTATGTGATGTTTATAATCACTTTGATATTACCTAAAATATTAAGATTAGAATTAAAAATTATTAATTTTGTTAAATACATAAATAAAAAGTTCACCTCGAGTAGGATTTGAACCTACGACCTGTACTTTGCTAGAGTACCGCGCTAACCAACTGCGCCATCAAGGTTCAAGCCCGAATCGATGCAAACTTTGTGTTTATGCATGTAGAACATACATAAAGACAACTTATAATAATTAAGAATAGAAAGTTAAAAATTGTAAATGATGTTCTATTAGCAGGTTGTTCTACAAGAAAACGCAATTTTATAACAAGAGTGCGAACCTACTTTTCTTGCGCATTGGAATTACAATTCTTTTGCATATTAGACGTGAAAGTAAACTTCTATAAATATTTATAAAAATCGTCAAGGTGCCAAACGTAGAAATGATTCGACAAATTATCAAATGTAAGTAGAAGAGGGGCACCATCCGCTATTTTTTTTAGTGACGTCACCCTTGGGGCACCATCCGCCATTTTGTTTTTTTGCGAGTTCACCCTTTGGACACCTTTGGTCGCTACTTTTTTTATATATGCCCACGTGGGGATCGTATTATTTTCACCTGCGGATAAACAGATGTTATTTAATCTGTTATTAATATTTATTAAGGTTGTTTTTATCAAGAGAGATGGCATAATTGTTTTTAAAATTATTACATTTCTTTTAATACCCATCTACATATTGTGACCTAATTTATTTATAAATTGTAAGGCGGGAGTCTGTTCGTGGGCTTCGCGAATGTCATAAGAATTTTATTCTAATAATGGGGAAGAGTTAATAGATAAGACATGTAAAGATGACAAGTGTTTTCATATTCGTTAATCTGTGTTTATTATTATTAATATTTATTAGGGTTGTTTTGATTTTTATCAAGGATATAAAAACCTAGTCCTTAAACGATTATGTTCTATGCAATCTTTAACACTGCATTTAAGCGCTAGCTCAAGTTTTTTCAATATCTGAATATCGATATCGAAATTGCAACCTTCAACATTATACATAAAAATTGAGTAATTATGTTACATAATTAGTTTGCTTTACAAATCATGTTTTAAACGATTTTCACCATGAGAACGTTAAATTGTATGCTCAAGGTTTAAGTGGAAAATAAAAATTGCATTAATACGACAAATGGTTACACATACTCATTACAGGGTGTTCTACGTTTGATTGTGGGCTCCCTTTAATAGTGTTATTAATTAAAAGTAAATATTAAAGGTCTACAGTTAAAATTATGTGTACAAGGTTTAAGTGGAAAATAAATTGCATTAAATGGTTACATATAAGCATTACAGTTGTTTGTTTTACGCTTCATTGTGTTTTAGTTCAAGGATGACTTCTTTAAAATCAATTGCATTTGTTTTAGTACCCAGATTAAATTACGTAAATTGATTATTGATATGCATTATCATACTTTCTTTAAAAACAGTAAAATATATTCATAGCCATAAAGCTTATAATACAGATTAACTACTCTTTATTTATATAGATCAGGGTCGCAAAAAGGTGCTACAGTAAATTATCGAAAACATCCTCAAATCTAGGTAATCCATAATCTCCTATGTTAAATATTAGTGTAAAGATATTTTCGGTCAGGACTTTTGGGATGGGTCCACCTCCCCTTATGTTCACAATTAAGGGCAGCGTAATTTAACTTCATAGAGAACATCACTACCAGCATCAACTTCGCCGTTTTCATCTTGAGCGATTATATTGTAATATCTTATTAACAAGTAAAAATAGCTAATGTTATAATAAAATTTTTTTTAAAAATTTCTTTCTGTTATTAAATTGAAAATATCTCATAAATTAACGATTTTAGCTATAGGGAGTGCTTAATAAAAATGAAAAAACATCATGTGTATTTACACTTTCTAAAATAAAATACAGGGTGATTCTTCAGAGAAAATTGACAAAATCATGTGTTCGAGTTTTGGCTCGCTCTATATTCAATTGGTGCAATAGCACTTTCTCGTAACACTATACCAATGTCAAAAAGTTATGCCTCGAAAAATTATTGTTAGGTTGTTCTATCTAGGGTATACAGGACGTTGAAATGAGAACGATTTTCGTGTACAATTGCTCATAACTTTTGGAATACCCTGTATAACGTAATGAAACCCTATATTGAAAGTATAGGGAAGATGAGCTTAATCTAAATTTGAAATAATGTATAGGGTGTCCCATTTAAAAAAAGTATGTTTGATTCACCCTGGTAATATGTAACACCCTGTAAATACGAAAATAATTTTATAATGTGAAGTTTGAAGTTGCCTATAATTTTTGTAAATAACTTTTTTTGATATCTCCTTTAATAACGGATATATCGTACTTCGACGTACTAATGGCGAATCCATTTATTAATTTATATATATATATATATATATATATATATATATATATATATATATATATATATATATATATATATATATATAAATTATGGTACATCTCCCTAAAGTTTTATTGTAAGATTTCTTTAAGTGATGGTTCAATCTACAGTTTTAAAGAGAACCTATATTGTATTATTAGACTTTTTTGTCTTCTTTTTGTGTGAAAAGTTGTATAAAGTATTGCACAGCTTAAAAATAATGTTTTTGATATTTTCGCCATATTGATTTTTATTTTTGAGATAGACGTTAATGTTTGTGTGGTTATTTTTTTTATTTTTCCAAATTAGGTGATATTTATTTATTTAAGAAGAGGTTATATTTGAAGGTGTCCAGATTACGTCTTACAACTTTGATTTTATAAATATAAAAAGCTGTGATCAATAAGTTTATGATAACGTATATGATCCAACATTGTATTAAGTTTTGGATAATTTTATTTTTAGTATTAATTGAATTTAAAGGTTTTCCAAATGGAATTGACGTGTATGTGCTTCTTGTTTTGGGATTGAGATAGATTTATTAAGATTTCTGAGACGAAATTTAACCTACTTTTTTAAATGGAATGGTATTGTACATGTTGGATTTTTGATACTGAATTATGTATGATTTTACTGAGTAGGCTGCAATTCTATATTCTAAAATCAGGTAAGATTAACAACTCTCCTAGGGCTATTCCAGGCGCGTAGAGACTGCTTTTCCCGGATTAAGTATTGTTATCTGGTGCTTTATGGTAAGCGTAAGGCGTTTGAACCTAAATTTTAACCATTTTATGTCTCATATCGAACCCGCCCATCTGCATTGTAGGTACCTTGATTCATACCATATTTACATAAACTGTTTCAACCCATTGGCAATTTATTTTCAACTTGTCATGGGTCCATGAATTTATCAAAAATTAGTGGATATTGTTCGAAATTATAAATTATATGTTAGTACCCTACATCTTAAATATAGTGCAAACTCTTGTAATTGGATGTAATATCGCATCAATATTTGGAGAAGCTTTTCTATTATGACGTTTTCTTTCGTCTTTTACGTATTTAAAGGTTGAGGAATTTTTTTGTGATTTTCTAAAACGAATATAAGGTTTTTGTTGTTGATCAAAGTAAAATAAAAGTTTAACAGCAAAATGTGATTTACGCTTTTGGTATCGATATTTAAGGAAATCCTCTTACTAATTTGAGTGGAAGTATTTATTAGTGTCTTTGGAAATAAGGATAGTTTTGTACAAATAAATGTTTTCGTTATTTTAAGTTGGGTGAATTTCGTTAAATCAAGTTGAGATTACATCATACAAAATTAAATTAAATAACGCATTCAAATTATTACATTGTATGGTATAATTTTGCAAAAGTTAAAGTTCGCTATCATTGAGGCGCCGTTTCTGTTGATAAGAGTTTAGTTTTAAACAAAGAATTTGGATTCTATGCACGTTAAATTTAAGGTTGACTTTCGTCGAGATTTTCTTTAGTGCGTGTATAGGGTACTTAGATAAGGTTTCGAAAAGAGGTAGGTTCTGTTGACGGTGTAATTTCTTCCGACGATTTTCGAGTTTGAATAAGTGGATGCGCGTACTTAGAAAATTTGAGTAACCTTTTCTTTAATTGGCTAATTTAATGCAAGGGGTTTAAAAAGCCAATGTGGCGACAAGTGAAATTATTCCGTTCCAGATGACTGTAAACAAAAGTTCTTCCTCCACCTAAGGTAACATTTCTGTGTTTTTTACTATTGTGGTGGGTGACGAAAGCTAATAAATTTATAGTGTGCAATTTGTATTATTTTGTTGTGCGTTTGTATAAACGGTTGAATACGGCTTTTCTTTAAAGAATAATTCTTTTGTTGGTTTATCGTCTAAATTGTAATACGCCGCATTATGATCCAACATTTTTTTGAAGGTTGTTTTAATTTTTATTTAAACTGACAATTTACATCGAAAATTATGTGAAAAGTACGTTTTTAGCGCACCATTTATTAGTAAACGGAAAGTAACCATTTATTATTTTCGACATTTGAATCTATTTTATTGTGTATTCTAATAGAGGTCATCGTGAGCTAGCTAATTTCACCGCTAATATATAACCTAGGTGACATAATATTTGTGTTGACAATTCGATGGTTCTGTTTTTTATTTATTTGTCCACATTATATATATATATATATATATATATATATATATATATATATATATGCCCACGAGATCACTTTCCGGCTGCCATTTTTTTATTTATCTATCGATTTAAATGAAACTTAGCAGGATTGTTACTTTAACCAAACGTCATTTTTAGGAATTTTTGTCAAGCATTTCAGACTTCCGGTTTCACCGGAAATGAACTTAACTTTTGATTTTTAAATGACACCCTCTGTATATTTTTAGTTTTTCGTATTCTGGAGGTTATTTTACGGCCGATTGCGTAATATTTAAATCGATTTTTTTCCAAATATAATTTTAAAGTTGAATTTTATTTTCTCATGCAGAGTGCCATGACCATCTTGAAGTCATTCTACATACTTAACTCACTTCCAGAAAAATGCAAACTCACTTTTATCTTTGTTAACTTTTTTACTAGAACGTTCTAAACTTTATTTTTGCCGTAGCTCAAAAATATTAAATAGAAGCATACCACTCTCATAAAACTACTAAATGCAGTATTTTAAAACGAATTTAATGACGTATAACACGTTTTGTCATTTTTACCCATTTTCGATTTAAAACATTTTTATTTTTATATTTACGTCTAACTCATTAATAAAATACACCTCCTATGTCACAGCACATCAGAGTTGCCATGAAAACAATAGGTGGCTAGGTTGCCATGGAAACACTATGGTAAATTTAAAAGTTTGACAGGTAATAATAAAGGTTGTTGTTTATTAACATAAATCTAATATTTTACTTAAAAATTAAATTAAAGTTTGTACTTAGTTTAATTATAAAATTAACAAAAATGTTTACCAAGAGTGAGCAGGTTGATATACTTATTATGTATGGACAATATGCCAAACATGCAGCGGAAACCGAACGAGTTTATCGGCAAGAATATCCTGAGCGTCTTCATCATCCTACAAGACAATACATTATCTGCCTTATAAGAAAAATGCGCCAAGAACCAGATGATTTGCAACATTTTATTATTAATGAACAAACGGATGAAAATGTAATAGCATATGTCATTCAAAACCCCACATATTTGGGTTTTTTACAACATGAAATTGAAAATTTTTTGGAGGAATTACCGTTGGAAATAAATAATCAACACCTTTATTATCAACAAGATGGTGCGCCGGCTCACAAGGCTATTGTTGTGAGAAATTACTTAGAAGAACGACATGCAGAACATGTTATCTCTACCCGTGGACCGACCCGATGGCCTCCTCGTTCGCCTGACCTTACACCTCTTGAATATTTTTTGTCGGGCCATATTGAGGAGATTGTTTACCGAACACCGCCAACAACACTTAACATCTTAGAAAACCGTATACGAGCGGCATTTGCTAGCATTACCCCCGACATGCTTAGGAATGTCGTAGAAAACAACGTTGTTCGTGTTAGGAAATGTCAAGAGGTGGAAGGGCAGCATTTTGAAAAATTTAATTGGTGGTTAAAATGTTCAACATTTATAATCTAATACCTATTGTTAATGTTATATTATTGTTAATGTTATTAATTTTTTTTAATTATTTTTAATACTGTTTAAAATTATTACACTCTGTTTGTTTCAAAATAAATTTTGTTCAATCGTTGACTGAAAAAATTGGGAAAATACGCAAAGCAATGCATTAAAATTGTGCTGCTTTGAAAACAACTCTCAGGCGCGCCCATAATACGGCAAAAATAAAGTTTAGAACATTCTAGTAAAAAAGTTAACAAAGATAAAAGTGAGTTTGCATTTTTCTGGAAGTGAGTTAAGTATGTAGAATGATTTTAAGATGGTCATGGCACTATGGATGAGAAAATAAGATTCAATTTTAAAATTACATTTGGAAAAAAATCGATTTAAATATTACGCAATCGGCCGTAAAATGACCTCCAGAATCCGAAAAACAAAAAATATACAGGGGGTGTCATTTAAAAATCAAAAGTTAAGGTCATTTCAATTGAAACCGGAAGTCGGAAATGCTTGTCAAAAATTCCTAAAAATGACATTTGGTTAGAGTAACAACCCTGCCAAGTTTCATTTAAATCGATAGATAAATAAAAAAATGACAGCCGGAAAGTGATCTCGTGGGCATCCTGTATGTATGTATGTATATATATATATATATATATATATATATATATATATATATATATATATATATATATATATATATATATATATATATATATATATATATATATATATATATATATATATATATATATATATATATATATATATATATATATATATATATATATATATATATATATTGAAATGTTTATAATAATTTTATTTATATTTACTATATTCAATTGGGGATAATTTGGCGAGAAATCGAATAAGGGGATAGGGATCAAGGCTTTTAATTATATTTACTTTGATTGCACCAAACTAGCTCAGGGATCTCAATTGGGGAAAGAGTTCAGGGATTTAGTTGAAGATAAAAATTTTTAAAATATAAGAAATATCCTATATGTAATTGAATTTAACGTATAAAATTTGCTCTGAATAGAATTTGCTTTCTAACGCATGCGTTAATGACTTTAAATGAAAAATAAGTAAAGCTGTCAAAAAATGTCAAATAATTAAGAAATTTTAATGTATGGATCAAAATGAAAATTTAGAAAAAGAAAAAGAAACTATTAGCTTCACAGGTGTTTACACAAGTAAATAATTGAAATTCTTAATTAATAACATATAACAAATATAAATTGCAGGAAAATGCCAATAAACAGGGTTATAAAATTTTAAAACTCACATATACAGTCCTTCCTGTCGATAGAATGATGTCTTCAAACTTCAGCTGGAGGCAGGCAATGTTCACTCGGCTATTGTTGTTACTAATATCCAACTGCTATCTCGGTTCTCGAAGACACCAACTTCCAAGCTTCAAGATGTTTTCTTTCCAAAAACGGCAACCTCCAAACACTTATTTACTATGGTAACTTTTTATTTAAAATGGTTTTAAATCTTTTGAGTGATATCGTTTAAAATGTATTATAGTATCCAAGATTTTGTTAACACACTTTTATTTTAGTTACCGAAATATAATATTTATTTAAGAGGAATTGTCCGGAGAAATAAAACAAACTTTCACCAAATAAAATGGAATTTAATTTGGTATAAAGAATTATTTTAAAACGGAAAACACGAAAACAAATTTACACAAAATCGTGACATCAATTAATCGTACAGAATTATTTTATTAACAACGACAGGTATCGGTGACCGAACTATTTAATTTTAACCGATTGATATAAAAACAAGTGCTCTCGAAATTATTCGTAACGTAAACTTTCTCGACGATAATAAATTAGGTTATGTAAACTCAAATTTAGCAACACTGTTTTAATCTTTTCACTTTTTTGAACAAATTCTAGAGAGAGAATGACTTCCTGAGCGCTTGCTTTTATAGGTTTCTGGTTGCTACAGAAATTTCAACTTTTTTACAGCCATATTGCAAAATTTACAATGAATGTGATTGGATAATCAAAATTAAGAATTGTACATAAATGGAATTTTGGCCGTAACTTTCTTATACATGGTCGGAAATGAAATTTAAAAACGGAAATGAAAACTATGTGAAATTTCGAATAAAAGGACACCTAATAAGCAATAATTCCTACCACTAATAAACGAAACAACTTAATCTAATCAAAATAAGCTATTAACTATACACTTACAAGCTACACTAAAATTACTTGCAAAATTGGAATTCTGAGGACAATTTACATAAGAAAACATATCTTTTAAATTCGAAACATATAATTTAATGAAAATTTTAAGCTTTTGTAAATTTGTCTAGAATTCACCTCAGATTTAGCATAAATTTTGCGGATAAAAACGCTGTATCCTTATAAAAACTTATTTATATTGTGAAAGAACATCTATTATTTGCTTTAAGAGCAAAAACTAAATCTAATAATGTGGAAAACGTATAAAATTATGTGAAAAACCTAAAATTTACAACGTAACCATACTTAAATTTAAATATGAAATAAATTCATATTAAAAAATGTTTTTAACACTTAAAATGTTATGTTTAAGGTTTGTACAACTTGTCTTTATTGTTCTCACTACTTATTTGCAATGCATAATGTTATTTAGTCTTGCATTGAAAAAGTCTCATCGTCTAACACTCTTTTAGAATTTTTACACTATAAATTGTACGGCACTATAAATGTTTGTATGCCATAATGTTCTAAATGTCTTTCTTCTTGTGAATCATGTATTATAATTTTGTCACTAATTCGCTAACAAAATGTGCGAAAATTGTCTATACTGTCCATATTATAACCCTTTTACTACATTTTTGTATTTCCTGCTTTTAAAACTAAACATACCTTATCCCTAACATAATCCTAACTACATAGTCCATGTTTAAACACCTGTGAAATGTCTACTTGCCAAATTACCTTTGAAAAATTGAATTTTATTGTAAAAATTGCACTACTAAAATGACTCTACGAAAATGGTTATATTTAACATTCTTGACAATTTTGGTAGCACAAATTGCTTTTATGATGAAACCAAACTTAGCAAATGATATTCAGATCAATTTATACCAAATAAATTTATTTTAAACACATCGTGAACCAGATTTATGTAAAATTGTGTCTCGCACTTGTATCGAGCCAGAAATTACCTTTTATGACCCAAATGTCATGTAAGCTGTCCGATACTTCTATTACCTCTTTCTAAACATCTCAAAATATATATATATATATATATATATATATATATATATATATATATATATATATATATATATATATATATATATATATATTATATATATATATATATATATATATATATATATATATATATATATATATTTAGGTTATTGACTTGTGTTTTACACAACATCTGTTAACACGCATAGCTAGTGTTAATTTTTTTAAGCTGCTCATTAAATTAACGTCATTCTATTGTGTTTAGTTTAAATAATACAATTACGGTCGAAAGCCTTTCATGTGATTATTTAATTATAAATTAACATTTAGAGGTCGATGAATCACTGCATAGTTTTCTTTTATGATTTGAGCATAATTAATTGAGACTTGAAGAATTTAATTTCAAGTGGTGGTGTACAGAATCAAGCTTTCTTTTTGGTTGTTGAAGTGAAATTACTTTAAGAGTAGATTTTTTTTAGTAACGTAGCGTAACAGTAAATTATTATTTTCTGACCAAACTAGTGATTGATTTTTTTGCGTCACGCAATTATTTTAGTTAGGTATGCAAATATTTTTTAGCCCTTTCAGGTTGGCGAGATCTGCTGGCCTTAGTGCTGCATACGCTTAGGTTTTGGGGAGTTATTTGAGAAATTTGAACAAGTTGTGAACCGATGTAATTAGGCATTTCAACCCCTATCAAATACTCTGCTGTCTAGTCGAGCAAAAGCCAAGTTTATCTCTTATCTCCCTTTGTGGATAGTTTATACCGTAATAAACTCCTTCTAGTGGCGTGGCTTGAGTATTAATTTATGCATCTTTATTGTGAGATTTATCTGATTGCATATTAAACCTTTGTGTTAATAAACATAAATATTAAATTACGACTACGACACAGTCGAGAGCTATAGGGTCTCGAAAATGAAACGACTGTCGAATAGCCATCCAGGTCCAGGAGGGCAGTCGCTCCAAAATGCAACCACCAAAATGGGATGCAATGGTACCACCACCCTATACACTCGCGCCACGCGCGGATCTATTCTCATAGACTCTGATAACCACTCCTTCAATATCCTTATAAAGCATCTATAGCACGATTGAACCAGTATTTGGTGTTTTAATAAATACTTGAAAGTACCATATTAATCAAATTTTAATTTTAAACGCAATTATAAAATTTTGACAATTCATACAATTTCTCTATCGTGATAACAATTTGCCTATTAACCCATGATTAATAATGAAAACATAATTGAATTAAATTTGGTTCAATTTATTTCTTGAGTGTCATAGTTTTCAATGTTGAACTTCGTCCGTTAAAAGGTCGTCAGATTTGCCATTTTTAAGGCGGTTTAATAGTACATTGTACAATAGTGAAAATGTTTCTAAATTAAAAATAGCAAATTTATAATGATATCACAGCATGAAGCCCCAATGTGGTCGTGAAATATTGTTTCTGGCTCTCGTTTCCAAGAGATATTCGTTCTTCTAAAAAGAATAATAACCAGATTATTTAAAAATTATTATTTAATTAATAATAATTTTTCATTACATATTTATCTTTGAACTGATTCGTTCATAACAAAACTTATAATAACTAGATTATTTAGTCAGATGGCTTCTTCTATCATTTGAAACCACGGCAACGAGAAAAAACAGATTTCTTATAACCCGTAACAACGGGAAATAACGTGGAAAACAGTCAAATTACCATGATTCTTTTCCTTGTTCGATGGTTGTATTATTTCTTTTGCAATCTAAACCAAGAATCGTTCATTATGTAATAATTATCATTTGTTTTATTTCCACGATTATTGATTGTTTCATCCGTCATTCCGGAACTGTTGTACCATGATTGTATAACTAAAATAATTGCTAAGAAATAAATTAATGAGACAAGTGTGGAGTGTAAGAGAAACACCGGGATACATTATCAGAGAGGAGGTGTAAGAAGAAAAAATAAGGGTGGAGGCGACAAAAAGAGCAATAAAGTACGAGGAAGTAATGAGTAGAAGATCGGAGTGTAATAATAAAAGGAGTCAGCGTGAGAGAGGGCATAATTAGAAGGGACATGGATGTGCAAAAGCAGTAAAGATAGACAAAGGTGAAATAAGGAAATAATAGAACTATAGGAACATTAAGGGAGAAGCGATACCGGGATATCTGAATGGGGAAGGGAGAAAGGAAGGAAAGAAAATGATTTAGATGTGGAAACGAGGAAAGGGGAAACAAATATTGGAGAAGGGACGAAGATAGTAAATGCAGGTTGTGCGGGGAAGGGATGGAGACGATTAATCATATGTTGAAAGAATGCAGGGAGTTAAAGGAAGAGGAGAGGACGGTAGAAAAGGTACTGGAGGAAAAAGCAAGGGGAGCGGATTGGATGGAAGAAATATGGAAAAGAAGAAGGCAGTTAAGGGGGGGAGAGGAGACAAAAGGGAAATAGACAGTGGAGGGTATGTAAGGGAAGGGAAGGAGAAACTGTAGATAGACAAATGTAAATAAAAACACACTTTGTAATATTGTATAAATAAGCAAATAAAGATATATAAGGGTAAGAGAAAATCTATAAAATCCTTCACCTGTTGCACCGGACAGAACTTTAATACCCCCTTTTCATATTCATCTTCGGCAAAAAATTTCCAATTTAAGTGACGGAAAAATAAAATTTGTTACTGGGCCTGACATTTGAGCGTTACTCCAGTGTTCAACAGAATTCTCACTGTTCAAGGAAGCAGGGGGTGGCAAGCATTTAGAGGGGTCGTCATTGTCTTCTTAGGACAGAAAATTATAAAACACGCCTAGAGAAGCTTTAAAACCGTATGCGAAAATGCGATGTAATACGTTCTTGATAATTTTTTAAGTTCGCACTAGAGTTTCTTTCCAGAAAATTGCCAACCCAAACCTGTGTGTTTTTAAATGGAACACCCTGTATATTTTTGCATTTTTGGATTCACTGTTACATTTAGAATAAAAGTATAGAAATTTGTATCTGTATCACTAACAGTTCTGCATATATAGTCACATTAGTACCAAAACCTTTGGCTTGTTTGTGCGTGCTTGGGATAACACACACTTCCAGAATTTATAAATCCCTCAGCTACATTCATAAACGATTCTTTCCGCGGATGTCTTCTCTCTGGGTATCGTTCACAGTAGAAACGGGTAGCCAGCAGAGCATTTCTTTGAACTTCGGCATAAATAATGATCATATCGACCATTTCTTCTTTGGAAAAATTCATTTTATACAAAAATTGACAAAACTACAATCCAAAAATACACAAACTAATGGAACAATATTTTAATGATTATGCAAACGTCAAAACAATAGATGCAATTGTTACTTTTTATTACGAGCCGCTAATCCTAATTTGTATTTTAGAATGTTTTTATGTAAAAGCGTCAATATCTCAAGAAGGGTCCGTCTTATGGCTATGAAACCAATTATCAATCTCCTTTTCACGGGGAATCGAAATGTGAAAAAATATACAGGGTGCATTTGAAAAAATGAGATTTCGCGTAAGTTAATCATTCTGAATAGTTTTACATGTTTTTGAAAATTTGCAAGTTTGTTTGTTATTTATTTATTTATTTATTTATTGGTGTTTAGAATGCATTTACATAATTACAACTATGCTTAACATTTTACACAAGTCAGGTAATACTATATTACTCTATTATATTTGTCAGATCATAATTCGCAAATTTCAAATTATTAAAAATTCATCAATTGAGTACCATTTTATTAGGTATTTCTTCAAAGTATGTTTGAACGTGTTTAGTTCTAGATTTGACACGCTAGTTGGAAGCATGTTGAAAAGAAACGGCCATAACAATTTGACGATTTAGATATACTTAATCTATGATAATGCTTATAGTTAGTACTGTTTCTATGATATTGATGCAATTTCATATTTGCCACTGTTTTTTTAACACAGAAGGATTCCAGAATAAATAATCTGTTAATGTTAAAATTTTTAAATTTACAAATCTTGGAACATGCTGTAGCTAATTTTTCTATAATGCGTACTGCACGCCTTTGTAAGGAAAATACACGTTTTAGCAGCACTGTACACATGATCCCATACATAGTAGACTGAATTACAAGTACGATATTCTCAGCGTTTCTTTACTCACTGTATTTACTGGTTTCTTAGGAAAAAATATTTTAGAAATATTTCTGAAGTGTTCAGTGTGTTTTAGGACATGTTAGTCAATATAAAGCAGTTTAATACTGAGGAAATTTTGGTGCCTCGTTTAAGTAATCTTTTTAAAGTAAAAATTTGAATTTGAGTTTTCTGAGAATTTAGTACTAGCCTATATGAAACCATTTCTTTATATGTCTCGATATCTCAACGAGCGATTTAAATCAGTTAGATTGTTGTTACTTTTTAGTAGGTATCATCGGCATGTTGTATAAACTTGGTATCAGATCCAGTTCTGAGATCATTTATATATATGAAAAAGTGTATCAAACATTTACCAAGACAGATTTAACAGGAACGTTTATTGTTTAATTCTACATATTGACATCTGTTTTGAAGATAAGATGTTATAAATTGATGCTATGAGTACTTACACTATATTTGCAGTTTTGCAATAAGCAGATTGTACACAAAGGCACGTAATCGTATAAGACAACTGTGTACAATTTTTCTTCAAAGCTTTGTAGATATTTTCTCAGTGTATTAATGGCGTCAAAAGTTCTCAGACCTGTTCGAAAACCAAATTGACAGTCTGCTGAAGATCGTTTTCAATAAGATGTCGTTTGAGTTGATCATTTAAGACGAGTTCGAATAATTTATCTATAGTAGGTATAAGTGAAATGTCAATTCCTGGATCATTTGGGTCGCCTTTTTTAGTATATAACCCTAGAGATCTTTAAACAAGTAATATTCAGATATGGTTGAACAATTTGGTTAAAGGTACAATTAGAGATTCATTACGGTTTTCAACATTACAGTATTTATACCATAACTATCAAAGTTCTTTTTTTTTAAGTTTACCAAAATATTTGCATTTCAACAAATGATATTTGTGAAAAGAAAATGTCAGTTGAAGCTTTTACAAACACTGTATGTTGGATCCAATGTCTGTCCTAGTGAATTTAGTACTAACTTTGAAGGTATTTACAAAGTAGTTATTAAAGTCGTTACAGGAAACAGACGATTGTGATTATGAGACCACTTTTCCTATTTTTATTTATAATGCTCCATATGGCTTTAGTTTTATTAGACGATTTTTTATAAAACAGTTATTTCAATGTATTTATTATCTAATTTCGGCGCGATATGCTGCACGATACTCTTATAAGCAGTTTGTTCTCGTTTAGGCATGAAATTAAATGTATCATAAATATCAACTTTACGCATATCTTTTAGTTTATTGTCAAACCACTTTACCTCATACTCATTTCTTTCAGCGGAGTTCCTCTTTACAGGAAAGCATGTGGTAGCTACATTTGATAGCAATTGCAACAATCTTATAAATTTATCATTCAATGTTAAATTTGTAAATTGATGAAATTTAAGTCTGCACTTTCAATTAAAAGTAAAATGGAATAACCCTACCTATGTTACGGGTCGACCGTAGATTTCTGTTTAACCTGGTTTTGTCTAGAGTTGTAATTTTAGTATTACAGTATATGATCTGACACTGGTGTTTACAACATAAGATTGATAGTCTTCTATGTCATGGCTGTTGAATATGTTGTCAATGATCTTGTTAATCTTGTGTTGTCGTTTATAATAAATTTTAAACCATACGTCGACAGGGCATCCGTAAGGCATACCTTTGCGGTGGAGTCGTCATTGAAGTTTATATTAAAATCACCATTTATGATAACAGTGTTTTGTATGTAATTTATCGAACTTAATACTTTTGTTAATATACCTATAAATGTTTCAAAACAAAGAGGTGATCGATAAATTGATATAATTTATACTTGGCTAATATGCTCATATCGATCTTTTCTTTAGACATGTTACTTACGTGTAAAAGATTTTGAAATTATATCTTGTGAAAAGAATTAAGACGCCACCATGTTTTGTAGATGATCTTGAAAATGAGATGCTATTTTATATCCTGTATTCCAGTGCACTATATCGATGTTATCACCAAATGTTCACAAAGACACATGACGTCAATATTTTCAGTTTTAAAATGTTTTCCACTTGAGTAACTTTGTTTTTAAACTTTGTACATTCAAGAACTTGTTATATATTTATTCCTGATTCTTTGGAACCTGAATTTAAACGGTTTAATTAATATATTTTTCACAAATCACTGAAAGTATAATTTTAGATAACATTGTTCTTCAACTTTAAATGACTTATATGTGTCGTATTTAGTAATTAATGGATCGCACGTAGAATCAATGAACCCATTCTTTTGCATAAATGATTTTATATCATCTGCAGAGAATTTAGGATTTACTCGCGTTACAAAAAAAGAATGTTAGTAGACTATTATTAATAATCGGTGGTATAAACACATTTAGAAAATCGTGGTGACAACGCTCTCATCGTGCTTTCAAAGTTAGCTCTATTTTGGTACTAAAGTGACGATATCTGCAGAACGGTTAGTGATACAGATACAAATACCTATACTTTTATTCTAAATGTAACAGTGAATCAAAAACGCAATATACAGGGCGTTCCATTAAAAAAAACACACGTTTGGGTTGGCATATTATTGCCAATTACCCTGTATATACCTAAATATTTTTAGAATGTAGGTCCACTGATCGTGTATTACCACACCAAAATTGGTTTTTATATATCTAATAGTTAAGGAGCAATCCTCCGTGCACGCAGTAGATACACACCCTGTAGTTATTTTCATGTGTAATATATATTCTTTTAAACAGCAATCAAGCATTTCTATCTCAGAAACATTACAAAACGTAAAATTTGTTGTTCAGTGAATTAATCTAGCAAATATTTACTAAAATAATATTATATTCCGCAGTTTTTTTGTACCTTGGCCTAACGGCCTGGGTTTACTAACTCTTTCTCTCGAGAGGAATTCGCTTCGGTGTATAATATACTCTTTTATTATGAAATTCACAAAACAGTCGACTTCAAAAACATTTTTAAGCAGTGGCTTCAGCTTTGTGTGGATTTATCAACCAACTACACGCTGATGCACGTTTAGAAAAACGCTAATTTTCTTTAATGGTATAAACAATTAAAAAGGCCGCATTTAAAAGATTATAACTTGTCGGTACGTTGATACATCAATTTTGAAAGGTTGATTTTCTATATTGTAACTGTATCGATAACTTAAAGACACGTATGTGCATATGTTTATTGCATCTTGACATACAGTCCGCAAGTAAATGGAGGTCGGTGCTATTTTATTATTTAGACTTGGTGTAAATAATAAAAGCATAATTTTATAGTTGATATAATATAATTAATAGTAGCCGTAAGTACATTTCACCAGATTTCATAATACTCACCCTTAGAACGTATAATGATGTTCTTATATCTTTCAAAAGTATCATGTATCATGATATAATTAAATTAAGTTGATCTGCATCCTTTAAATATTTGTACTTGTAGTCTTCGAAAAATTTTGTCAAATGATCTATAAATTTATAATGAAGATTTGATATGTCTTCGGACGTTGGATTTTCAATTTTTTCTACTTCTAACGGTATCCCAACTATAAAAAATATTAATATTGACACACGCTTACCAAATGTCAACTTACCAACTGTGGTAACAGGTATTTGTCTTGGAATCAATCCAAAATTGTATTGAAAAAGTCCCCTGCCAATAGGAAATATTGGTACAAACCCAAAGTGTTTTTTGTCCCACTCCTGAAACCTACGTAATAACGATCCTTCTCGATTATCAAATTGATCAAATAAGTCAGATTCACCAAACGAAAATACGGGAACGAGAGGACTACCAGTTTCTAACGCTAATTTAACAAATCCTTTCCTATTTTTTAAAACAACATGGTAATGTCCAGGTCTACTGTATAACGATTCTGCAGCACCTCCAATTGTGATAGCTACTATATTTCCACCTTCAGGTTTATTTAAAATCCATCTAATCGATTTGGCACTTGCACTAACCATACCTACCGCTAATGCTAATTCGCGGTGAAATGGAATAAGAAATTGCAAGTTTAGGGTTGTTATATATGGCGTGAAGTTTGGAAAAAATTCATTAAGACCTGCATTATCTATCGTAACTGCAGTAAATAAAGATATAGGGACCACACCGTGTGGAAAAAAACAAAATATGTAATTTTTCTTCGGATTTAGATTAACACCATTCACTTTTTCGTATGATAAAGGAAAATAATTTTTATAATACTTCCACCACGCCCAATCACGAACCCATTTGCTCCTTCTTCCACCCGCACTGCATATATCTCTATCATACAGATAAATCCAAAGTAGGTACAAAATAAGATAAATTCGGTAATTAGAGAATAGCACTAAATAAATGGTTAAGAAGAATGCTATCACAGGAACGTAAGCAAATGTTACGAATGCACCTCCAGCTGCTAATGCTTCTAACCGCTGTTTAAGCGGAGTATTTAAAGGAACAAACTCTATACCACATATTTTCATTTTTCTGAAAGAAAATAATTGAGTTAAATTACGTTAATAAAATTAAATTAGACATAGTTTACCGTAAATAGCTTATGTTTATTACGTTTTGATTAAAATTATGTTTTACTAAAAGTAGGTCTAGGTGCGCGTTTGCTAGCTACTAGTAACGAGCGGAGGTTACTTTTCGTACGATCATCGTGTCGTTCACTTCGGTCACATGGCATTAATGTGACATGTGATACTTTAAGTGGGGACAGATGCGTATATTTATCTTCTATATAATTCTTTCGTTTGCATTGTAAAACGACTTTCTATCTACAACTAGTTTTACTATGGTATATAACAATATATCCGTAAATATAACGTGTAACGCTGTAATGAAAAAATTATCAATTAAAAATCGTTAATCATAAAATAATATTACTTTATTACTAATTACAACATAAATAAGTCATTGGGGAACAAATAATTAATTTATTCAAAATACTAATCTTTCTTTAGGTTTTTTTAATGCTGTATTTGTATATTTAAGTTATACCATTGAGTAAAAAATCATTACTCAATGGTTATACATTATAAACGTTTCGATAACACTTAAAGATATATTCGTCACTAGTAATATTATCTTTCAAAATCGTTAAAGATGTCGAAACAATTTTGTGAAACTTTATATTTACAATTTCAAGGTAGTAACACCGTCACCGCCATTGCAAATAGTGAACCTACAACTTTTTTAACTGGATTAATGCTGTTTTCAATGTTCGATCTGTTCACTGTTTACATTATATGTTTATATACTGGGTGTCCAAAGCGTCACGCGACGGGAGATTGTGGCTTCGCTGTGGATTTTTCATTAAAATCATTTATGCAAGAGTTATATGGTTCCAATACGTGCATAACTTAAAAATATTTTAGCACCTACAGGGTGACTCCTAAAAGTATCAACTTTTTTTTTTAAATGGAACACCCTGTATATAATTACGTTTTTGGATAGCCTAATGAGTACGCTTTTCAACGATGTATACATTTGTACATATAAAATATATATATATATATATATTATATATATATATATATATATATATATCTGATGGTTGTCGTGTGTTGTGTGTGTGTGTGTGTGTGTGTGTGTGTGTGTGTGTGTGTGATGTGTGTGTCTGTGTCTGTGTCTGTGTCTGTGTCTGTGTCTGTGTCTGTGTCTGTGTCTGTGTAAATTCCCGTTGCTGTAAATCATTTGTTATTTAATTTATTTGCTGCCGGTTACTGCACTGTCGGATAAACAGAAGCGTTCTATAGATATATTGCCTAAACAATTAAAAAAAAATAACTTCAACATAAATATAATTCACAAGGTGGACGTCAATAAAACGTTACTAAACACTACCTCATAATACGGGCGAAAAGAAACGGATCTCTGCTTTGAGACGGTTTCTCTTTGGTCGGCAGCGGGCGCAGAAAATCTGCTTTCTAGACTGAGTGTGACTTGTGACGACGGAAAGATTGATTAGTAACACAATAATACAGTAAATAATTATTCTCGAAGAGATCCGTCTCAAATACGTTAATTTACAAACTTTTATAATGCCTTTGATCCATCTCTGAAATTTAAACGGAATTGGTTAAAGTGGTTTAAGTTTCTTTTTTGAAACTTTTAAAAGGAATATCTTTTTATCAGCTTGTACACAAAATGATATAAATGTTTATAGAAATTCTCTCTAGGTCAATGTTATTTAGAAATAAAGTCGATATTTTAATTTAATGTCCTTCGGTTTTTTCTCTTATGTTTATTTTGTACAGAATAAAGTATTTTCAATTACTAGACAATCAAGTTTGTAGAAGAGCAACTGTTAACGGAAAACGTTAATACTTTCGTTACTATTACAAAGGTGCTTTATTATAAAATATTTAGGACGCTTGTGGATTGTCCATAGCTATTAGTTGTGATTTTAGTGCTTTTAAACAAAGGAGGTTTTATTGTGAGAAAAGATTTACGTTTAGAATGTAAATTTCTTGGGGATTTTCTTTAACAGAGCTAAATTTGACAAAATCTCGGTTTATTGGAATAGGTATAGGACAAGCTTTTTAATGCCCTTTCACCGGTAGGATCGCAGATTTTATTACAGGCTTCTCAGTAATCGATTACAGTTTAAGTGTTACACAACGGTTCTCAATTAATACAAAGCAGAAGACATTCAATAAATTAGGTTTAACAGGGCTGGTGGTTTATACTACGTGGGTTTTAACGTTTATCAGGAAATCGATTTACCTTCACGCGGTAAATATACTGGAGTTTTTCCCCAAAGAAGTATTAATCACGATTAACTGGAACAAGCGGCAGATCTTTACACACGATAATTTAAATAAATTCTATTAAGTATAGGTTTTAATCTTCACCAAATGTTTGGAAACGTTTGAAATATTACTCGACAGGCACGACTGCTTAATATTAGGTTTGAATTAGTTCAGAATTAATAATGAAACAGGAACTACACTAAGCGAATTCTGGCCAGGAGTGTGTCAGGTTAAGCATTAGAGTGGAAAATATCTCAAGAATCTGTTCAGGAGCTCGTCCGGAATAGGCAGGTGTCGGAGGATAAAGTCCGAAGCAGCAAAGGCTTCGAAAAAATCCCGATATTTCAATTTTTTTCAACAAGTTTAATTAGAAATTTTAGGTACATTATACAGTTATATATAGTTACAATACATACTACAATATAATATACAATAAAATAAGCACTAATGTATTTTGTAGTGTTGGTGGTGCTCTGTTCAGGATTCTTTATCTTCTTCAGCGCGTGGATTGCGTGGTCGTTGGGCTGCGTGATTGTGTGTAATGCTTGTTGACATCTTTGTGATGAGATTTGTTGTATTTCCAACAAAAAGCGTTGTAGTGGTAATGCTGTTGGTGGTGTGGCTGTTGTGGGGATTGTCCTGTTGTCACTTGGTTGTGGCTGATGCCCTGCGTATCTGAAATAAATAGAAACATGTGTTAGATGTGTGAATGCATTGTCGGTGTTAACAGAACAGAATTAAGTAAATTATCGATACTGCATACTTAGCTAGGCCACTTGTCTTCGCTCCACACCTTTGTATGATCACAATCACTTCCCACAGGTCCATCGCAGTTTGCGCCGCTACCACCTTACCGATGACAGGTAGGGCCTTCTCCATATCGACACCTCCGAGGAGGCCCAATATGGCGTCGAACCCTAAGGCTGGTGGGATAGACGGGGTAACGACAGCGACGGAAGCCGATCTTGGTACTTCCGCCTTCTCAACCTTGCCTGCCGCGGATCGGGCGTAACTGACGCGGTCCTGGTTGAAGAAGGCGCCGCCATTGGCGGTGTCCTCTCCGGTCGCTGCTATCTTTCCGTTTTCTTACGCTGTGGAGGCCGTTGGAACTTCGGGCAGTCCCTGTAGCTAGCGGAGTGGTCCCCATCGCAGTTAACACACTTAGCCCGGTCTTTACGGAGTTTCGTGCATTCGTTGGGGTGGTGATCTCCGGCCCATCTTACTCCGTCCTGCAGCGACGCTGTGCGTGACAGAAACCCTAACAACGGTGATACTGCCCGATGCCGGATTTCCGCCGCAAATTCTCTAGTCACGCGGAGGCGGGCAATGTGCTCACCTCCCGAATATTCTTGCTGCCTTCTTCGGTTGGCGACTCAGTACAAGAATGTACATTAATACCTTGGATTTTTAGCTAGAAGCTAACGTCGACCTCGGTTAGTCCTACGGGCACGCCACGTATCACTACCTTAGTTAATCGCTCACTATTTGTCTGATAAGTGTGATACGGAGCACCACACTTATCCATATACCTAGTCATCGTGTCTCTGTGCTGAAGTGAGGCAGGCTGAATCCGGATTCCCTCGCTGAAGGCCTTGGCTCTAGTGAAGGTGATCCGTTATCGGTCCATTTCTCGGGAGAACGCGACCATGTTCTCCTTCTGACGAAGGATTGCCGGCGGCACTTTCTCCCTGATGTCTTCTCGTGTCGGTGTCGGCTCCATGGCTGTCGGTGAAGGGTTTCATACGTTGTTCTTCTTTGGTAGCACGGAGTCATCGGGGTTGATCGATGCGGGGCGGTCCTCTTCTTGGATGGTGTCGGTGGCGGCTGCGGCGACGGTGGTCGTCGGCATGTTTTTTGTTTGGTGCTCCTCTTCTAGGGGGCGATGCCTTCCAACGGTGGTAGTCTCGTCTTCTTTTGTCGCCTCCTCTTCTGTGCGGTGACGACAGGTGGCGCGTAGCTGCTCGCTCTGTAGAAGAGTGACGGTATCGGGAGTTCCAGCGGTAGCCGGTACTCCCGGGATGTCGTCGATGACAGTAGCGTCTGTTATAACCCGGCTCTAACATCGTGAAACCATTATCTTTTTTGGAATTAGACAAACTTGTCTTTTATGTAAGTTGACCTCAGATCGAGATCACAACCTCGAACCCCGATACTTCAAGCATGATGTGCTGTCTTCTGCAGTCAAGAAGTAGCCGGAGATTACTACCGGCATGACGTAAGCGGCGCTAATTGGTCTATTGAGGACGGAGAAACCGTAAAGCTGACGTAGAAAATCATTATCATTAACGGTTTTTGGTTAGTTACTAAAGTAATAGATCGTAAAATAGGCTTTTTGTACAGATCTAAACATTACTTCCCGACAACTTTTTTTGTTAATAAGACGCAAATTTGAGACGAAAGTAAAAGTAATTGTTTATTTTAACTTTAATCCTTTTCAACTGTTACACAATAAATCCACACCTGCGACATGTAGTCTTGCGGATTGCCGTTAAACTCAACGAAGAAGATCGAAATCCTTAGTAAGTTGTAAAATAGCTGAAATATTGCTTGAACATTCACAATTACCCAAAAATAAAGCTCAAAACCGATACTAAATGCCATATGGTACCACAGTAACCAAAATTTATTTTTGAAAGTAGATATTGGGCTTTTCAAGTAATAACAGTACAATACAAGGATAGACTACTCTGTATCATATCTCACCTATTCTGGTCTATTTGTGAAAAAATTTTGTTTGATGACACGAAGCGAAAAATGATACTTCCCACAACAATGCAAAAGTTTATCACTGCGTTTATATGTAACAGTTCCGTAAAGGATCAAAGAGACATTAATATTTTGCAATTATGGATATTTCGAGTACAGGTAACGAAATTAGTTACATGAATTATTTTTCTTGATTTTATCTTGCTAGTGTTTCTTAAAAATCAACTGAATATTTAATATAAGCTTTTATTGATACCAATTCTTGGTTGAGTTATTCAGTAAATCAGTACAAGGCTAATCAATCTAATTCTAAGATGTGTGTGTTTATAGATCTTTGATAAGACATGCAAAAAGTACAGAGTGTTATAGATGGATTGATTTGGTAACAGTACAAATCAATATGCCCTAATTAAGATACAAAATGAGAAATACAATAAAATATTTTAGAAAGTCGATATTAGTTTGTGTATTTATGACTCTTCCTCCTCTAAGCCATAAAATAAGATTAAAATATTCCTTGTACCCCGATGTGTGTGCTTTTAAGTTAGTAGCTTTAGTACGTGAAAAATCTGCATGGCTAAGGTTACAATAGCATAACATTAATCTTCCACAATCATTACATAGCACGAGTTTGGTTTATTTATGTTAATTTTGTACAATTAATCTAAATGGAACACGAGATTAATATTGCATTAATAAACTGTCAATATATTCATGAGTAAGTGTAAATAATTGAAAGGTTACAAATTTTTGTTTGCTTGTAAAATTCCAACGAACAAACACTATGTTATAATTAAATCTATTTCATCAGCATTTGGCAAATATTTGTGTTTGTACTGTTGAAAAAAATCAACTAAATGATCCATAAACCTTTGATGTAAATTTGATACATCCTCAGGTGTGGGATTTCCAATTTTCTCAACATTTAGCGGTACTCCAACTATAGACAATGAGTAAAACTGTTTACATAATAAGAATGTTCAACTTACCAACTGTTGTAACCGGTTTTCGTTTTGGTATTAATCCAAACGTGTCTTGAAAAAAGCCTCGACCCATAACAATTATCGGTGCGTAACCTAGATACTTCTTGCACAATTCTTGAAATCTGCGCAATAATGATCCTTCTGGATTACTAACTTGATCAAATAAGTCAGGTTCACCAAATGAAAGTACAGGCACGAGAGGGCTACCAGTTTCTAACGCTAACTTAACAAATCCTTTCCTATTTTTTAGTACAAAATGGTAATGTCCTGGCTTACTCTGCATTGCCTCTGAAGCACCTCCAACTGTTAAAGCTACTACATGTCCACCTTTTGGTCGGTTTAAAATCCATCTTATTGATTTGGCATTTGCGCTTACCAGACCCATTGATAATGCGAATTCGCGATAAAATGGAATTAGAAAATTCAAATTTAATGTAGCCCCATATGGCGTAAAACATGGAAAAAGTTTATGAAAATCGCTACGGTCTGTTGCTAATGCGGAAAACAAGGACATGGGAAACATACCATGTGGAAATGAACAAAATATGTAATTTTTCGTTGAATCTAATTTAGTTTCCTCAAGCTTAACAAATTCTAGAGGGAAATAATTTTTAACATATGCCCAGAATGACAAACCACGGACCCAATTTCTTCTCCTTCCTCCCGTATTACTTACATTCAAATCCCATAGGTATACCCACGCTAAATACAAACAAAGATATATCTTATAATTAGAGTATAACAGTAGGTATATAGTTGCGACTGTCGATACCAGAGGCCCAAATATTAGTGTTATAAAACAGCACCCAGCTGCTAAAGTTTCTAGCCGATGTTTAAGTGGGACATCGAATGGGACAAATTCTATGCACCATAGTCTCATTTCTCTGAAATGTTAAATTTAGTTTGATAGTAAAAATAAATAACATACCTCTCTAAGATAATCACACAGAAATACTAAACTGTCTGTATTCAATATATTTTTATAAGCGGAAATTAAAGATAAACATTGACCTCTCGACTAGTCGTACAGTCAGTTGATAGTAGTGGTCTAATGGAGTTACGTTGTTTTTTAAACAACGTGTTGATAACGTAATTGTATAATTTTGTGGTTTTAGGAAAGAAAAGAAAAAACAATTGGAAATAATCCTTGAATTACATGAAAAAGGTTTATTATCTTTTTTCATTATATTCATGACCAAAGATGAATGTGTTAATGTGTATTATTTAACAATGCAATTTTATTAAGTAACTAGTACAGATTTGTTAACAAACTAATTAATGCAAATATTATGATGGTGCTATGATTATCATTAATAATAAGAATGGCAGGAGTGAATGAAAAAGTATACCTACGTTCCTTAGAAACGTGTCTATTATCACAATAAATTATTATCGCTGAATGAATTATATTATCAGTAGTAATAACCGAAGTGATTGTATTTTCGCGATTTCTGCCGATTTATTTATTTTAAACGAAACTGAGATGATTGAAAACACCACGAGTCTGCAGACCAGGTAGTGCTTTATTTAAGCTGAGTTTAGAAATAAATCTACAGATTTATTTTATTGGGCTATTTTACGAACAAAGTGAATGGTCAAAAAATTTAAATTCGGCAGAATGAGAGGGAGAAATTTAATACTAATAATTTTAATCTAGATACCCCAAATATGCTTATTTTTTGATACTTCAAAATTAATTATAATCATCAATTATTTATTATAACTATAAATAATTTGTTATAATTATTATTTGTTACTTATAACAATAAACAATTTTTTATGAACATGAAAAGATGTTATTCTCGTCTATAATTATTATAAATGGCGTAATTGTAAGAATTTCGAATCTTATGACCGTATTAGGTGGATACTATGTATTGTTGGTATTATTCCTTGATGTACTTGGAGTATTCCTAAAAGTGTTCACTATGTACTGATGATGTTTGGCACTAAGATGTAAATACAGTGACATGTTCCAGAACCTGCATTTCGTTTTCGTTATACTGTCGTTTGGAGATGTTTATGACAGTGTTTTTTCGATTGATGTTGGTTGGTTCTTTCTTTTCCTTCATTAGCTTTTCGAGTTTCTTCTGCTGAATTTCCTTGTGCATTGCCTTGAAAACAAAATGCAGGTTCTGGACAAAGGCTTGAACTATGCTATAACACCGAGGTATATTCCGAAAGTAGTTGAAGAAACAGCTATGAAATTAGATCCTGAAGAAGCCGAAGAATACAGAAGTAAGGTTAGATCAGTCCTAGATTCATCTAGGCGAACAAAACCTAACCTCTCTAACCTAGAAAGGAGAGCGGTCATTTCCCTTAAGAATGACCCATCGATTAAAATTCTCCCGGCAGATAAAGGAAACGCGACTGTGGTAATGGATATGGACACTTACAGCTGTAAGATCCAAGAACTACAAGAGGGGGGCGAGTACAAACAAATACCAAAAGACCCCCACACCATCAATCGCAAGACGGATATACCTGGCCCTGGCGAAACATAAGGGGGAGTTCTCCGACTACCAGAGAACTAGACTTACCCCACACTACAGCAAACCTCCGCATCTGTACGACCTTCCAAAGATTCATAAGCAGGGAATTCCTCTGAGACCAATTGTGAGCTCGAGAAATTCACATTGCCACCCATTAGCACACTATCTGCTAGGTATCATCACACCCTTATCGGGAAAAACCGAGTCTATGGTGAAGAATACGCAGCAATTTGTGGAAACCATCAGAAACTTCCAACCAAACCACGAGGAAATGTGCCTACCGATAAGGCACTAACTATCATAAGAGACAAGCTGGAAAAGGATGAAACGTTAGACGAACGCACGCAACTCTCCGTAAACACAATAATGGAACTTCTGACAATATGCATTAGAACTACATATTTCCAGGTAGAAGACAAATTCTACCAACAAGCGTTTGGGATGGCGATGGGTTCCCTACCCATAGTGAGCAATATATATATATATATATATATATATATATATATATATATATATATATATATATATATGATAACTTTGAAGACCAAGCAATATCCGAATTCACAGAGAAACCAAGGATGTGGCTTAGATACGTGTACGGCACTTTCGTAGTTTGGCAACACGGCAAGCATAAGCTAGATGAATTCTTAGATCATCTAAATAGCCGCGCACCCTCCATAAAATTCACAATGGAATTGGAGTCGGAACAAAAAGTACCATTCCTGAATGTACTTGTACACAGGAGTGACAGCACTTTCACGACAAGTGTATACAGGAAACCTACCCACACGGGGAGGTCCCTACACTACAACTCCAATCACCACAAAAACGTGAAGTTAGGTGTGAAAAAATGCTTCTACGATAGAGGAAAAACGATATGCTCAAAACAAGAGGACCTGAACAAAGAAAAAGAAAATATCGCTAGAACACTCAAAGAAAATGGCTACCCCGATCCAACAGCTAACCTAAACAGGGAAAGGGTAACCGAAAAAGAAGAACCTAAATATACAGCGATAATACCATATATCTAAGTCTTTAACCTCAGACAAAATACGAAAGATAGGCAGCAAATACAAGATACTAACTGCCTTTAAATCGACCAGAACGCTCAGAGGAATACTCACCAAAACCAAACCATACAATGAAGATCAGAATTCCAAGAATTGTGTATATAACCTACCATGCGAATTCGGCAGAGCATACATAGGAGAGAGTAGTAGACCACTCAAAGTGAGAACACAGGAACATAAGAACAACGTCCGCAAGGGCGAAACAGAAAGATCAAGAATTGCCGAACATGTCTGGAATGAAGACCACCGCATCCAGTGGGATAACATAGCGATAGTGGCAAAGGACGAGAACACAACTCGCCGAAAACTCAAAGAAGCCACATGCATCGCACTAGCAGAAAATCCAATAAGCCAAGCTAGTGTAGAAATGAAACACATATGGATTCCAATAATGCGCGAAGAGCATAAGCGCAATACACCTGCGCAAGAAGTTACCGCGCAACATGTGCGATAAACTTTTGCGCAACCACGAAAAAGTTTAATATATATAAGTTTTTCGAATTCCGCGAAGAAGAACGAGGGACAAGAAAAAAGTGATACCATTCATGACTCTCCTGGAATCCAGTGACAAGAAGTGAAACGTAGATAAAAGTTCAGTATGATTAGTGCCTCCAATGGGATAGATCCCCTACACTTTAAAGTGCAAAAACTTTAAAAACTTCCTCTAAACGGCCTCCAAAGCAGTTTTGTAAATGCTATAAACCAGATTATAAATTAAAGAACAGTATTCAAGTATAGACCGAACTAAATAACAGTATAACTATTGTAGCGCTGTTTGATTCAAAATTTGTTTACTGTTATGACGTATGAGTGATAAAGACCAAGGAACGGTAGCTAAACGGTATAGATGAGGTATGTCATATATCACACCTAAGTCTTTAACCGATTTTCACTTTTATATTAAAATTAAATTAATCAAATAATTGAATGTAACTGGATTAACTTTACGACTGTATGTTATAACACCATTCTGATAATAAATACTTTTTTGAAGTTATAAGCAATCATTAGAATTAGTTACCGATGAATACGTTTTAAGATCATCAGCATTTAATAACTTACGACATCGCAATATATCGGTTAGATCATTTACAAACAGAACAAATAGTAGTGGTCCCATGGGAAAAATTTTATTGTGTAAAATAATTTTAAGGAAATTATTTAACATGCTGAAAGGTTTATAATTAGTCACCCCTGCGCGATCTCCACTTTTTAGAACGGGAATAATATTTGTAGTCTTCCAAACATCTGGAAACGTATCAGTGCTGATAGAAATATTGAAAATTATACATAATGACTTTATGAAAATATCTTTCGTCTTTGACCAAACAAACTTAGAACTTGATCCGCGCCAGCAGTGTTTTTAGCTTTTAATTTTTTTATGGCGTTCCTTACGTCTTTTGGAACATGATTAATGAAAATATTCGGCATTTGGGATATACTTGTTTCCCGAGAACTTGATTAGGAGCTATTGGAGCGTAAACACTCTTAAAGTAAGTATTAAAAGCGTTTACTATTGATTGAGGGTTACTAAGGTTTCATTCTTCTAAGTGACTCGCCTTGGAATATGAGAGTTTTTTAGAATGAACATAGTTCCAGAAGTTTTTGTCATGTTGCTTAATGAATTCATGATCGTAGATATGTGATTTTTGTAAGCTATAGAAATTTTTCTTAGTCTTTTATATTCCGCCAAATTAGCTTGAAACTTATTTTTGCGATATTTTTTTAAATATTTGGTCGTACGTTTTTAATTATCTATTATTATATCGCTCAACAATCCTAGAACGAATACTGTATAACCCTTTCTCTTGATCTTTACTCTAGCAGCATACGATGCAATACTAAATTCAGGCTCAACGATAACAAAACACATAGGGTTAATAATTTCATTGTAAATTGTAAATACTGGGTGTTTCAAAAAACGTTCCGCTAATTTCTAGGGTAAATAGAATATTAAACTAGATGAATGGTAGTGTATCATAGGACTTTCTTGCAAAATACTAAAAAATATATAGGGTATTTTTATACCTCTGAAATATTTCATGAAAACCAAAAACTGACCCTAATAACCCCCTCCCCCCTTACCGAGACATCCAGACATCATGGCCGATATTGACGAAATTTGGCCAAAAGTTGTAAAATGAGCTAATAAGTCGATTTAGCTATAGTGAAAAAAAGTCGCTTGCATAACCTTCTATATCTACATATGTACGTGTAGGGTGAAAGTTAAAAATAGGTATCTCGCTTATCTTTCAAGGTAACTACTGTTTCATATCATTTTAAAGCAAATTTAGCTCCCCTTCAATACGAGGAATGTTTTCAATTTCCAGAAAAACAGGAAGTAGTGTATTCATCAGGATAATATCATTTGATTAGCGAAAATGAACAAAATTTATTTCCAAAATCCCAAGTTTGTAACCAAAGTAGTTAGAAAGTTTTAACAATATCAATATTAAATATTTGAAAATTCATACCTCCTATACTAGTAGCTTTAGAAGAAGCAAGTTAGTTGCATTCATAAGAGTGGCTGGTTGCCCACAAAATATAAAGAAACAAAAAAATGATTGGAGAGATTTTTGAATAAATCAATTTCGAATAATTCCTTAAGTTTGACCCCTTAAATATAGGCAAACTTATATCATAATTTATCACGCAAAGAAATCTTTTTAAAGAACCTTTATTTAACTATCTGATTCCAATTCCTTTATATCTTGAACGGTATAGGAAATATAAATTTCTACAAAAAAAATGTGTGCGCCTGTAACTGCGGCCATATTCAATTTTGAAAGTTTTAAAAAATTACAAAAAAATTGAATTTCATGCCAGTTATTGATGACCTGAATTTCAATCTTCTATGTTAAAATTTGAAAACGTGCCCCCAAAATAACATCCTTATTTTCACCCCCTGTTTTTTGCGTTTAAAAGCTTATTTTGTCGACATAATTGTCTCATAGGCCTTCATTTCAAATTTCATCAAAATCATCTGTATAGTTTCGACTGGCGAGTGACCACAGCACACACACAGACGGATTTTGAAAAAATTTCTAAAACTTATTTTTTTGGGTTCAGGGAGTCGTAAAACATCAAAATAACGCAATTTATATTTTTCGATTTTTTTTCGACCGCAATACTTTCTTGTTTAGAAAGAAACTAAAAATAACGCTAACTTGGTTAATGAACATGTGTCCGAAAATTCCTACTTAAGAAGATACGGCCCTGTAAGGGTGGCCCCAAAATCGTTTTTTTATTATCTCTGAAACGGTTTAAGATACCTAAATGAAATTTAGACGACAAATACCTTTGATTAGGCCATAAAAGATAGTGTTGACCAATTTTTTATATTTTGTACAGGAACGTCACTAAAGGGGAGGTGCCACATATTTTGTCCCAAACTATTTTTTATGGGGATATTTTAAATTTAATATTTCTTAAACAATTTGCCACACAAAAGGTCTTCTTGTTGAAAATCAAAGAAATTGCTGGTTTTGGAGTTATTTGCGGTTGTAACCTGTTTTACATAAAATAAGAAAGTAAAAGCAATATCGAGTTAATCTGATTTACCTGAATTAAGTGGGCTTGGACTGCAGACTCGCGATTTTTTTTTAATTCATTTTAAATCTGGTTGTTGCGGATCCTACGATAACTGTAAGAAATGTGGCAAGGACAAGTAACGCAAGTGTACAAGAATTATTGCCTGTAGATCTTTTTTTGCGAATTATTACAAGTAAGAATGGGACAGAAGCCTGATTTTTTACAAAATATTGTTTTCGCCGATGAATCAACTTTTAATAGAAAAGGTGTATTTAATAGTCATAACAGTCACTTCTGGGCAGAGGAAAATTCAAAAGCTAAATGTACAATGCATTATCAACATGATTTTAAGTTGAATGTATGGGGGTCTCGTTGCATACCATATTTTTGATGGAAATTTAAATAGCGATGTTTACTGTGAATTTTTGGATAATCGTTAATTTCTGCTATTAGAAGATGTTGCTCCATCTCATTTCAGTAGACAAGGTAGAACATGGCTCAACGAACATTTTCCAAATCGTTGGATTGGTGGAGGTGCTGATGCTCCTATCCACTGGCCACCAAGCTCCCCTGACCTAAATCCCTTGGATTTTGATGTGTGGAGTTTAGTTAAAGGAAAAGTATATTCAAGCGAAATAAATTACATTGAAGAACTTCAAGCGAGAGTTGAAAATAATTTAAGAATGTTAATTCAAGAACCATGGCCTCTCCGAAGGATTATGTTTTCACTAGAAAAAGGTTTACGATTCGTGAAAATGGTAGGCATTTCGAATATTTAATGTAAAAACCTGTACCTACTTATTAAATTTATTTTTAGTTTGATTTGCCTTATTCGTTCTTTTTTTCGACTGTTTACCTTGTTTGTTGTGTTAATGTCATACAATTAAACCTTTTGTAAGTTCTAAATAATTTACATTATTTTTACCTCATAGTTGTTTCTGAGGTAATTCGTTTTCGCGCATGAAAATTATTAATTCTTTTAACCCTCCTATTGGGTTAAAATTTTGTTTCACTTTTATATATATTATATATATATATATATATATATATATATATATATATATATATATATATATATATATATATATATATATACATACAGTATGTCCCCGGATCGACTTTAAAAGAGGAAAATTCTCTTATTTTGATTTCTCAGAAAATTTCATTTGCTGATTTGCCCTGCTTGTTTTCAAACCCCGAAACACAAATTACTTGCTATTTAACTCAAACGGTTCTCGAGATAATATCATTTTCTTGAAAAATTCGAGCTTTTCGTAATTTTTGAAGTAAATTGATTTGTTTCAAAGGAAAAATCAAATTGGTCTCACAAGTTTTAATTAATAAATTTAACAATTGATGGTAAAATGAAATGAAATTCTCAAAAAACTGAACTATTAATTTTCTATTCGAATAATTCTCCTCCTTTTTCGGCACAGATTTCAATGCGAGCTCTGAATTCATTGAAACTGCTCCTTATTTCTTCGATTGAAAGGGACTGGACAGCATTCCGTATCCTATTTTTCAATTGCTCTTCATCATTGTCTAACGGCTCACTGCATACAATTTGTTTTAAACGACCCCACAGATAAAAGTCCATTATTGTGAGATCAGGACTTCTCGGCGGCCATAAAATGGGACCATCTCTTCCTATCCAGTTATCATGGAACTCTGTATTGAGCCACTGGCGAACAGTACCGGCATAATGAGCAGGGCACCCATCGTGCTGGAAGAACATTTCAATTTGGTAGTTCAATGGAAATTCATCCAGTTTATCAGTTAAAAAATTTTGCACCATTTCCAAATATGAATAACGTTTTAAATTTTGATCAAAAAAATATGGGCCAATAATTCCATGGTACGAAACCGCACACCACACATTAACTTTTTTCAAACACGGCCTGATTATTGTTAGAGTTTTTAATAAAATACATTTTTTTAAATTTTCTTTGTTGTTTTTAAAAGTAGATAGTACATGTGCTATATCATTGTAAAGAGGATAAAAAACACGATCAATTATTTCAAAGCCGACTTGTCGTTCCATAAGAAAAATTTAATTTAGGGTTGAAACTAAAAATAGAAAGTGCAAAAAAATCCAAATTGATATTTAAATTCTGCATAAAAATATCTTAAGAAAGTGCAAATAAAATGTATATGTCTAATATAACAAAGATATTACAAGAAAAGAAATTTGACATTTTACTTTTTCTTGCCATAGTCTTAAAATACATGGAAATTTGGAAATTGGAGAGTGTTCTATAATTTCACTAATCCTTAGGAGTAATTCATCTAATTTAACCAAATCTGTATCTTTATAATGCGAGTCCCCATGCTAATTATTGACACTTTTATATATATATATATATATATATATATATATATATATATATATATATATATATATATATATATATATATATATATATATAAGAAATAAGATATAGTAATTACTATTTATTACATTTATTATTTTATTATTATTACATATTATCATAAATATTATGTAACGAAAACGTAGTAGTTAGGTATACACATTTATTTGTTACAGTCTTAACAGTAGTAATATACATGAGCCTTACATAGGTATTTTGATCAATTACAACATACCATAATAGTTTTATTACCATTTGAAGTGGGACTAAAATTACATCTTTTACGCTTGGTTGTGGTTGATTGTTCTTACTTCGACATTACTGGTTGAAGAATGTGACTTTATAACCACTTCAGCTGCAGAAATACTTTAATGGAGACGTTTTATTTCTTGCAACAATGGAGTGATCAAGGAATTACCCAATTCTTCAAAAAAAGTCACCGTCTTGTAAGTTTTCCAGCATTCGAGGTTGGAGTTACTTCGCACCACAGAACATAAGCATTGTAAGCTAATGCGTCCATGATATTGTAAAAGCTAGTCATTGGTCATCTTTTCGTTTGCCGTCTGTATTTGTATGTTATTATTAACTTGTCTACAGCACCTTTAGTTTTGTTGTTATCTAAAATCACACTCCGTTATCGTGGTGCATGGTACTCATGAGCGTAACATTTTTATTCCGTTTCTGAATGTAGGAAACTATCGACGTGTCCTTGGCAAAGTAAAATTTTGTAGAAAGAACTTCTTTCCTGTTGCAGACCAACGCGGCTAGCAATTCAGGCTTATTTTACGAATAGTGCCAAGCATGGTTATTTTTCTTCTTAATAGCATCTGCCCCAGATCGTACGAGGTAAAAAAATTATCACACGTTACGTTGTGACCTTTTAGACCATAAGTAAGATCTAACACAACTCTTTTACCTTGACCTCTCTGGTGGTTTGCCTTCTTTTTTCCCGAGGTAAACTTGCATGGTATATGCATAAGCAGTTACAGAATCGGATAAAGTCCAAATCTTGACTCCGTATGTAGCAGGTTTAGTCGCGATGTACTGTCTAAAAGGACAACGGCCCCTAAAAGGTACCAGTTTCCTATCTACTGTTACATTTTCGTGACGGGCCGTTGCCTCTCCATGAAATTTATACACTCCAGCTAGAAACAGTAGGCCAAAATATTAGTTCTTGAAACGTGCCGCCACAAAATCTTTTTCCTTCTAAATTTGACGTTTCCAAAATTAGGTTTACAATTTTGGGTATGAAATATAAGAATTACGCGGATTTTATGTCAATTATTCGCTACGTAGCATACCTTGTTGAGCCAGGAATCAACGAAATAATATTTGCTGCTGATAACCTTCCCGATTGATGTGTCTTTCATTCCATACTATATTGCCATTTTTTGAAGTTACGTGATTATCCGTATCAGCTTCATCTGAAATCGTAGCTTCCACTTCATCATCCGATATATATTATACATCTCGGTTTCGTACAAATGGTCTTCCTCTTCAGAAGCATTAAAATCACTATCAGAAACAAACAAATGTTTCTCAAGTTCACTATCCGTAAGCTTTCTCTCACTACACATTTTCAATAATAAATTTCAATTGTTAGGTATTTATTATTAGAGTATACCATCAAGTTTGATGTTTAGTCTCAATTGTTTACCGGTACACAAATAACGCATGCAATATGCGCAATAATGTGGCAAAGTTATGTAAGTTATTTATATTTATGAGAATAAAACCAAACTAATAAAATACATTCGTCTATGATAATCATCTGCTTCTCCTTCTTCTAATTTGAACCACATAAATCAACGGGTCATGTAGACCCAAACACAGTGAGTGTAACAAATGCATTAAAAAAAAACTAATTATAAGTTTCTAATATCAATCTAGGTATATCGTTATTAGAGTAATGAAATAAAAGTCACGCAGTGGCAACTAGATATTTAAATAAATTAACGAATTATGCACATTAGATGAACTCGATTGGGTCATATTGACCCGAACACAATAGGAGGGTTAAAAATGATTTATTAATTCAGTTAGCATTAGTTGCTGAAACCTCAAATAAATCCAAAACCAGTACTGTTTTTGACTTTCAACAAGAGTATCTTTTTTGTGGCAAATTGTTTAAGAAATACTGTTTTGCCCAAAAAATTAAAAATATCCCCATAAAAAAGGTTCAAAATAAGTGGCAACTAGCGACGCTCCTATACACATATTAACAATTCGTCAACACTACCTTTTATGACCTAAAGTGCATATTATAATAAAGGTTCTACTTTTCTCTGCCGAATGAACTTCAGACGCCACTGTTCATGCCCAATCTAAATCTAATTTACTCCTCAATAAATTAACATTTATTGTTGATTTAAGTATTAAGGAATTTACCTTCTCGTGTCGTTTAATAACTAATTAAATGGTACTATTATAGAGTGGATGTTTAATGAATTACAAACCAATTGTGATAATTACCGACAATGTAACGATGCTACCTTAAAACTCATAAAATTAAAAGTATCTTTATTGTCGTAATAAAACTTTGATGAACAAACTAATAATTTAGAATTATCTCTTTTTTGAAGCGGCATATCTTTCTTAACAAATTGTGTAAAACACAGCAATTTTATTAAATTGTTATAAGTTTTGTTATGAAGTTCAAAAGTAAATATGTAATTAAAATTTAATTGCAGTGATTTTTACTTTAATAATAGTAAATTGTAAAAACTAATCATGTTATGTAATTCTTTATGCTATAAAATAACGTGACATAGTAACACTACTATCCGCTTAGTATACTACAAGTACAAAAGTTTATTTTTAATCTCAGCTTGTAAAAGCAGTGTTGTTTACGTAATTGTTGTTTGTTTTTACTAAAGTAATGTAAGATATCAAAGAAATGAGATGGGACTGTATAGAATTTCCTCCATTAAATATCCCGCATAAAAATCAGCTAAAGACTAGCAGCTAGGTGTTGTTTTATAGCACTGGTCCTTGGGCATATAATATGACTGTTATACTCTATAAGATTTACCTTTGTATGGATATAATTGTGGGACTTGAATGTAAGTAATATGGGTGGAAGGAGAAACAAGTGGGTCCGTGGCTTATCATTATGGGTATATTATATAAATTATTTCCCTTTGGAATTCGTGAAGCTTGTGAGAACTAAACCAGATTCAAAGAAAAATTACACATTTTGTTCATTTCCGCACGGTATAATCCCAATGTCTCTATTTTCCCCAATAGGAACAGATCAGAGCGATTTTGGTCAACTTTTTCCAAGTTTTACACCGTATGAAGCTACGTTAAATTAAAATTTTTTAATACCATTTTATCACAAATTTGCATTAGCAACCGGTATGGTAAGGGTGAACACCAAATCTCGTACCTGTGTGCAAAAAATAATTAGGTTGTGCTCCCATAATTATTATTGAACGAAGATGCTTTCAATACACGTTTAGACTAATACTAAAACAAAAACATGTTATAACAGTCGGTAAGTTAAACATTGCCATCATATAATAAAATGTACTCATTTAACTCAAATTAGCATTAAAAATTTATAAACCGTTTATGTGATGTCTTTGAACAGTACAAACACAAACATTTTGTAAATGCTGATGAAACAAAATTAATCATAGCATAGCTTGTTCGATAGGGTTTTACACAAACTTAAAAATAAACCAAATTTGAATCAAATAGTAGGTAATTGTAGAAATGATTGCAATAAATTATTATGCACACACGCACACACGTTCACATGCACACACGCCCACACGCACACGCACACACGCACACACGCTAACACGCACACACGCACACACGCACACACGCTCACACGCACACACGCACCCACGCATACACGCACACGCATACACGCGCACACGCACAAACGCATACACGCACACGCACACACACACACACACACACACACAGCACACACGCACACACACACCACACGCACTCACGCACTCACGCACACACGCACACGCGCACACACGCACACACGCAAACACACATACATACATACGCACACACACACACACACACACACACACACACACACACACATGTGCATGTAGAGACGTGCAACCGCTAACTCGAAATCGCACGCTTACGCACATGTAAACGCACACGTACATTCACACGCACGCGCACACGCACACGCATACACGTACAGGGACACGGACACACCGGTCTTGAAGAAACTTTTTCAAAGTGAACCTAAGTTACAATAATTTAATGTACCCTCCAGAATATAAATCAAGCGTATTTCTTTGTAGTACAAAAGGGAGCAACGCAATCTTCTAGGGTATTACTACTGGCAACATTACAATTAAAAACATCACAACGGACGTTACAACTCCATAAAGTTAATTTTTATGCAAGAGTATTATTTTAAGAATCATAACATTTCTACTCAAAATCTCTATGTATCGCAACACTAGGAAGTACATTTAAAGTAGTGTTTTATAGTGTAAAGTTATGTGAAATGCTGATAAGCATCATGCGTGTTATATAGAGGTATACTAGCTTATTTTAATTTTTGTGGAATGTTACTGGTCATTCGAACATTTCAACACTTTTTGGTTAAACTATATTCCAATTCCTTGAGAAAGAGGCGTCGTTTATATAATTTCTTTGTATCATATTGGGGATTGATATGAATGTACACTATTCGTTAATTGCTGCCAAATATAGAATACTAGCGGGACCCGTGCGCTACGCTGCAGCTACAAATGCTTGTCGGAATAAAATCAAGAAAAAGGTTATCTATAATGATGTAATAAAATACTTATCTTTTTTGGGATTTTTTAATGGTGTACTTTAAATTATATAATCTAAACGTTTCGATAACACTTACAGTTATCTTCGTCAGTAGTAATGTTTGTTAAAAATTGTTAAAGATGTAGTAAACAATTTTGTCAAATTTGAAAAATTAAAACACAAACATAAGCCTGCTATTAGTATAACAGTTTGGGAAACATAAAGCCAACTCTAAAATTTTTAGTAAAGAATAACTAGGTCACAAAATTAAATATTATTAAACTGCTTCAAAGATGACAAACCAGAACACTCTCTACGACGAAAGCTAACAATGAAATTTGCCAGCCAAAAAACACATTTAACAAAATTTAATCGAGTTATGATGTAAGTGTAAAGTTGTGAAAAACTTCACTTTTAAAATGATAGAAGCATTCACAAATCCAAACATTACATCAAATAAAATAACCCAGTTAAATCTAACAAAGAGATATCTTTATCAATAATTGGAAGTGTTATTAACAATGAAAAGCACAATGCAGAACGTTCTTTGTAATTTTTAATCTTAATTTAATTTCAACTACTTATGTTAAATTATAGTGCTGTGGTAATTTAACATATAATTGGTAAAGCATTTGCTTCAAGGTGTAGGAAAAACACAGCAAAAAAACTAGACATACCAAAAGTTGAAAATAAATTAAAATCAAGGCGTATCATTATGCTCTTTTTTAATTATAAGATGCCAAAACCTATTTAAACGGAGATTTTCTTCTTGTCTATTAAAATTATTCGGGTGTTTATATATTTCAATAGCTTCACGTTGCAAACGAACATAATAGTGGGTTTGTCTTGACAATATTTCCATATTGTCAAATTGAATGTCATGATTTAGATTATTCAGGGCATGGTCAGCCACAGCAGACCTCTCTGGTTGACCCAATCTACAAAATCTCATATCTTCTTTGCGTCTTGTATCAAAGCTACGTTTTGTGGTCCCGATGTATACCGTTCCACATGAACAAGATAACTCATACACTCCGGAAGATGATAAAATAGTCCTAATGCCATATTTGATTAGGATTTTTTCAATTCTATTTGAAACATTAGCTATAAAAGAAAGAAAAGCAGTACCAACATTAAGAAGTGGTTTTTCTTTAAGGTTACGCCTAAAAGGCAAATGCTTTACCAATTATATGTTAATTTACCACAGCACTATAATTTAACATAAGTAGTTAATTAAATTAAATTAAAATTAAAAAATTACAAAGAACGTTCTGCATTGTGCTTTTCATTGTTAATAACACTTCCAATTATTAATAAAGATATCTCTTTGTTAGATTTAACTGGGTTATTTTATTTGATGTAATGTTTGGATTTGTGAATGTTCTATCATTTTAAAATTGAAGTTTTTCACAACTTTACACTTACATCATAACTCGATTAAATTTTGTTAAATGTGTTTTTTGGCTGGCAAATTTCATTGTTAGCTTTCGTCGTAGAGAGTGTTCTGGTTTGTCATCTTTGAGACAGTTTAATAATATTTAATTTTATGACCTAGTTATTCTTTACTAAAAATTTTATAGTTGGCTTTATATTTCCCAAATTGTTATACTAATAGCAGGCTTATGTTTATGTTTTAATTTTTCAAATTTGACAAAATTGTTTACTACATCTTTAACAATTTTTAACAAACATTACTACTGACGAAGATAACTGTAAGTGTTATCGAAACGTTTAGATTGTATAATTTAAAGTACACCATTAAAAAATCCCAAAAAAGATAAGTATTTTATTATGAGTGTTAATGGTGAAAGTTTACATTTTCATATTTCAGTCCTTTATGGGGAGGAAACTTATCGTTCTATCAGACAATTTGAAAAATTAAGGAAACGTAAAGCACAATTATTATCGTCACTCACTTTTTATTACGATGCCGAGACCAAAAGATTATCCCAAAGTTTATCTATATTAAAAGAAATTTTAATAACAAGCAAGCGAATAATATTTACAGAAGAACTGAAAATGCTCTTCTACGTAATCAAATACATATTACTAGGAAGTTATTGGATAACACCGATAAAAATCTTTTATATTTACATTTAGAAATTTCATCTATTTTGAATAAAGATTGGGATAAAATTGATTCTATAACGTTTAAATCTATGAAAATAAATTTTGACATCTCATGTCAACTTCAGAAAGAAAAATTTAATAAATTATACAAACAACAAAATAATAGACCATCTATCGATTGTAAAAAAACAGTTATAACCTTTCTGATAATGTTCTTTCAGATTATGCTATTTAAGCGCTTTCTAAAGGAGGAAATTTTGCAATAACACCAAGAGTAATACCTTTTGAAGATATAATTTCCAACATCGAAAACTCTATTAGATCATTACCTTTTGATGCTGCTAATGAAGTTAGATATAACACCGTTAACATATTACGTAAAACAAAACCTCCAAAGAGCAACTTATCCTTTCGTCAACGACATGCTTTACTTGATCTTAAACGCAATGAAAGTATTATAATATTAAAATCAGATAAAGGTAATGCAACTGTTATATTAAATATGAACGATTATAGCACTAAGATAGAACAATTGTTGGGACCAGAAACTTATCGTGAAATACCAAAAGATCCAACAAAAAAGTTTCTTTTAAAAACTAAAGAGCTGATTAAATTATCATCTATTCCTGAAGAAATAAAAAGAAACTATCTAACTCTGAAGCTATTTCACCAAAACTATATGGTTTACCAAAATTCATAAACCTAATATTCCTTTAAGGCCTATTGTTAGTGCAATTGGTTCTCCTACATATAACCTTGCAAAACATCTTACATTGTTATTACAACCTCATATAGGAAAAACACCCCATTACATTAAAAATTCTGCCGACTTTGTTGAAAAAATGCATAGTTTCAAAATTGAAGAGGTGATATAATGGTTAGTTTTGATCTTATTCACTTTTACAAAAGTACCTCTAAAAGAAACTATTGAATACATTGATCATCTTTTTCCAAAGGACATAACCATTCTTTTCAGCACTGTCTTACTACAACTTATTTTCAGTGGAATAGTAAATTTTATGAACAGATTGAAGGTGTAGCAATGGGTAGTCCCCTTAGTCCTGTTATAGCTAATTTTATATGGAAAAATTTGAAACATTAACGTTACAAAATACACCTAAAAACCTTCAGTTTGGTATAGATATGTAGATGACACATTTGTTATTTGGAGACATGGAGAAGAAGCACTGCATGAGTTTTTGGTTTTTATAAATGGTATACATCCTAGTATTCAGTTTACCATGGAAAAAGAAACTAATGGAAGTTTACCATTTCTTGACATATTAATATCTAAAATAATAATTCACTATCTTTTAAGGTTTACAGAAAGCCGACACACACTGATAGATACCTTCATAAATTATCCAACCACCATCCACGTCAAAAATTAGTGTAATTAAATCTTTAGTAGATCGAGCAAAACGAATTTGTGACTCTGAATTTTTGAATGATGAATATAAATATTTAAGAAAATCCTTACAAGATAATGGATATTCACTTACAGATATTAATAATGTTATTACACCTTCTAGGCGTAACCTTAAAGAAAAACCAGTTCTTAATGTTGGTACTGCTTTTCTTCCTTTTATAGCTAATGTTACAAATAGAATTGAAAAAATCCTAATCAAATATGGCATTAGGACTATTTTTAAACCTACAAGAAAAATTAAAGAACATTTAAGATCACCTAAAGATGTGTCAAACCCTTTATCATCTTCCGGAGTGTATAAGTTATCTTGTTCATGTGGAAAAGTATACATCGGGACCACAAAACGTAGCTTTGATACAAGACGCAAAAAACATATGAGATTTTGTAGATTGGGTCAACCAGCGAGGTCTGCTGTGGCTGACCATGCCCTGAATAATCTAAATCATGACATTCAATTTGACAATATGGAAATATTGTCAAGACAAACCCATTATTATGTTCGTTTGCAACGTGAAGCTATTGAAATATATAAACACCCGAATAATTTTAATAGACAAGAAGAAAATCTCCGTTTAAATAGGTTTTGGCATCTTATAATTAAAAAAGAGTATAATGATACGCCTTGATTTTAATTTGTTTTCAACTTTTGGTATGTCTAGGTTTTTTGCTGTGTTTTTCCTACACCTTGAAGCAAATGCTTTACCAATTATATGTTAAATTACCACAGCACTATAATTTAACATAAGTAGTTGAAATTAAATTAAGATTAAAACTTACAAAGAACGTTCTGCATTGTGCTTTTCATTGTTAATAACACTTCCAATTATTGATAAAGATATCTCTTTGTTAGATTTAACTGGGTTATTTTATTTGATGTAATGTTTGGATTTGTGAATGCTTCTATCATTTTAAAAGTGAAGTTTTTCACAACTTTACACTTACATCATAACTCGATTAAATTTTGTTAAATGTGTTTTTTGGCTGGCAAATTTCATTGTTAGATTTTGTCGTAGAGAGTGTTCTGGTTTGTCATTTTTGAAGCAGTTTAATAATATTTAATTTTATGACCTAGTTATTCTTTACTAAAAATTTTACAGTTGGCTTTATGTTTCCCAAACTGTTATACTAATAGCAGGCTTATGTTTATGTTTTAATTTTTCAAATTTGACAAATTTGTTTACTACATCTTTAACAATTTTTAACAAACATTACTACTGACGAAGATAACTGTAAGTGTTATCGAAACGTTTAGATTGTATAATTTAAAGTACACCATTAAAAAATCCCAAAAAAGATAAGTATTTTATTATGAGTGTTAATGGTGAAAGTTTACATTTTCATATAATGATGTGAGTTTATACGTTGTAAAATAGAGAATATAATTTAAATTAATGCTTTTTGGTAAACTACGTTTTTAGTTTTCCCTCCTGGCCTGTTCTTGTTACTGACTCTTGAAGATGTTACATAAAACTACCCATGAGGAAAGCAAGCAGAGCGCAAATCAATACCAACAACAGCGAATGTTTGTCCTTGAGCCTTTTTTATTGTGAGAGCAAAACAATTTTTATAGGAAACTGGAGTCTAAATTCAAATGGATAGTCGCTAGGTATCATTGGAATGCGTGGGATTTAGACAGTTTCACCTTTTGCACAACCAGTCATTACAGTAACCCTATAAAATTTTTGCTATCTCGAAACTCTCATCCGGGTACCGTTACAAAGTTTTGGAGAACTTAAATTCCTTAATAGCATAATTGGTGTTCCCACATTTACGAATAAATTATGGGGTTAAGGGAGTTTAAAAATTCAGTTGGGTAGCTGACTGCCTCTTCTTCAACTAAAACAGAATCAATAGAAGAGTAAGTTTTCATATCTCCTGTAAGTTTTTTAAGCAGATAATTGTTTATATCATCAGCATTTTCATTTTTTAGGGACAGTATTGCTCTTTCGAACAACCATAAATCTGTTTTTTTATTTAAATTTACAACATCGGGATAAACTTTATCAATCAGCTCTTCAACAGAGTTCACTAAATTTGCAAGATCATGTGGTATTTCTATATCTCCATTACACATCTCTTGTAGCTGCCCGTTACCTATTTTTAAAAGTAAATTTGAAAATTCATCGGCTAACCTGTCTCTATTTTCTTCCATTTAACTGTGAGGTTAATTTATGAACCAATAAAAGATGAATTTATGAATGCCTTGATTTCATCCTAAAATCTTGAATAACTGGGAGTTTGCCGAAAACCCGGAAAATAGAACAGTCGTCCCCCATTAATTCATCGTTCTCTTTTAAATCAATGTTTATTTGATTCTATTCCTGCTTTATGAGACATTGTGCACTCATCCCAAATTATTATTTTACAGTCTTTTAAAAGTAGTGCAAGAGAAGTCTTAATATTGCGCACAGGAGCGTCACAGTATATTAAATTTAATGGAAGCTTAAAAGCAAAATGAGCAGTTTTTCCTCCTTCTATTAGAGTAACAGCAATTCCAGAGGATGCAACAGCTATTGCAATATTGCACTCGGATCTAATTTTAGCTATTATTAATTTAATTAAAAACATATTGCTTGTTCCCCCTGGTGCGTCAAGAAAGAATATCCTTTCCTGATTGTTTCTGACACACTCCAAAATTTTATTATAGACATTAATCTGGTCCTTCATTAAAAGAATTTCATTTTCATTTACATATGATTTAAGTTTATTGATGTCGTAGGATGTTTCAGTAAATGTCGAATTTAAAAATGCATTATTACGACGCTGGGGTGCTGGCAGACCGCGATTGCTCAGAGTTTTACCAAACGTAGTATACATTTTCTTTTCAAGAATCACTAATACTTCATTATACATCAAATCGTTATACAACATGTTCAGAACTGGAAATTTTCTCTGCTCCTTACGATAAATGTCTTCAGGTGAACTATCTCTATATTTTTGCCATAGACTGAGAGAATCCGAAAGATTACAAAAGGTCAATATCACAACAAATAGCAATTTTGGGGATTCCGATAAGGAGGTTTAATGGGGAGTTTTGTCCCATTGAAAGTCATCTTCTGGCAGACCTTAGGCGTGACATGCTGCTTGAAAAGTTGGTTACTCTCTACCATCAACTTTTTTATTCCTTAAAGGACAGGGTAGTAGGGGACGTAAATAATAGCACTCTGAATTATTTGGATGAACAGTGAAAACGCGCCGTTTTTGAAGTGTTTTCCATTCCATGGTAATAAGATGGTACTTCGAGATATAACTGTCTTAGCAAAATCATCTTTCGAACATAGATCAAAGAATCCCGTAAGAGTGGGTTGAGGAGGTTCATTAATTTTATCTAAATTATTTATTTAAATACACTCGCTGTTCGTTTTCTAAATGAACAGCTAAGTGAATTACGGGGGGATTGCGTTCATGAATAGGGAAGCATAATATTCTCCACACAGCCTCAGAAGAACTAGTGTAACGCCCTGTTTGGTACTGGTACACTTCGTCATTTTCTTTGTCTATAACAGCAAATGCAGCTTGATCACTGCCTTTGTGTAAATACTTACAAATATATTTTATGGACTTGACAGAATTACAAAATTCTACATTAATATGTGCGTTAAAGGTTTTCGATAAAACAGGGCAATACTAAAGCGGTTATCGACAATTATATCCGTTTTAACTATTTTTAATTTAGCTAATCCTATTTAGGTGATCGTCTTTTATAAGTAGGATATCTGTCGTCCCCTTTTAATGTCTCACTTACAAAAGGCCTAGGGTATCTCTTAGCGCACTTACCTTTGGATTTAATAAACCACATGGGCCATGCACCATATTAGATTTTATAATAAAGAACAGCAGTGGATCTTAATCGTTATTTCAGTCTACTTTGGATTGATGGTAAAGGTTACCAGAAGATCTTCACCGTATTTGAAAATACATGGCATTTCTTTTTTTGTATGTAGGAGGGCTTCCTGTAAAAGAAGATGGTAAAATGACTATTTGGCTCAATTGTCTAACGTCTGCATCACTGTTTAGAGCATCTTTAATACGTATGTACTCTCAGCTTCTTTTGGTTAATTCGGATGAAATTAAGCCGTTCTGATTCCATTTTTGCGTACATGTCCACTAAATACTGATTGTAGAGCTGCCGAAAATAACGTATGAAGTTCATTTTATTTTCTCTAACCATTATTCTATATGCATAGGAATTCATTTCTGAGACAGTTGTTGGCGAACTAAATCGTTTAATCTTAATGTATGTGATAACCATCCTCTCCATATGGAAACATTAGAGGATATTGTAGAGCATCATAACATCCATGAATTTCTGAGATTCGTACCAGTTGGTTACTTTTGGAATTTAAAACAATATCTCTGTTTTCGAAATCTTGGCCCACTATTAATACTGCTACTTCATTGTTAACGGGTGCACTGTAACGTCCCTTATTATTTTGATGTGCAACTTTGTCTGAATGAATGATAATTTGAAATATTTTATCGTTATCAGAACACTCTTTATCGATTGCCGTTTTAAAGCTATTTACATACGAATTTTGAAATTGTAACATTTTTTGTAAATCACGAACTACATCTGAATTTAGAGAGTGAATCAGAAGTGAACCAGCTAAGTAGTACACTTGTCCCTGAATTTTAAAAGTGGGCATGTAACTTTTGTCTGATACAATTTTTGCAGCTCCAAAGGATGTCATTTGAAAAGCATTATTATAATTTTTAACCGATGAGAGAAACAGTTTAGATCTAGGATCTGTGCCAGTTAAAAGCACTTTAAGTGGTTGAGGAGGATCTCTTAATGGTTCAAGGTTCAATTTACCATTGCAGCAGCACATACCTGGTGTCTCCACTTTCCATCTAACAGATTTAGAGTGGGAGCAGAGTACGGGCATGAATCCAATTTGCATATCACTGTCATTGTGGTACTGTATGCATGGATCATAGTTAAAAGCGGAATTTTCCTTACACTTCCAGGGAAGTTCACGTGATTTTACTGACGTTATGCGTAAATTTTCTAATCTATCAGCTTTTTCCTGATCAGATTCATTCATTCTCTTCTTTTTAGCAGCTGACCGAACTTTTTCTAATCTACCCGTTTTTTTTATCGGATCCAGCAGCTATGTTACTAAGAAACCTGGCATGCTCCTTTTTTCTTCGTTCTTGAGTTTTTTGTTCGTTTTCAGATGCCCTTTCTAAACATTTTCTGGAAGCTTCACTTTCATGTTTTTTGGGTCTCCCCCTTTTATTTTTTATTGGTCTTTCGATAAGTAAAACAATTAATTGTCTACTTTCAAAAATGAGCTTTAAGTGATTTCGCATCAATGAAATTTCAAAATTTTATTCAGATGGATTAATTCCGAAGGCAAAAGAAACAACAAATGCCATGTAGAAAACTCCACAATCGGTTCCATTTGTCTGTTGTTGGACACTCTCATAAACAACGGGAACAGAAAAGAAAGTTGTTCATCAGTTAACTTAAAGCGTTCTGTTAGATTTAAACTATCATACACGTGAATAATGGTTCCGTCATAGTAGGTACAGATCCAATGGGTGACATTCGTTGTAGCAGCAGAAGGCAAGATTTGAATATGTCTTTGTTCGTTGGGAATGGGAATAATATTTTAATAAAGGTTCCATATTAACAGAACATCCTGTGGTTGAAATTCTGTATCTTTAGTAATATTTTGTATGCCATTTCTTTTCAGCAAGAAATTATTTCTGAAAATAGTACGAGAAATAACAGGATACCTAAAAATATGAGGATATATTAATTCCGTAAATACAGAAAAAATCGTGAAATCAAAAGTAATCAAACGCAAAAAAATAATCAAACAGAACATTGTCTTAAAAAATCAACAATTTTTCGAAACTCAACTGTTTCACTGGGTTCAACAAATATCAGTTGTCCACTCTTAAATAAAGTTCTTAAAAGAACTGTTTGTAAATTTGTAAAGAATAAATTGCTATTCTTTATCGTATACAATAAACAAAACGTCGACACCACTAATCACAAAACGAACCACTCAAGAGCACTTTAGACCAGTTGACTGAGGTTAAGTAGGTTCGTTCCGTGTGTGTGTGTGTGTGTGTGTGTGTGTGAGTGTAGTCTGGGGATATTGAAAGGGTACGACGAAACATACCAAAGTGATGACGTCGCATCCGGCCGGTTCAACATAATTCAGACGTAAGGAACTGATTTTCCGCCTTGTTTTTAGAATTCCTCTGCCTCGCTTAATTATCACGTTATCAAAATACGACAAACTTTACCATACTGAACATATTTAAACGAATATCAAATATTAAACATATTATATTGGTCTGAAATAAGAATTGATTATAATATTAGTCTATATTAGAGTGAAATATTGGACTGTGAAAAAAACCCGGTGTGTTATTTTGCTGAACGCTGCGAATACAGTATTGGATAACGGAAATGTTAAACTTCTATCGTGTAGAGAACAAAATTCTGTACAAAGAAGTCCCTGACGACATATACTTAACTCTAATGGTTCGGCCCCCAGGGGTGATCGCTTGCGAAAAAAGTAGCGAGAAATTCGTAAATGGCGAATGCCAAGTGGTCTGACGCGTATAGTGTGACAGGTGGACATATTAGTGGAGTTGATCGGCCTATTTCCACAGTTTATGCTTTTTGAGGGCGACGTTTCGGAAACGGACTCTGCTTCCGTCATCAGACTTAGTCCTGAGAAGGACTGTTTTCGCACATATGCTCTGGCGAACTTTTTTGTAGAGAACTCTGGGGTCTGATACTTTTCCTGGGGGTTTGAGCGGAAGCAGGACAAAAAAGGTCTCTTGTGTTTTTTCGCTCCGAGGTCCCATTTTCGCTGGGAATTTCCAGACAAATAAACATACTTTCAGCTTTATATAGTAGAAGATTATGAAACAAACAAGTAGGCCACCTTTTAGTTCCATTTTGCATGTATAAGCGGATGCTAATTTATCGTAGTATCAATACCTCTTTTTATTTTGTTGTAGTACATGACTATGTCTGGTTCCTTGTGCTCATGAGAAGACACCCTCTCGTCAAGATGCATTGAAGACAAAAGTAACACGGCTTTAGCTTTTGGTAGTACATAAAACCAAGACAGGCCTGTCTTCTTTATTATCAACTCATAGCGATTTATAATACAAAACCTCTTAAGAGACATTGTAGCTCTGAATATAAACTACCATCAGTCTATTTCTTCTTCAACAGCAAATTATTCATCACTATCATTCAGTTCCAAATTTCCCATATCATCTTCACTTCCAGAATCCTCTTCTGAAAGTTTTCGTAATTCGTCCTTTTCTGTAGGTCATTTTATATGCGCAATTTCTATATTTTACATTATAGCAGATTACACGTTTATTTTATACTAACACTGTAAACCACAATATCACTTATTGAAATGAGACACCATTCACAACCTCACCAACTACCGACTGAAGACATGGCGTCGGTTAACGGAAATAACGCGCACAACAATGCCATTTTGCATCCCCTCTAAGTAAATAACATGACCTACTAGATTTACGAGACTTGGCGATACGTCAGGTCTAAAATCTAGTAGGTCGTGGTAAAACACATGATGGGTACAAGAAACAATAAGTGTGTTTCTCTTAATCTAAACAACTGTCATAATAATTCTTCTAGAAATAAAACCGCTAATTTGTGTATAAATATCAACTTTAGGATAACATAGAAACATTATATTAACATTAGTTATAAAAATTATACAGTAATTCAAATCTGGCAAATGGGTCCAGGCGTACCCATAAACAGTAGGACGGTTAAAGCAAAAGTTCTGTGTGAATCATTTTTTAAAATAAATTTTACTGTCTCTAAAAAAACTGCATTCCTTGTAACCCAACCTCTCTTACGATAAGGTTATCACTCGGATTGAGGCCACATGCTTATTGTAGTCTAATCGGTTTATTACTTAGCGTTGAAAAATTTTACAAAGAGTAATGATATTATTGAATTAAAGATTATGGTATCTAGATTACATGAGGAAATTGTCGAACTAAAGTCCCAGAGAAATAATAGTGTAACTTATTTGTACCTTAATGAAAATTTAACTCAAGAAATTAATGAGCGCCAGATGCGAGCTAACAACATTATTTTTTTCAATGTCTAAGAATCAATTGCTTATACAGTGGAAGGTCATTGTTTAAAGGTCAATTAAAGATCTACGAATTGATGAGACTCTTTTACCAGTTAAAATAGTTAAATATCATAAGCATGTTATTCTAAAGACTCGCCAAATGAAGACATAAAATGGCTCAAATTGGACTTCAGACACCTTACACTTGCCCTAAAGCAAAGCTAAAAATCGGGGATAAATATAGTCCCACCACCACCACCTAAACTTATCCGGAAGATTATCTTAAGCTGTGTATGAAACTCATAGTTTTCTGTGTAAACTTCGTAAGACCCCAAGTACAAGTAAAGAACACCTAAATTTGAAAATAACATTTAAATCTTCTATTCATCTTTGAACTGATTAGTAGAAGTATAATCTGATTAAATATTCCCCCCAATCCTATATAATCGAAATAATTTAAGCATTAGACAAAGGTCTTTTGTTTAATCGTACTACGCAGGTAGACACATATGTTTACATTGATTGTGTGGAATTTTCCACATTCTTATATTATTTCTACACTAACTGGTTTCAAACTAATTGTTATCTAAATTTTATTGCATCTCACGGTTACAAAAGAATAGTTTAAACTAACAATTAACAATTTACATTTAAATAGCTTAATTTTTGGACATTTCTTTATTTAAAAAAATTTTAAATTTATTTTTGTTTACTGCATACTGTGGGCGTTTCTTAACATAATAATTTGCAAATAAATCGATGTTTCAATTTCGAACTCATTTGCTACACACGAAGTGACCCTTAAAGAGCCCAAACATAGCTGCCACTACTTGGGCTACACAAGGTCACGTTAGTATATTCAGAAACACTGTATATAAGAGCGACCTCTGCAGCGTGATACAAGAACCAAACTGTACGTATAAAAGGTATATTAGGGGGCCCACTTATTTCATTAATCACTTTCTTTTATTGTAATTTAAGACTTAAATTTCATTTCATAGAAAATTTAAACTTTCTACTAAGATTTTGCCTTTGTGTAAAGTAGATTATTTTACGAAATTATTAATTGTTTATTTGCCTTAGGAATTGTTGCATTTTACAAACTATAACATTTCATTGTTAAGTAGGTAATTGAATTTATTTTAATACTACATTTCCTTTGATACGATATCACGGTACATTTGTCATTTTAATTTGCACTTTAGTCAAAATTGTTATTAACGACAATATTGTACATAAATTAGGATTTAAACTTTGTTTTGTATGCTGGTAATTCGACAGCAATTATTTTAACATCTTCCGAAGCTACCGTAGCGGATTATATCGCGGAAGTATAATCCGATATTATCTTTTCTTACTCAACGAAGAGATAAATCTTTGCTGGCGCCCTAACGTATAGTATTTCCTTCTTTACTAACGTAAGATCATCAGCGAAGTGGACCTGCCTTCGCAGATTTCAAATATTTATGAATTTATGAATAAATATGAATATGAATGTGAATGTGAATGTTAATGTGAATGTGAATGTGAATGTGAATCTGAATGTGAATGTGAATGTCAATGTGAATGTGAATATGAATATGAATATGAATATGAATATGAATATGAATATGAATATGAATATGAATATGAATATGAATATGAATATGAATATGAATATGAATATGAATATGAATATGAATATGAATATGAATATGAATATGAATATGAATATGAATATGAATATGAATATGAATATGAATATGAATATGAATATGAATATGAATGAATATGAATATGAATATGAATATGAATATGAATATGAATATGAATATGAATATGAATATGAATATGAATATGAAATGAATATGAATATGAATATGAATATGAATATGAATATGAATATGAATATGAATATGAATATGAATATGAATATGAATATGAATATGAATATGAATATGAATATGAATATGAAATGAATATGAATATGAATATGAATATAATATAATTTAGTGATATCGTATATATTAATAGTAATATATATATGTATATATGAAATAATATAATATGAATATGAATAATATATAAATATAGTTAGATCTTCGGCATGAGTACTACCGTTTATTCAAAAATAGAAATAATGACGGTATATAACAGAAAAATGAAAAAGACAAGGAAATACTTAAAAGAGATGATGGAAGAGAAGAATCATGAAATAATAATCATAGGAAGGGACTTTAACGCGAGGATAGGGCAGAGGGGGGAATACAAGGTAAATAAAGGGACAGTGAAAAGACCAACAAAGGACAAAATCAAAGAAAGAGGGAAAAAACTTCTAGAAGTGTGGTATGAAATGGGGTGGAAATAATGAAGGGGAAAAGAGAAGAAAGAGAAATGGAGGAGTATACATACATAGGAAGGAGGGGAGAATCAATAATAGATTACCGTTATAATGAACGAAGAGGCTGGTAAAAAGGTGAAGGAATTTAGGTTTGGGGAGAGGGTCGAACTGGATCACCATCTACTGGAACTGATAATGGAAGGGGGAGTAAGATAGAAGCGGGAAAAGGAAGATAGTACATAACAAAAAAGGTATGGTCAGGGGAGAGTATAAGGAAGTACAAAGAAAAAATAGGAAAAGCAATATGAGAAGGGAAGGCAAGAAGGTGTGGAAGAAATGAGAGAGAAAATTGAAGAAGCAACGGAGAAAAATCAAATTTAAAAGGTAGAAGAGGGAGAAAGGTAGGGATGAAAGAAGTGGTCGGATAGACAATGCAAGGAGGACAAGATGAAGGCAATAAGAACACTAACACAATGGAAAAAAGAGAAGGTAGACAAAGAAAAATATAAACAGGCAGTAAACGTGCGAGATTAAAAAGTAGGAAAACAAAAGGAAACAAGAAGGACATATTAAGGAAATAAAAACTTAATATGTATGGAAATATTTTCTCAAACAAACGGGAATACAAATAAGGGAGTGAGAGAAATACTTCAGGAATTTTCTGAGAGGGAACAGAGACAGGAAGCGGAAGAAAAACAAGGAAAAAAAGTAGACAAGTAGACGAAGAAGGAGAAGAAATAAAGGAAGAGGAAGTAAAAGAGGCAATACTGAAAGTGAAAAAATTTAAAGGGGCGGGTAAAGACAGAAAAGGAGTGGGTATATGGAGGGGAGGGGAAAAGGCAGCAAAAAGAATGACGAAAACTATAAAAAAATATGAAGAGGGGAGGGTCTCCCGGGGAGATCGATAGAACGTGTCATATGTCCGGTATACAAAAAAGGGGACAGAAAAGAAGTAAAAAATTACAGGGGTGTGATATTATTAAACGCGGCACACCAAATATGTGACTGTGTAATAAAGCTACAAGAGAGAATAAATTACTGCCAGATGCACAGAGGAAGAAGTGACAGACAATATATATATATATATATATATATATATATATATATTATATATATATATATATATATATATATATATATATATATATATATATATATATATATATATATATACAGGGTGAGTCAGTTTTTTGTAGACAAACTTTAACAGGGGATAGAACACATGTTTCTAAAAACAAAAGTTCCTATAAACATATGGCGTAGAGGGCTTCGTTTCCGAGATACAGGGTGTTGAATATAATTTTTTTCTCAAATTTTCATTATAACTCATAAACGAATGCTTAGATTTTTTCATGTTGGGGGATAATGTCTATTAATTAAGGGCATAAAACAAGCGATAAGAATGTTCACAAACTTGCACAGTGGCGGACTGGTGGGGTGCTCAACCCTTTCATAAACAGAACTTCTACGCCAATGACTATTTTTAAAAAACTGTTATTTTCATTATCTACATACAGTTTAACAAAAATAATGTACCTTCTTCTGTTTCGAAATTCCTGTGCGTTTCCGAGTTATTTTGATTTTAGTGTTTGATGTGGTACTAAGTTAAGTAATGTGTTTTATGTGAATAATTGAATGTAAAGTTTTTAATAAAAAAGATATAATAAAACATTTAGAGCCATTTTAGTACCTAACGATCGTTTCTTTAAAATTTCAAATACATTTTCATTCATAAATAGGTAGGTTATCGCTTTTTCTAGTATCCATTGTTATTATCCTCGTATAAAAAGAAATGCATAATTATTATTGTTATGCGGTCAATACTTTTTGTATAATTATGTATGTATCAATTTCGCCATAAACATGTATGTAGTTTTAAGTGAGATTCTAATAAGTTATAGACCGCTGCTCACTTGCTCTCATTAAAGAGCCGCCACTGTATCAAGCCATACTCAAATACAAGACTTTTGTAAATTGAAATCTGTTTAGTACACTTATTTTAACAATCCTTATTTATTATTGTAACAATACTTAATTAATAATTGTGAAATTAATAAGAATTCTTAGCAATAATGATTTATAAATAAATAACAATAACACTAGTATAATAAAATTAGACAGTTTGTTCAAAATGTAAACCGTTCTTTTCAATACACATTTCACAGCGACGTTCAATAGAACGTCTTAAGTTAATTAAATGATGCACCTTTATTTCATTACAAGCATCTCTGATGCGATGGTGAAGTTCTTCAAGTGTATTAACCGGAGTGGTATACACTTTTTCCTTCATGAATTCCCATTCAAAAAAGTCAAGTGGCGTTAAATCGGGGGATCTAAGAGGCCACGCCACTGGACTTCCACGACCTCTCCACCTCCCCGGGTAGTTATTGTTTAGCCAATTTCTTACATTTCTGCCATAATGGGCCGGACATCCATCAAGCTGAAACCAAGAGTGTCCTCTTAAATTCAAAGGAATGTCTTCCCACATATTAACATGTTCTTCTTCTAAAAATTGTAGGAAATTTTCTGAATTTACACGTTGTGGCAAGAAATAAGGTCCAACACGTGGTTGCCGTAAATTCCAATCCAGACATTTGTACTAAATTCATGTTGAAAACTTCTTGTCGAATGGCATGTGGGTTTTCATGTGCCCATATATGCAGATTGTGAAAGTTTACGATACCACGACGAGTAAAACAGGATTCATCAGTCCACTATATGTTGGATAAGAAATCTCTATTATTTTGAATGGAGTTAAGAACCCACCTACAATAATTAAGTCTTCGTTCGGCGTCACCTGGACATAAACCATGAACAGGTTGAAAATGATATGGGCGTCTGTGATCCCGTTTTAAAACCCGGAAACTTTATTTTGGGAAATACCAAGAGCAACAGCAGTACGTCGAGTACTTATCGTGGGTTCCTATTAAATTCATGCAATATACCCTCTCCAATTCTATCTCGTCCACGGTTGTTCTGTCGGCCCCATGTACATTTTTCAAACCTGGTTAACAAATCGACGATGGATACTCACAAAAACGGAATGATGAGGTTGTCGTCTATTTGGAAATCTTCTCCGATACTTAGCTGCGTACCTTGAATTCCATTTGCGAACCCATAAATAAAATGAATGTCGGCTTGTTCGCTATTTGTAACTGTAAACGGCATGTTACACTAATTAAAAGCTGGCAAATCAAATGAAATAACTTTTAACTTAAAACAATAATTAATAACAGTGAAATTATTCAAGATGAAGCAAGTGTTTGTAAAAATCAAACTGTCGTTTCAAAATATAAAATTTAATACTTTTTTTTTTCCAAGGAGTATCATATTTTGTTGCAATGAAATAAGGGTGCATCATTTAGTTAACTTAAGACGTTCTATTGTACGTCGCTGTGAAATGTGTATTGAAAAGAACGGTTTACATTTTGAACAAAGTGTCTAATTTTATTATACTAGTGTTATTGTTATTTATTTATAAATCGTTATTGCTAAGAATTCTTATTAATTGCACAATTATTAATTAAGTATTGTTACAATAATAAATAAGGATTGTTAAAATTAGTGTACTAAACAGATTTCAATTTACAAACAGTGGCGACTTTTAATGAGAGCAAGTGAGCAGCGGTAATAACAGTTTTTTAAAAATAGTCATTGGCGTAGAAGTTCTGTTTATGAAAGGGTTGAGCACCCTCCACTCCGTCACTGTGCAAGTTTGTGAACATTCTTATCGCTTGTTTTATGCCCCTTAATTAATAGACATTATCCCCAACATGAAAAAATCTAAGCATTCGTTTATGAGTTGTAATGAAAATTTGAGAAAAAATTATATTCAACACCCTGTATCTCGAAACGAAGCCTTCTACGACATATCTTTATAGGAACTTTTCTTTTAGAAACATGTGTTCTATCTCCTGTTAAAGTTTGTCTACAAAAACTGACTCACCCTGATATATATATATATATATATATATATATATATATATATATATATATATATATATATATAAAGAAAGGAAGGTTGTCCGGAATGGATCTAGGGAAAAGGAAGCTGCTATTTCATAAATTAATCAAAAATGTGGTTTTATATGTGGCAGAAGTGTGGGGGTGGATGGAGCAAAAAGAGATGGAAGAATTACAAAAAAAGACTACTGGAAATGGGTACTGGGACATAATAAGGAAACACCGGGGAATATTATGGAAGAGGAAGTGCAGAAAAAAAAAATAAGGGTCGCGGCGGCAATAAGGGCAATAAAGTATAAGGAAAAAAAGAGAAAAAGAACGAAATGTATAATATTACAGGCGCTGGAAAGAGATAAAGGAAGGGAAGTGGGGTCAGTGTAAGAGAGGACAAAATAAGAAGAGATAGGGACGTACCAAAGCAACAGACACGGGCAAAATAATCTAAACATAACGTAAACTATAGAAAGATTAAACGAGAAGGGATACCAGAATATCTAAAAGGAGAAAGGACAAAATGAAAGAAAAAAATGATAGCGAGGTTCAGATTCCGTAATGAAGAGTTAGGAAACAAGTATTTCAGGAAAGTGGAACACATGATAAGCAGATTATGCGGGGAAGGGGTAGGGAATATGAGACATACGATAAAAGAGTGTTGGGAGTTGAGGGAGGATGACAGGAGGAAAAGGGAAGGGGAGCGTTGTGAATGTAGAAAATGTGAAGAGATAAACTTATATACTACCGTTTATTCAATAAATCGTATTGAAAAATAGTTTGAAAACAATTGCAACCGAAAGACGGATGTACTTAGCACTCAACAATATTACAAATGCCAATGTACGAAATGTGGCTGTTTGTTTTTATATATTTTCGTAACTTTGACAAAATTGAGCGTCATATCTCACTTATAAAGGCAATAAAGTACGTAGAAATCACCACATTTTAAGTAGTTGTGTTTATCCGAAAGTGGACAGCTAACCTTGCCTGTAGCACAGTTTAGTTTAACACAAGACAAATAATATATGAACCAAAATAATTGTTTATTCGTAGAGGTTGATGTAATTGGTACACACGTGTAAGCTTTCTGCAATCAACAATCACTAGAAGAACATTCCAGTTGTCGAGGACCGAGAAGACGCTCCTCTTAAATCTGTAGAACTATAACAGAAACTTTGCACCTTACTTATTTAGTATGTATTAAGCGATTACAATAATGTGACCAAACACTATAACAAGCAGTAGCAATACTTGGTGTTTACACTATTATGTACAGAGATGGGCTTGCTATACATCGCAATTACTTACACTTGAACAATTTGTATGGAACTGGAAATAGTGCACTGATACTAGACACTACAGAAATTAAGCTTATGTTACATAGGTACCAATTAATGCAAACATTGCATGTATGTATATTTTTATATGTTTCAAGTCATCAATAACAATATTCTATTTCATTTAGATTAAAAAAACGTTTCGAATCAAATTATAGTAATCCACCAATTCGTTATATCTCAGCAAATTGTATATATATATATATATATATATATATATATATATATATATATATATATTTCAGAAATAGATAACTAAACTTTCAACAAATCGTTTACCTACGTTATGTGAATTAAAATCCGAAAGCATTAAGTATAAACCTCATTAATCCCATGAGGTATAACTTGTAATACCAAGTTAACCTAATTGGTTTTCAACACTCAAATGAGGAATCTCTTTTGTGTTAGAAGTTTATCCGTAACACAAACTGATATATAGGTAAGTTAATATAATGGAATTAGAGCACGGTGGAGTGCATACTAAAATTGTTTGTATTAATTCTGTAATGTAATTATTCTACTTCTGTAAGTCTTAACTAATTTACAGATTGGTTGCTATCTAAACTATGTTTGTTTTCGGTTAGATTTCGTAAATTCGTAACAATTTCAGAGTTTCTTATTGATAGCAAAAGTTAGCGTGAAACATAAATGTTTTTTTTTGTGATATTGCAAAGTTATAGATACATACTTTTGCTGGATGTGTTTCATTACAAAAGTTAATTAGTTATTTATATCATTTTATCGTTTAATCTCTGATTAGACACTATACAGTTTTATATTCAAGTACATAATGGTATTGTAATCACCAACAAGCCTACGAGTATATAAGAACGTAGTAGTACAATTATAACAATGGTTGTGTATTTAATTGTGTTTTGGTAGCTTTTTCGATTGATTAACTCGCAAAATAGAGGTTATTGGTTTTAATTGTATATAGTTATTTAGGCGAATTAGAAAACGGGTGAAAATTAAATAATTAAGTATATTGAAAACAAAAAGCTTCATGGCGTTTTCTATGGTACACAATTTGACTTAATGCAGTTTCAATTTAGTTTACTGCCTTTTACTTTATATACAGTGAGAAGTGATAAAATTTAATTAGCAAAAGTCAAAATTGTTAGGCATGGCATTACCCAAGCAATTAAATAAAAATTGTGGTTTGTCGTACTAAACTCCTTAGTTGCTGAAATTTTTTGTTCACGGCAAAAATAATTTATAAATGTACGTAGTATGATTTTGTTATGTTTTTTACCTTTAACATGTGAAACTAGATTCATTTTCTTTGTAACTTATTAACTCAACCTTGAAAATTAATTATTAAACGTGATTTACACGGGAGTCTCTATTTGACTACTTCATAACCCGGTTAAATCAAGACCGCCTCTTAAAATTTTCTTTTTATTTCTTCTGTTTAAAATTGCCGATCGTCTTCTGGGAAGCTATTTTGTAACTTTACGGCCATTGTTTTGAAAGTGATTAGATTTTGGTTTAGTTACAGTTCTGCATTTCTTGTCTTTCTGTAGCTGATAACCTAATGCGTAATCATATTGTCACTCAACTTTAATGTACCTTGGAATATCCAATGTCTCATTTTTTACTGTCTAAATTTGAGAAATAAATTAGATTTAACTGTTGCTTTTGTCCAAAATTCAATGTTTCTTAGTTTATTGAAACTTAAGATGTATTCTAATAGTGGACAAGTTTTTGACTTCGATACGTTATGCTACTTTAGGCTAATGGACTTACATCGTGTTACATTGTACTTCTTGTACCTTTGGGACCATGTATGTGAGTAAGTGGAATATTTTTCTAGATATAGCTTTGTTTAGGTATTACTTGGACGTATAGTAAAAGTACGTGATCGTTTAATGTATTTATTTTTAAATGAAAAATTAGAAGGTCTGCTACAACCTTACTGCTATATATTTTACGTAGCATTTTCTTTTTAGTATTACATGCATTATGAAACAATACATTACAAAAAACTTGTGAGTTGAGCTTCGTAGCTTTTCTTTCATAAGAAAGATAAAACAGATTGTACAATGAGAATTTTTTTTAAGAGATTTAAAGGTTGAATTCCTTTATAAGTTGGATAGCTATCAGAAATATTTTAATGTGATCATATTTTGGATTAATTTCGTTAGTTAATATTATTGAACTCTAAGCTACTATAAAATTATTTAGTGCAGCACATACTGAATAAAATGCTATATATAAAGGTTTGTCATTGTTAAAACATCGATTTTTCCAGGCAGAAATAAACAGGTTGAAAGATATCGATGGAACTGTTTATTGTTAACACTAAACATAACTTAGTTATAGGCTAACTACGGTTATGATGCGATCATTCGACCTACATTCTAAAAATATTTAGGTATATACAGAGTGATTGACAAAAATATGCCAACCCAAACCTGTTTTTTTAATGGAACACCCTGTATATTTTTTGTATTTTTGGATTCACATTTGGAATAAAAATATAGAAATTTGTATTCGTATCACTAACCGTTCTGCAAATATCGTCACTTTAGTACCAAAATAGAGTTAACTTTGGAACCACGATGCGAGCGTTGTCACCACGATTTTGTAAATCTGTTTATAACACCGACTATTTTTTTTATGACTGTGGACCTGAACAGGCTAAATTTGGCCTATCGTGCTAAAGCACTCAGGAACACTCAGGAGAATGGATAGAGGGATAATGAATTGCCAATAGATGCCTATGAACAGCTACCTTAAATTTTCTCATATCATAAGCGAGAGGAAAACTGGAACTAGGGAGATCATTCCAGAGTTTAGAAGCCGTGTAGAAAAATGTGGATTGCGCCCATTTGGTACGACAAGTGGAGATTTGTACTGCATACTGATGATGTGAGTGAGCGAACCGAGTGTTTCTCGCAAAGATAGCCCGAGATGGTATCAAAGAATATATTTCAGCAGCACAATAGTCGTTGCAATAACGATAATACAAAGAAAGAACTGAAACCGTCCTTCTATGCTCAAGGGACTGTGTGTGAGAAGTTAAGGACGGGTCATTTATAAGCCTAATCGCTCTCTTTTGAATACAATCAACGATATCGAGAGCGTATTGGGGAGCACTAACCCAGAGGTGGGAATTATATTCCAGATGAGGCCGTATTTGGCCCTTATACAGCAGAAGGAGTTGTCGGGAGGTAAAGTACTACTTAGATCTGTACAAAAAGCCCATTAATAATAGTCTACTGGCAAACAAACTGGAAAATTTTTCGAAAACATGTAAAGCTATACAGAAAGATTAACTTACGCGAAATGTAACTTTTCTCCATTTTTTCAATTGAAACACCCTCTATATTTTTTCACATTTCGATTTTCCGTGAAAAGTAGAGACTAATTGATAAAGGTTTCAAAGTCAGATTGTGGGTTTATTGTGTTTAGACATCAAGGGATTTTTTTTTGTTAATTTAGGATTAGTAAAGTATAGGAGTTACTTTGATTTCGCAACACGATCATAATTTTGTGCCTAGTTTGTAAAATAGTTAGCAAGTTATCACAGGATTAGGATAACGCAATACATCATCTTTAAAGAGGTGTAAAATGGTATGGATATCATCTTTTAATATTCAATAAACGCATTTAAGGTTTAGTGAACGTTGTTTTAAAGTCTAAATGGGTTTGACGTGGTTAGCAATTTAATTGAAACCATTAGTATAGTGAATTACAGATAACAGTGATTGCCAATTAATTTGAAGCTCAAAAATTTATTTTAGTAACGTATAAAGTAATGGTCGAGATTTTAGAATTAATTATATATTGGATAAATTTTATATTTTCACCATATACCAAAGAAAGATTGATTATTGTCATTACTAACAAAAGAAACAATTATTTGAAGCTAATTCTGTCACGCCTTTTTTTTTTTGTTTTTGTAAAATGTATACCTTAGGAAGCAATTAACTTTTATAGTTCTTTGGATACAATTTTCGGTTGTGTGGTAAAGTATTCACAATACTTACACAAGACGAATTACGGAATGTTTCCAAAAAGTTTTCATTACCTAAAGGTCTGTACCATAATTCAATTACCGAATTGGTTATACTTTACCTTAGCTGGTTTGCAAAGCAATTAAATTATTTATGATTAGTGAGCGAAGGCAAATCATTAATGTTCGAAAGTATAATTATTACCACTGTGTTACTAATGATTTGCAGAATTATGTACCATAGATTATTTGTGCAGTTTTTTGTCATTGATGCAACCAGTAAGAAGCGTTGCAAATATTTTGAACTTTTGCTTTTTTCAAAATTTAGTTAGTGACGTTTTATTCATTATTTCTAAAACAATTAAAGTAAATGAACTTATTCAGACCAAGGCTGGTGTATACATCTTTTAAGAGCTAAATATAGTTTCTAGAATTTTATGATTAATTATTTTCTTGCTTTCTGTGATCATTTAACAAGTGATACCAGTTTTAGCCTGAGGCAAATCCAGAACACAGTGACGCTAGTGCCGATTGTTAAGAGTAAGGTTTTAAAGATAATCAGAAGAAATCAGTCAACTAACATGGCAACAGTTAAATTTGCGTTTGTTGAGTTAAATAATTTATATATTTTATTAGGATTTTAATTCACACCTCTGTTCTGTCGTTAAAAAATCATATTAATAATGGGGCTGTTTGGTAGTAGATACCATACTGTAATTTATGTTATCATTTTGGTATGTAGATTTTATTTGCGGCTTTACCATTAAGAAACCGTTCGTAGCAAACTTTTAGCATGTACGCTATTATTAGGGCACTGTGCTTTTTTATCTACATTTTATGTAACACAATCTAAGAGAATTTATTGCTGCACACTTTGGGAAATGTACTTACACATTCACTTTAAGAATGAAACTGGTTTAGATCACCTTAACACTAGCATAACTCTTTGCTGGAATAAATGTTTAACTTGTGTCATGATATTGACAATTTATTGCTTGCCTAGTATTTCTTTTTTTAGGGTTGTTTTGGTCTCTGTCTACTTTTCTGTTTGATCCCGTACAGTTATTTGAGGAATTCAATTTACATCTGTTTTTGTCGGTACGCTTATGACTGTAATTGGCGTTTTTTAATGTAAGAACTTATCGTGATTATACAGGGTCCGCCAGTGAAGCGAGAAATTTTGAAGTACCCAATTTTTTCAAAAAATGTTTATTCTCAAAACTTTTTTTTACAGGTTTGAGTAGAGGAAAATATGCCATTTTATGTCTTAAAAATTATTCCGCTCAAATGGGAACCATGTCATTGTAAAATTTTCGGTTATTCTTTGATAGAGTGCGAGTAGTATTAGTGAAACATGCTTCTGCACTAAACGTTACAAGGTTTTTTACATAAAGACTTATCTTTCCACCGTTACAAGATTCAAGTCGTCCAAAAGTTGAAAGCCATTACATAGTCCGAAACTTACAGTGTGGTGTGCAATTTCATCATCTGGTATTATTGGGCCATATTTTTTCCAAGGCGATAGAGGAAACACCACAACTGATACGGCAAACCGCTACACACACATCGTCAGAACATTTGTGACGAAAGAGTTACCTAGGTTCCCGAACATCAATTACTTTTATCAAGACGGGACTACAAGTCATACTGTTCGCATGTCTATGACTGCTTTAAGGGAACTTTTGCTGGGCCGACTCATTTCCAAACATGGTGGCATTTCGTGGCCGGCAAGATCCCCTGATCTTTCAGCATGTGATTTTTTCCTTTGGGGATTTCTGAAGAGCAGGGTATACAATAATAGACTACAAAACTTACCCGAATTAGCAATAAACATTACACAAGAAATTGAGCGAATTCAACCTGTCCTGCTTCGCCGAGTAATGGAAATTTTTCAATCTAGATTAGAAGAATGTTTGCACAAAAATGTCTCTTATTTTTAAGACATAAAATGGTATAATTTCTTCTACCCAAACCTGTAAAGAAAAGTTTTGGTAATAAACATTTTCTGAAAATATTGCGTACTTCAATATTTCAAGCTTCACTGGCGGACCCTGAATATTTAAATTTTATATGATAATATGTCAAGTGCTGTTGTATTGTTGAGAAGCATTTGGGATTGGAGTTATAAAGCCAGCTGATATTGCTGATTCTAAACAAATGGTGGTAGCCCTGTCATTGAAAAACCTTGCCAAGTTGTATCATTGTGGAAGTTCGTAACATTTAGTATCGGAAGAATTTACATAGAACTCGCGCATAAGAGCTTGGATTAACTATTAATAACTTCTGTACTTAGGTACCTGCAGATGACATGTTACAAAAGATGTATTGCTCCAATTACCACGTAAAGTATGGTCATACATTTTGCAAGGTGTATTTCATTATTGTTTGTCACTCAAACGTAATTTGTGACACTGGTCACATTGATACCAATGCCTGCCTTAACTCTTATTATTTATGAATTATTTGATTCATTCATATTTCCAGTTATTTCTAATTTATTGATTTATTTATGTATTTGTTATTAAACTGTAGGTTATGTACTGTGTGTATGTATTGGTAGGTATTCCTTTATATTATATATATATATATATATATATATATATATATATATATATATATATATATATATATAGAACAGTAATAAAAAAAACACCATCATCGAAATGTTAACACAAATGCTATATAAATCAAAACATTCAAATCAAATTTATACCTAAAAGGCTGTGAAACTAGCTAGTGTCAGTAACGGCCTTATTAAAATTGTTGTAAATACGAAATCCCAAAATAACAAACGACTATGACAAAAATATTGCGTTCACTTGCGACGTATAGCCACATATAATTTTAATACCAATTCGCCAATATGATAAATAAAAAAAAACTACTCAGAGAAATTTAGAATCATCAAACTAATGAATACACGTGCACTAAAGGTTAATCGATACGAAAATCAAACGAGAATGTGAAAAGTCAGCATATTCAAACGTCGGCATACATAATAAAGAAATATAATACACAGAAATTTATTAAAATTTATAACCACTGCAAACAAAATACACATTTTTTAACAATCATTGAGTAAGGAGTTTTTTTCCACAAAAGAACGGGCAAATATCATTTTTCTGTCTAGAATCCTAAACGTTAGTTGTAAAATAATGATATAATTAACCCTGAACTAAAATGAAATAATAGAGAACCTTTGCTGCTGTACTTAATTACTTTCTTTCTGAAGGCACAGATATAGTGTTATAATACATTCATACAATTCTTATTAACACACACTTACCAAAGATAACTTTATATTTTCAAATGGAACAAAATAACTCACCTGAAGCAATAAAAAAAAATTAGTAACATTCTTATAGATTTTATTGCACTTGTGTTAGTAGTAGAACAGTCAAAAGCTTTATTTCTCCGTTAGGAATGTGGATGTTTAAGCTAGTCTAGACCACTTCGTAAAGTAACAACAAAAAAAGACAGAAAAAAGATAAGATTTCAAATTATATACATTACATACGTGTCGAGAAATTGAATTTAAGTATTGATTAGAGTAACAGCTATTTATGTTACTAGTTCAGAAGCGAGTGTGAGTCCTAGATGTCTATGTGGCCAGCAGAAAGCGTTCGGACGAGTAATAGGATATATTCGTAGACGTTGCCGGGTGTTAATAAAGTATATCAATAAATGGAATGTTTCTTAATACGAGCAATTATATATACCGCTTCTAGCTTCAGAGATTGAAAAGAACCGTTACTGAGTGCTGCCTAAAGTTAGGTATAAAGGTCGCTATTTCTATCGATGCAAGATATTGATAAATATGGTAATTTAGGTCATTGTTAAACATCAGTGTTTATATTACAAACATAATACAGAGAGTTAAAAAATGATATTCTAAAAATCTCATGTTAAAATGAAACAGGATGCGAATAATGAGTTTCAGGAATTCAATTCGTGCGTAACCCGTCACTTTACTGGACTTACTTTAAAAATAAAATGGTCTCAAAAATTGACAAAATAGAGGCGTATTTATTTGGTAGTAAATACTTAAATGCTTTAACGAATTTAACGTATTGCTTGTAATACGATTACAACATGCCGCTCACCTATTCACTTCATTCACCCCGGTTTTCAGAAAGAAGGGATGCTGTTACTGGAGCATCATATTCATGCCTATACTCTAAACTGAAAAATTTGTTCATAAACTACAGGGTATTCCAAGCGCATCTTGGAATATAGTAGGTATTACTTGGCCCTGATGAAGACAATAATATAAGTAATCTTTAAAATTAAAAACGCTCATTTAAAAACTTAACATTAACAGATATTTCAATCAATGGTTGAACTAATTTTTTTATTTATACATAATATGGTGTTAGGCTTCAAGCCTAATAATAATCTTTTGGAGGGGCGGCCGGGGGAGGTGTCTCGTGCCAGTCTGACTAATCTTGTTTCTGTCATTCTTGACATATGTTGGTTCCACTCTTGCTTTCTTCTTTTCACCCATTCTCCAACTCCTTGAATATCGCATTGTTGTTTTACTTCATTATTTCTAACTCTATAACGCCTACTCCTTCCCACAAGTTTTCGTAACGTTTTCATTTCTGTTACTTGTAATAGTTCTTTTGTTTTTACTGTCTCTGCTCGGGTTTAGACACACACACACACACACACACACATATATATATATATATATATATATATATATATATATATACAGGGTGTCCGAAAATGGTGTGTACAACGTTTCCTTCGTCAAAAATTAGGCGATTTGGGTAAACATACCTATATGCGAAGTTAAATAATTTCTTTTTTTCGAAATAATTTCTAAACGCTTCAACGGATTTTAACTAAATTGATATAATTTAACATAAATAGGAACTTTTTTCGATACGTAGAAAATTAAAAAATGATGTCCAAAACCCTACATTTAATCGTTGTCTGGTTACTCGGAAGGAAAGCGGAAGAAAGCAAATACACAAATTACATGAAAATGTTTTAGTTTCAATAAAAATTTTAATTTTCAATCACAATTATGGATGTTTAGCGCAATAAATTATTATGATAATTGTTCAAAGTGTTGTCCGTTTTTTTGAATGAATTAATTTAATTTTTCAGTACCGAAACTATAAGTAACTACTTACAATTATTAGTAGTTAGTATTACATTTAAACTTAATTTCGTCATTCGTGTCATTTGTTCTTATGGTCAGTGTACATTCTTAGTTCTTTACAAATTTTCATTTTAGATAACGTTGGCTAGGAAAGAAATGTTTTAGAAATCAAGGCCGTAGCCAAAAAAAATTCGGGACGGTCCCGATTTTTAATCGTGTCAATTAATGTTTTAAAAGTAATATTTGATTAACCCTTTGCGGCCTGAATTATGGGTTTAGCAAAAAAATAAATTTTTTTTGGGAAATTTTATTTATAAAGACGCACAAATGTGATTAATGAAAAATAAAACAATGTTTTTAAAACTCAAAAATATAGAAAAAAAGGTGGTCTACCGTAAGGACCACTAGGCCACAAGGTCATGTTACACCACATCATCGTGATGTAACTTGAAGCAATTTCTTTCCTTCTGCAGGCATAGTGGCACATTGCAACTTTGACAAATAACATTAGAGCGATGCACATCTTTCTTTGTGCTGCAATAATTGCACCTCCTCTTGGTGGAAAAAACAGGCATATGAGCATTTTTGTCGTACCGTTTCTCTGGTAACACTGTAATTTTATAGTTGTTCGTAGGTTTGCTGCAGGAGGGTCTGCCTCTTCTTGGGGTTTTTGGTTTAGCACCAATAAGTCCTGTTGCTACAGAAAGTCGGAGTTGTTTTAGTGATACACAGGTACCCTGAGATTTTGCCTTGAAAATGATAAAAGTATTTACGACACATAAGTCCAGAAAATAAAAAAATACTCTGTGCCACCATTTCTTACTCTTTCTATCTACTTCATACAAAGACTTGAGCATATCTGCTTTGTCCACCCCTCCCATGTATCGGTTGTAGTCCTTTATGACTTGCGGGCAAGGAATTTGTATTACCTCAATCCTGTTATCAACTTTCTGTTTTCTGTTGGCCAGTTCAACGTTAGCTGGACTATGAAAATTAGACCCCATCAGTACAGAGCGGTTATCCTTTCATTTCAAACACATTATGCCATTTTTCAACATCCTGTAATCAATGTCTCCTTGCACCATATTTTTGTCACTTTCCAGTACAGGAAGGTGTTTTCTGTTTTGGCGCATTGTACCACATCCATAAATTTTTTCCTCTTGAAGCCGAATCAAGAAAGGTATCGAATTGAAATAGTTATCATAGAAAATTTTATGATTTTTTCCTACGAGATCTCTACTCAAGTCTGGCACTACACGTTCCCCTAAATTATTTTCGGTGAGATTCTCCCTTTTTCCCGTATAAATCTGGAATTGATGTACAAAACCCGTTGTACTATCAGCTCTTATCCATACATTATATCCCCTTTTTATGGGCTTTTTTGGCATGTACTGTTTAATACTGGAGCGACCATTAAATTTGATCATCGACTCATCTATAGATTGATGTTGCCCTGGAGCCCATGATCGCTTGAACGTATCTGTTAGGCAATCCACTAGTGGTTGGTCTTTATATAATTTATTGTAACCTGGTTCGCCCTTCTTGGGTTGAATCAAATTATCATTGACATGAAGATTTCCCAGCAGCCAGCTAAAGCGATCTCGCGACATGAGTGAACTTATGTATTCATCACGTATCTCCTGTATGGAAGACCAATAGTATTTGTAGCTGGGAAGTTTCTTCAACCCCATCATAAGATTTATGCCAAGAAAAACTTTTACTTCTTCTTTTGTGGTTGGTGTGTAGGTTTTATTTGCTTGGGTGGCATAAAGATTAGTCTGGAATACTAACAATGCAACTAAATCTTCTGGAAACAATTGAAGAAATATTTCTAATGGTGTTTCACACTCAGAGATCGGTCCACTATGTTCTGAAAAATTCCGAACTGTTGGAGGGCTAAAGTTACGTCTCCAAACAATTTTTTCACGTGGATATGGCACAAAATTGATCAAAGGCACATCTTCTTCATCAAAATTATCTTCACCAGTGGTACCTGACGCGTCTTCATTCTCATCCAAAATTGAACGTATCTCTTCCTGATCTTGTTGCATAATAATATCTTCTTCAGTTATTGTGTGCTGGAAGTATGGGTCAATTTGGTATACCACGGCTTGTTCTTCTTCATCATCCGAGACAGAATCGCTGGCATCCGATTCAATATCAGAGGGAATTTCCTCAATTAGGCTATTGAAGTCATCGCCAGAGAGATTTTCTAAATTTTGTAATGTCCATTGTTTCTTTTCAATAAATTGACGAAATTTATCTGTAATCAATAGAAATATGACACCAACCCACCACCAATGCATAAGCAATAAAAGGAAACTAACAAAATTACGTGGGAAATTGTCTCCGGCGAAGAAGGACAAGAGTGAGATCCTATTCGAACATGCAAAAATATTTTACTATAATAGTATGGTGGCTCTAGCCGGACCCATGTGGCCTAGTGGTTCCGACAGGAACCACCAAATATTGACATCAACTTACTCTACATTTTTACTGGAATATTGAAACAGATACATTTAATTGATTCTAAGAACCATTAGTAATAAACAAAACTACTTACCGCTCATTTTATGCTAGGATTTATTAAATTATTAATACACAAACTAGTTCAGCACCAGACACTGAGTGACTCTGGCAAATAAGTGTCTGTTATTTCAAATCAAGTCGCGTGATATTTAAAACTATTCTTGTTTTCAATAGACGGCGCCACTTAGTACATCGAACACGTGCCTCAACAGAAAACCACTCAGCCTCAAAATTAATAAAAATTCAAGGAAAGGTGGTATCATTAAGGAACCACTAGGCCGCAAAGGGTTAAAGCAGTACTTATTGAATTAAAAGTTAAATTAACTCATTCAGAAAAACGAGGAACATTTTGAACAATTATCATAATAATTTATTGCGTTACAGCTCTTACAAATTTTTAGTTGGGCAAACGGTTTAGCGAAAATATTTTCTAAATTCCTACAAGTCTGAATCCGTAATTGTAACTTAACAATAATAATGTTTTTATTAAAAGTGGGCTATGATTTAGACAACTAATGAAAATAATGAACGATGACTTACTGTTACAACAAATGTTCAAAATGGCCACCATTTTGTTGTACACATGCGTTAACTCTAGGTCGAAAATTAAATTGTACTCTTCGTAGTGTAGCGGGATTTCGGATCCGGTGATCTTGCTGGCTGTCTTAGAGGAGCCTTCATTACCTCTTCCTATCCATCGATCTGTATAAATCGTATTTAAATACTGACGCACTTCTAACGAAAAATATGGCGGAGCACCATCATGCATAAACCACATACTCTGTCGTTGTAGTAAGGTAAAATTCTCTAAAAAATCGGGTAATGTTTTTTGCAACAAATTTAATTAATTATTTACACTACAATAACTGGACCTATAAGGAATTCGTCAATAATTCCTGCCCTCATATTAAATTTAAATTCATGTTCATGAGTAACTTTTGTTGCATGGGGATTTTCATGTTCATTATGTAAGTTAGTTACATCGGATCTTGTAAACGTAACTTTGTTGGTAAATAAAATTCTACTATGGAAATTCCGAGTTTCTGATATCTGATTTTCAATAAAATTGCAAAACGTTATGCGGAATCCTGGATCAATAGGTAATAAGTCTTGAATTTTTTGAACATGGTATGGATGTATAATTTGTTCTATTAAAACCTCAACAACTGATTTTGGAACAGCTAATTCCAGTTCCACGTGTCTAGTACTTACTTTTGGGTTTTCCTCAACTCTGTCTAAAATTTGTTCCTCCATATCTACTGGTCTTGTAGTACACTAGCGTCCCCAATCAAAAGTTCGTAACTTTAAACTACCATTCTCACGAAGATGTCTAGCAATGTTTTCAAAGGTTTGGGGATGCAGCACTATACGGTTACGACACCTTTCCCTGTAAATTCTAACACTCTCGCGATCACTATTAGTGTTAAGTTACAATTACTGATTCAGACTTGTAGGAATTTAGAAAATATTTTCTTTTGGATACGGCCTTGATTTGTAAAATATTTATTTTCTAGCCAGCATTATCCAAATTGAAAATTTGTAGAGAACTTTCTAAAAACGCGCACTGGCCATAAAAAGAAAAGACACGAATGACGAAATTAAGTTTAAAAGTAGTACTAACTATTAATAATTGTAAGTAGTTATTTACAGTTTCCATATTGACAAGCTAAATTAATTCATTCAAAAAAACGGAGAACATTTTGAACAATTGTCATAATAATTTATTGCGTTAAACATCCATAATTGGGACTGAAAATTAAAATTTTTATTGAAATTAAAACATTCTCATGTAATTTGCATATTTACATTCTCCCGCTTTCCTTCCGAGTAAGCAGACAATGATTAAATGTAGGGTTGAGTCAATTATTTTCTTGCGAAACTGTACATCTGACCAAAATTTTAGAGGAGTATGAAAAGTAAACAAAATAACCTATGGGTATAAAAAAATGAAAGCCATATCTACAGGGGGTAAGAAAATACATCTTTTTTTTGGACATCATGTAGATTTTTTCATTTTCTACGTATCGAAAAAAGTTCCCATTTACGTCAAATTATGTAAATTTATGTTACAACTCTATTTCCCAAATTTAGTTAAAATCGGTTGAAGCGTTTAGAAACTATTTCGAAAAAAAGAAATTATTTTAAAAACTTCGGATATAGGTATGTTTACCCGGATCGCCTTATTTTTGACCAAGGAACCTCTGGTTAAACGTTGTACACGCTATTTACGGACACCCTGTATATATATATATATATATATATATATATATATACACATATGTGTGTTTGTGTGTGTGTGTGTGTGAGTGTGAGTGTGAGTGTGAGTGTGAGTGTGAGTGTGAGTGTGAGTGTGAGTGTGAGTGTGAGTGTGAGTGTGAGGTGTGAGTGTGGGAGTGTGAGTGTGAGTGTGAGTGTGAGTGTGAGTGTGAGTGTGAGTGTGAGTGTGAGTGTGAGTGTGAGTGTGAGTGTGAGTGTGAGTGTGAGTGTGAGTGTGTGTGTGTGTGTGTGTGTGTGTGCGCGCGTGCGTGCGTGCGTGCGTGCGGGCGGTCGGGCGTGCGTGCGGGTGGGCGGGCCGGTGGGCGCGCGGGCGCGCGGGCGCGTGGGCGCGCGGGCGGGCGGGCGGGCGGGCGTGCGTGCGTGCGTGCGTGCGTGCGTGTGTGTGTGCAGTATGTCCCCGAATTGAGTTTACAAGAGGGCAAAATAACAAAAAATATTTTTATTTCAAAGAAACAGTATATAGGGTTTTGGTCTGCTTATATAGAAATGACTTTCTACCGAATTAAAGATGTCTTCAATATTAATACAGTGTGTTCATAAAATAAAAACGAAGGAAAAAGGATTTATTACTATTACGAAAAAATTACAAAGGGGGAAAAATTTCTGCTTGATACGAACAAATTTGTAATCAAATTTTCAATATTAATACAGTGTATCCTTAAATCGGAAAAACAATAAATCAGTAACATTTTCAACTATTCGATTAACACACCACCCCGCTCTGGACACAATTCAATTCTAAGTCGTAGCTCCTACTAACTGTTGTGGATTTCTTGAATTGTTAAAGATGCAATAGCATCTGTTATCCGATTTTTCAACATTTCCATATTATTAGGTAAGTGCTCCTTGTAAACAATTTGTTTTAAACGCCCCCACAAATAAAAATCTAAAACTGTCAAGTCAGGGCTCCTTGGGGGCCATAAAATTGGACAATTTCTAACAATGCAGTTGTCTCCAAACTCGCGATTTAGCCAGTCAACAACAATACTAGAATAATAGACCGGACAGCCATCATGTTGGGTGAAACTTGGCACGAGTCCGTTATTTTGAATTCCTTACAGTTTTTCTTAAAAATGTTTTGATATCTCTTACATATAGGGCAGTTTACCACAGGCGCGTCCTAAATATAAATACTTTTTAATTCGGTAGGAACTAATTTCTATACAAGCAGACCAAAACGCCCCATACAGTTTTTTTTTAATGAAAATATTTTTTGTTATTTTTCCCTCTTGTAAACTCAATCTAGGGACATATATATATATATATATATATATATATATATATATATATATATATATATATATATATATATATATATATATATATATATATATATATATATATATATATATATATATATTGTAGTGTACCGGACCAGTCCAGTGACTGCACAAAACTCGGATGCAAGAACAAAGTTAATGCGCGAACCTATATAAGCCAAATGATCGTCATGAAAAGCAGATAGGACCACTTACGTTGTGTAAACGAATTGTTACAGTGTATATGTGTTGCGGGATATAATAAACGTAACACAATAAAAGACAGTATATAAATTTATAAGCAAGTGCAATGTCGTTCTGCTATCTTTATTGCGGATTGAGGAAAACAACTACAAAAAAACCTCACTCTCTTTTACAATAAGAATAACAACATAAATAAAGTATCAGTATTAATTATAAATACCTAGATCAATACTTATCTACACTCTACTTTTATTGCCAGATTAAATTGCTATCATCTTACTTTAACCTTAATAAATCAATGTAGTACCAATTTAATAGAGGCCTGTATTTCACCACCAAGTTACGCAGTTAGCTAACTGTAGTATAAGTAAAACATCACGTCTGCATTTCGAATTAACGAACGAAAAGGAAACATGTTTCATAACAGGCACATACACAGTATTCTAACGAGGACATGCTTTAGTTTTGCCACGGTTATCTCCCATAATTCAGTTTTCCCCGAGAGCCGATTTTACGCTTCCACTACATTTACAAGAGAACATTTATGTTAAAATATGTTACATTGTAGGTGTGAATTGTCAAAGTAAAATATATTAAAAATGAAATCAAGAGACCTCTCTACATTAAATACGGTCTAGCACCGTTAGGCGCGCGCTTTTAGACGCAGAGTGATTAGGCGCGAGCTCTATTAGGCGCGCGAACTTTTAGGCGCCGGAATATTAGGCGGGGGTACAGTTAGGCGCTACTTGAATGATTCTAACATTACCTATGAAATGTAGTTTGGTAATTATTGAGCGGGAGTATGAGTTATGTATAGGAACATATATGCTCCAAGCTGGCGGATTACATTTTTATTCAACCCCCTTAATGAGGGTATGAAATAAAAGGGATTAAAGGTTATAAAACAATAAGGTTTAAGCAATGGTTTCCTTAGACGCCGCAGTCGAAAAACTTAAAATTGAACTTCCACAGAATTTACAACCTTTGTTACAATGGTTTGAGGACAATTACATTGGCCGTCCTAATCGGCGGGGCAACAGTAGAAGGCCAGCAGTATTTCCACCATGTTTGTGGTCCACGTACATACGAGCTTTGACAGATACTGATAGAACAAATAATTATGCTGAAGCAGCTCATCGTCGGATGCAGACGGATTTAGGTATGGACCATCCAGTGCTCTGGAAATTTATACATGAGCTAAAAAAGATAGAGCATGGTCGCGACATGGCACTGGAGCAGCTAATTGCAGGAGGACAACCCGATAAAAAGTTAAATAAGTATTTAGTTTAATAAAGAATGCAGTTTGTGGGTTATATGCCTTAGTTTTTATATTAAAACCTTTATCATACATACATACATTTCGAGCTAAATAATACTATTGAAAAACCGCTCATATTTTTCCATTGCATGTCCACACCATTCTGAAACGTATCCACATGGCGCCTAATTGTACCGGCGCCTAATGTTCCGGCGCCTAAAAGTTCGTGCGCCTAAAAAAGCTCACGCCTAATGACTCGGCGTCTAAAAGCGCGCGCCTAACGGTGCGCGCCTAAAGGAGCGTGCCTAAACGTCGCTGCCCGCATTAAATAACAAGATTCTGATGTAACATTAACTTTCAAATTATCCTTGATGTTAATTTATATTAGATGAAATAATCACTCTTACCATGGTATTGTAAAAAAAATCATGTACTAATTTCAATTATTATCTATTTCAATTTGTAAAAGAGCCTTCTGTTTTCAAATCAAATTACATTATTCTTATAATTTAGTTACCCTTTTGTTGAGATCAGAATATTATAATCGGTCATCGGTCATCGTTATATGACTGCGGTATTTCGGGCTCTAACCATCTATACCTTCGTCGTGTTTGGTTTATTTGTGGTAATGTAGATTCGATGCATCTGTAATAAAATAGCAATGCATTAAATATACTACCTTCTGTTTATTGTTGTCTTCGCAAGATGAGTTTCGGCCTCTTGTGCTTCATTTTATCTTGGATGTCGTAGTCCCAGGTTCCTGTCATTGCTGGGTTGGGGTGTGCCGATAGTGCCTCTTCTAGGTTGATTGCGGCGTTTTTTGCGAACTCCATTAAGTTGGGTATCCTGAGGTCGTTTCTTACGTACCATGGCGAGTTTACTGTGATTCTTAGGTACTTATAGAGCTTCTTTATTATTCCGTGTTTCTTTTCTCTTCGGTTGTCTACGTGGAGTTTCCATCGGAGTGTGCTGTCCATTACCAGCCCTAGGTATTTTATGGAATTCTTCCACGGGATGTCTTGTACGAACATGGTGATGTTTCGGTTCGGTGTTACGCGTCTCTTTGTGAAGAGGATGGCCGTACTTTTCTCCGGGTTTATGGTAATGCGCCATTTCAAGTACCATTCTTCGAGTTCGTCCGACGCCCTCTACAGAAGTCTGTCGACCTGTCCGAGGTTGCTGGATTGGGCTAGGACCTCGGTGTCGTCCGCGTAGGTTGCGAGGATGGTTCCTTTTGTTTTCGGGAGATCTGAAACATAAACTAAATAATATAGGGCAGAGGGGTGAACCTTGAGGTACTCCAGCGGTAATCCTTCGAGGGAAGGACCTGCAATGTTGCAGCTTCGTCCTGAAGCATCTTTTGGATAGGAAGGAGTGGATAAGTTGGGTCATTTGGAGCGATATTCCTCGCTCCAGCATTTTATGTAGGAGTCCGTGGTGCCACACTTTGCCGAACACTTTGGCGATGTCTAGGAACATTCCGCCGGTGTGCTTCTTCCAGTTGAAACCGCGTGCGACGTGTTCGACAACTCGGAGGGCTTGTGTCGTGGAGTGATTTCTTCGGAATCCGAATTGTTCGTCCGGTATTATCTGTAAATCGTCTATTTCTTCTTGCAGTCTGACTTGGATGATCCGCTCCAGAACTTTGTCCATCGTCGGCAGGAGGCTGACGGGTCTGTAGTTTTGGGGAGAGGTAGCGTTTTTACCCGGTTTCGGAATCATCACCGTGTCCGCTTCTCGCCATCTTGTAGGAAAATATTTTAAACGAAGTATTGCATTGTAAACTGCGGTGAGGTACGCTACGCCTCTTTGTGGGAGGAGCTTCATTGCTTTATTCGGAATGTGGTCCGGCCCCGGTGCCTTCTTAACTTTTAGTTTCTTCAGTATGTCATTCACCTCCTGGGGGGTGGTGTGTCGGATGTTGTCTTGGGCTTCTTCCGCCAGGCATTCTCTGACGGATTTGTTTATTCTCCGTATGTTGCCGAGGTCTGCGTTCTCGTAAACGCGGCTGCATTGCGTTTTTATGCAATCTGCGAATGCGTCCGCCTTCGCGGCATCCGTGTATACCATTCCGTTCCTCCCGTGAAGTGGTGGCGTGGTTGTGTGCTCCTTTCGCAGCGCCTTCACCATCTTCCAATACGATCCGTCTTGGACGTCGAGGGATTCCACTTTTGCTGTCCATTGTGCATTTTTATGCTCCTTGATGGCTGTCTTTACTCGTCTTTCTGCGGCATTTAGTTCACGCTTATCTTCGGGATCTTGAGAACGCTGCCATCTGCGTCTTATCCTGTTTTTATCCCTGATAATTTCTCTTATTTCTATGGGCAGGCCGTAGTTATTCGTGTTCTTTGTTATCGTGAACTTTGCTTCTTCCATCGACCTCAGGATGGTTGTCGTGATTTCCTGTACTGCCGTATCTATCTAACGGATGTTCTTTATTACGGGCACTGCGGGGATTTTGTCCTTGATCAGTGCTTCGTATTTTTTCCAGGAAATCCTAGCGATCTGCGTTGGCTCCAGTGGCTCTTGATCTCCTAGCTGCATCAGGACGGGGTCGTGGTCAGAGCTCAGGTCCGCTATTGTTTCCATGGGGATGTGTAGTGGCATGTTTCGGAAAATCGCGATGTCTAATACGTCAGGCCTCGAGCCGACACCTGGGTAACAGGTGGGTTCTTGAGGTCCTTCTACGATTATATTTCTCGTCGCGACGTATGCTTCTAGGTCCCGCCCGTCCCGGTTTGAAATCCTGCTGTTCCAGTCCGGGTGCTTCGCGTTTAGATCTCCTGCGATTATCGTGGGGATGTTATCGTCCAGGAAAGCGTCCAATTCTTGGGGGTCGAGCACGGCCCTCGGTGGGTTATATGCAGCTATTATTTTAATGCGTCCTGCGAAGCTGGTGGCCACTCCTATTGCAGTCACCTCCAGCAATTGTGTATCCGGTGTCGGCATTTCGTGGTGTTCGATGGAGTTTTTCACGAATATTGCTGTGCCCCCTCCTCTCCCGGTGCGTCGGTCGTTGCGGTGCAAACGGTAATTCCTTATCGTGGGCTTATCACAAGGCCTTAGATGAGTTTCCGTGACCAGCACCATGTTTTGCCGGTAAACGAACTCTTCTAGCTCCTCCCTCTTTGTAAGGAGGCCGTTCGCGTTCCATATTCCGATATGGAGGGATGCTGGTTGTAGGGGGCGTTAATCCATTAATGGTTCCCTTTTGTATCCGGAGGAATCTCATAAATTCCTTAATGAGTTCGGCGTCTTCGGCTGTTTCTACTTCTACCGTATCGGTTTTCTTGGCGGTACCCTTAGTGGCCTGCGAGTAGCTTATTCCTTTTACTACTGTTTTCGCTGGTTGTCTGATTTCGGTTGGTCTTGGTGCGGGCCTTCTGCTTGATGCCTTCGCGGCGTTCTTGGGGTGGACGGGGGATCCACCGTAGTTTGCTGTGTCTCCCGAGTCTTCAAACAGTCCTTTGTGTGGTGCGCTCCTGCACACTAACACACCGTGGAGGGGCGTGGCAATCGCTGGTAGTGTGGCGGTACCGTTGGCACTGGTGACATTGTCCCACGCCGTTTTTCTTGTGGGGCGTTTCCACGCGCACCCTTAGGTATCCCACGTTGTTAATGCGGAAAATCTCCTTGGCTTGCTCGCTACGTTGGAGGTGGACCAGGACCATGGCTGTTTGCCGGTGTTCGCGTCCTGCGAACATTCGACTCACCCTCTGGACTTTGAACCCCATTGCTGTTAGGTCTTCTTTGACCACGTCGAGCATTTCTTCTCCTTGTGGTATCCCTTTAATGACCACTTTAAGCGGTTTTGCTTCTTCCAGCATGTACACATTGAAGTGTACTCCGGAGTTGTCGAGGATTGTAGTTGCCTTTCTATAGTCATCGGCGCTGTTGAGCATAAGATTAACACCGTCTCTGGTGGATCTTGTTGATTTAGGTCTTATGCCTTCTGTTGCGAGAGCATGAATTGTTTTTCTGTAATCCTCCTGCCGGTGGAGGATTAGCGGCGGGATCCTATCCTTGGGGATTGCCCGAATTTCTCGGTCGGGCGCTTCCGCTTCCATCCTTGGTCTCTTATTGCCTTTCCTGGAGACTTTGGTGAATCCATCGTCTTCAGTGTAGGCGTCTTCGTTAGTTGGTTGGGAAGCTTCAACTTCCATGTCATCTTCTGTATCGTCTTGTGGTGTGTTCTTGTTTTCGACGGGCGTTGCGGTGGGCGTGTCCTTGGTCTTCTTTGCACGTTTCTTCTTGTTTTTCGGGTACTCGTCGTTCCCAGTGGGTTCCTTTCCTTTCTTAGGTTTATTTGTCATTGTACGTTTGGTTGTCGACGTGTTGGCTTTGTCTTCCTCTTCATCAAAAGTTCCGTTTGTCTTTGAAGCCTGTTGGGCTTCTTAGTGGTCTTCTTAGACCCGCCACTTCGATGGTTAAGCGATTGACCGAATCCATCAGACCCTCGATTACGCGGTCTTTCCTTTCCGCTTCTTCTTTTAGTTTTCGTATCTCCTCCATTCTAGGGTGGTTGTTGTCGAAATATTGGCTACAAGTTCTTTAAATGTGGGCGTGGCTTCGCTCAGAATAACGCATTGAAAACTGCACTAAACTTTGCTGCCTGAAGTCCCTGAAAATAAATGTTTTGATATTATTTACACGACTCGGTCGTATGTTCCTTTTGGCGTGCTCCGAGGAGCACATGAAATGTATAACGTAAAGTTAAAAAATTCTGTTCAATCGCTCTACAGAACGTCCGTTCGGTATGAGCGCTCGCACAGAACTTCGTCTTCGAATATTATAAGGATTTACTGAAAGAAAAATACAATTAGTAAATATATAATAAATATTAGATTGGCAGTTGGTAAAAGTAAGTAAAATATTATAGTCTGGAATAAATTAACACGTACCATACTTCCTAGTATCTTTATTTGAAAACTGCAGAGGAGGATAGCAGTAGGCGTTTTCTGTAACGATCGAAATACATAGACTGTGTTTTATTTAAACATAGATTCTTATATGGAAGCAAACGCCCATTTACGAATAACATAGTTTGTTCAGCTATTGAAATCATTGACTATTTTTATCCTTTGTTGGTTCTTAATCCACCATCCTGTGAAATTTTGACTTTTTATTATTTAAAATATATATTCTTTTGAAAATTTATAATTGTGTATTATTTTGTGTCAAAATAGTCCTAACGAACACAAGTTCTCTCTTAAACCAAAGAGTATCTGCAGATACTCTTTGTTTAAACTTTGTCGTACTGAAATTGAACTTTACTGGTGAGGAAGTAGCTTTTAAATGCTATATTTTAACACTTACAAGGAATGGTAATGTAAATTTTGACTTCACAAATCGTTTAGTTGTTGAATTGAACATTGATCTATTTATTAACGATCAGTAAAAAAGCACTTTAATATGGTTATAGTTATTGTGTATGTAGTGTGGATTAGATTTCGTAGCAGCTGATATGAGATCAGGGTAACGTTACACATTTTGATGCAGATCAATAAGTTCATTAACCACCATTTTGTTTATAAGAGTTTGCGACGGATGAGAAGCAGTTAGCAATTTTTTTAATTTTATTCATAAAACGGTTTTGTGGCTTATTACAGTTAAATATAATTTTTTTAATTGGTCTAAGGAAAAGTATGTGTGGATTCAGTAAGATTTCTCAAATTAAAATTGACTGATGGTTTGAATTGTATTTCTGTTAACCGCGAGTAGTAGGTGAGTGTTATATAGATTTGTATAGTTATAGAAACAGTGCTGAGGTCCTTGTGTACCGTAATTAGAAACTTCAAAGTGATCTGTACAATACAAACGTTTATTTTGTCAACAAATTTGCTAATGAATTATTTTTAAGAGTATTAAGAAAATTAATTTCGTTTACTACTATGAATTTGTAAATAATTTTAAGTGTAGTGAGTGCATAATAAAGATTTTACTAACCCGGATAATTAGGCAACAGGTTTTTTTTTAACTAATAGTATTTCTGAACAGGCTAAGATTGACCTAACGTGCTAAAGCACTCAGGAACACTGGGAGGGGTTAGAGATATAGTTAATAGTTACGCTGCCAAGAAATGTTTATGAACGGCTACCTTAAATTTACTTAAATCAAAGTTTACAGGGAAACACGAGCTGGGTAGTGCATTACACAATTTGGTGGCCGTGTAGAAAAATGTAGATTGCGCCCGTTTAGTGTGACAAGATGGAATTTTGAGTGCGTAATTGTGCGAATGGCAAACCGAGTGTTTTTAGCGAAGATGTAAGCTTTATTAGCCGTCATTAATTATAAAACTCTTGCATGATATGCAATAATTTCAGCACCCTGTAAAAGATATGACACGTTTAATTCGTTGTACAGGGTGAGCAAAACTCGGTGTCTCAGCTCTATTATAAGAAAAGGAAAAACGATAGAAGAAATCTGAAAAGAGTAGCCCAAAAATGTTCATTTTCTTATTAGGGCTACCGTTACTAACAAAACGGCTTTCGTCCGTCCACAACACATGCTGGAAAAAGCGATTATCATTGATCTCTAATGTTACCATCACTTGGGCAACATAATTAGTTCTTCGTTGTTTATGTTGATCTGACAAGTGTTCTAAGTTTATAATCGTGATAACCATTTTCTTCCAAAATGTTTCGTACCGAACTAATTTTTAAATTAAATTCACGGCAGGCTTACCGAATCGAGTTCCTTGGATGGTCTTCAAGATACTGCAAAACAGTGGCTACGGTATTGTCTGAATTGACCTTTTTAACGATTTTTATTCGCTTGCGAGAAGAATATTTGCAGTATTTCTTAATTAATTGAGAACGTATTTATAGTAATGAATATCTAACATTTAATTATGCCCTGAAATAAGACGCATTAATTCTTTATTACTAGAAACGTCTGTTGTTGTTAAACGCGTATAACTTTCTTATAAAAGAAACTTATTCTACCTATTAAATACAGGGAAGATGGAGTTTATCACGAACTTTTACGTTAGTTATTATTAAAAATTGCTTCTCTTATTAATTGTTGTAAACGAATTAATCAGAGGCGGGTTTACACGACCTTTTAGGACTGCATGAACTAAATTAAACAATTCTAAGTATTATTTCCGACGGAATGCAGGTGTCTTAAGTACACGAGTATTCTCGGAATTAAAAATGAGAGAATTTACACGTAATTTATTCTGGGTAAATTAGTCAGGCCTTCGGGAACGAAATAGTGGAGAGTTCTTCCGCTGCGTGAAAGTATACTCGCGATACAGGAATGTTTATTCTTATCGGATTTCCTTTATTAAGAAATATTATTAGAAGAATATCTAACAAATTTATAGGCGATTTGCGAGACGCTGGAGTACGTTTGATGCAATTTATTACGTAAACGCACCACGGGTTCGTCTTTATTTAACTGGGGGATCACGCGGGTGATCTTTAAGAATACGGCTTCTGGTATTGAGACTGGTTAAGGCGTCGCTTGTTTGTATTGTTAATTTTCCTCAGGATCTGGTCGGTATATTGTGTGTGTAATATATGTTTAATGGAGGGCACTTTATAAGATTCTGGGTCCAGCCCGTCGACTGCTGTATAAAAGGATCTCCTGGGGAGCGGTAGAATTAGAGCGAGTACCCTTCTTGCCGCTTGAGTAAATGGAAGATGACAACAGGGCCTTAGCCCGTAGTAACAACATCCTGGTTTGAGTGTATGTGTGCAGAAGGTGACGTCAGGCTTTACAGTCTGTCTTGACTTCTAGTTTGTGTATGCTGGCAGAAGATGACTTTAGGCTTTACAGCCTGTCGTGACTTCTGGTGGGTGTACTGGAACGGTGAGATAACTTCCGGGCTCTGCAGCCCGTCGTTTCTCTAGTTGTCTGGTGTAATGTTTAAGAAAAGTGGTGCAATAAAACTTACGTGCTGTTAACCTTAGCGTATCTCAACCAACAGTTTGATTATATAACGCTGATTTACCGGTGACGTCGGCGAAGTAACGCGACTAAAGATACACGACGGTTCAGGATGAAGGGATGTGGCAATCGACAGGTCCGCGACCTACACAATGAAACTTACTACGGCAGGTGCGCGCGGCCTGAATCTCGATTCTAGATGCTGGAGACGCGAGAGTGGCAGAGTAACGGAGTAGCGGAGCGCGCAGAGTAGTAGAATTTCTTCCGGTAGCGCCGCGGTTTTTATAGCTAATTAGCGGTGGGTGGATGCGGCTTCTATGCAAAGGTCCTCTGGCTGTGATTGGCTGAGGGTTCTCGGACGTAAGAGCATTTTATGCTTTTTAATGTCTACGTCGGAGGGGATTAAAATTAATTATTTATGGTGCAATATCGAATGGGTTTTAATTTTATGCAACTTTATCTATCTTGATTACTGTAGGGCAATTAAAGAAATAATTAATTACAAAAAAAAAATTAGTAAAGTTAAGCTGGATCTTTAACCTATTACATTATTTAAAAATGTTATCAGTTGTTATCCTGTTTCCGACTCTCCAGATTCCCAGCCAAACAATTATTATTATTTTACTTGCTCTAAACTATCCTGACTTATTTTGCACTTATTTACCAGACCAGATACAAACCTAACCCTTGACTATATATACACCCTAACTTTACTTATTTGTACTATTCTTACCTAACCGGACTTTTACACACTTATTTCTATTCATTAGAAATATTTACTCCACACGATACATCCACCTGACCAGTCACCAACATTCACATTAACATTCATTCATTCCACGCTCACCACCAAATCCACCTGTACTACCATCAAACCATACACCAACATTCACCAGACATCCATAAATCCGCTCCCCTACTTCTAACTACCCTGTCGCAGGCACATTTATGTCAAACAAGCTTGGCTGTTTATAGCACCGTATAAACTTGTCAAAGGCACGTTGTACGTGATCTGCCGGAGGTACCACCTTGTATTCTCACGTAGTGCGTTCCTTAGGATCTTTCCGATAATTATATTATTCCGCCACAAAAGAGAAAAAGAATTTAAAAAGGGCTGTAGTTTAAACCATCACTATTGGTTGCTTTGCACCGATTTGGGTTTTTAAATTACAAATGCAGACGTTACTATTTCAACGGAAGGTAATTCTAATTAAACTAGTCATACACGGGACTAGGGTTTAAATCTAGCGTACCATGTGCTCTTAGTGTTACCCGAGGTGTACTATAATTGATAGGTATAATACGATACAGTAATCTCAACGTAAAAGGGTCCAATAAACCTATGTGTTAACTTCACGGCAAAATAACGCTACGTGTCCGATAATACGCAATTGTTCTTCCTACTTCAAAATTCGCAGAACGTCTATGCAAATCATAGTTCTGTTAACTTTAATACAAGCGGCATTAAATCCTTTTTAATATCACTACACACTTCACGAAATACACTTTAGCAATTAAGGGTCCTCTATCTGCGAAAGATACGTTATTTAGAGTATCGTGTGATTTAAAAATGAATAATAAAGCTATAAGGACTCAAGCTCCACGGGTTGGATGATACTTTGTGTTGTAACGGCTAATCTATGCCGACACCTTGGGAGACAAATTGTAATGCTTCGCCATAAAAATTAAGACTTAAACTGTTACTTAATTTTTCGCCACCACTTTGGGTGCCAAATTGTTATGTTACCTTATTTGTAATTGTATAATCACTTAACAAGATGAAGTAAAATTGTTATTATTTACTATTTACCCACTCTTTAATATATGAACGCCATGTAATTATAATTTACATTCAACATACATTGTTAAACTTTAACAAATAATTAGTTCAGTGTATGGTCATTCCTTCTCGGTCATCGAAAGGTTTAAGACCTACCGCTATGAAAAATATCCTTCTCAACCTCATTGATAGTCTGCGTCAACATTCAGCCTATTCCGTTCACCGATGAGTTAGTTTGTATCGTAAACGGTACGTTGAAATCAGGACACTTCAAAATAGGTTCGGTCACTAAATAATTCTCATAATACCTAAAGCCTTATCGTGCTCCTCGGTCCAAACAAAACCAAAATTTTTGTTCAATATGTTGGTGAGAGGGGCGATAATAGCCGAAAATTAAGCGATATATCTACTGTACGAGGTAGTATTCCAATTAGTCGTCGGATTCCGGTCAACCAATAATCACCAACATTCACAACATATCCAGGATAACGCAATTCAATTCCTCTCGACAAAGGACACATTTGCCCTTATTCAACGCTAAAACTACACAACGGAAACTTCCGTCAACACTTCTGTATAAGTTTGAAACGTCCGTGTACAAATAGTGGTGTTCTCAAGATTAACAAATACGTATTGTCAAACTCGGCGAGATAACTCTATCAATTAAACGCTGCCCCGGCGATGGTGCATTGCCAAAACTGAAAGGCATTCTCTTAAATTGGTAAAGCTCTCTATTTGGTACCATAAACGTAGTATATTGTTGGGAGTCTTACGCCATAACCAATGGCAATACTCAAATTTCGTTTCTAAGGGCGAAGTATAAAGACGTAACGGACAGGATACCCTTCGCTGCAACTTTATTTAGCTTTACCTTAAGCAAAAATAGTAGTTTCTATCTTTTTTTTTCACCACAACAATGGGGCTACCCCAAACTGTATAAACCGTGATACACGATAGTAACCTTGCTTGGTCGGTTCGCTATTAATCCCAATCTGGTGCTCTACTAGGTAGTACATTCTAACTCTTCATTCTTAGTCTTCATAAAAAAATTCGTCAAATGTATTTTTGAATAAGTCTAACTAACCGGTAGTCTAATCCAAACGAGTGCGTATAACGAGTCTCTAACACTTTAATTTAATCTAAATCTCAAATTCCCATTTGTCCTTTGCAAACCTGGCATGATACCTAGCTTACGATAAAAATCAAAATCGAAATTAACTGATGCCGTACATCCGGTACAATAATAAGTCGTACCTGATTTACTCATACATCTAATTCCTAGTGTTTGTAAATTATCGCAACCTATAATTGCTAAAATCTTGTCGGACTCCTTTTCTCAAATAAATGCTCCAATAAACTTTATTTCTCGAAATGTCGCTTGAAACTTACTTAGCATACCCTTGTAAAACGTAGCCGACTCGACAGGAATCTTGGAAGACATTATGCGACAGTGTATTCCCTCCATTCTCATGACCTTGAAAATTACGAAACTGCTTCGGACATGTGTTAACCGTAAAATCTGTTCAACCTCATTGATAACAATACTTGATTTTTAAATGCTCTACACAGAGCCGCAACATGTTGGCAGTTCTAACCTAAACGGGATCTTCCTGCATTAACAACTTTCTTAGACCACGAAGTTTTTGGTTCTTACCGTTAAGGTGTCTTAAGGGGTACATAACAATATATAGCTTGCATACGTTTCTCAACTAATCCTTAACCAAATCGTTAATCGTCAAAGTTTCGGTAAGTTCTAATTGCGTTGTCACAAAGGAGCGATATTTTACATAATATTGGCAATTTTCTGATATTTCGGTAAATTGCCATTAAGTCGTGAAAACAAAGTACCTATATTCTCAATATAAATTCTCATGGGATCATCTACAGCCTGAATACGTATTTCAATTTCTTCCGTAGGTTGGTTGCCATTTGCAAATGCAAGAATTCCACAGACTGCATTACGTCACATCGATACAAATAGACCTAATATAAATAAATGCGTGACTGGTAAACAAATCTAAACATCCAGCAAAAAGTTGTTCATTTCTAACCTTACGCGAAACTTGTAACGCACAAAAGCGTTCTAAAAACATATTCAACGATTAAGACTTCGTGTCATCTGAAAAGGAGAAGTTTCACTTGCAAATTGGAACATACTTAATGAGTCAGTAGTCTGTAATACGGTACTAATAGGTGTAGATGGTGTAACTATAACTTCATTGGTAGTCGAACCTAAACAAACTACACCAGCTGGTGCCTTAATAAATTATCTATTTGTATTGTAATTGCGAGAGTCCGATCCTGGCAGGCAGGAGAAGTGAAGTGAAATTGTGGTTCCTAAAAGTCACGAAAGATACAAGTTAAATAGTGAATACTATAATTAAGCAAGAAAAGGTAGAACTAGAATCTAAACTAGAGATAAGTGAGTGAACTTTTGAATGGTCGTATGATAACAAATGTGTAGTGCAAAGACAGATAAGAGGAAACATATTTTTAAAATATAAATAAGAGGCAGTATTTTAAAATACTTAAAATCCATCTCCTTAATTTATTGAAAACAAAGAACAGAATAGTAGTTTTCGGAGTTAGTAGTGGAATAGTTTTTCTAGTACAAGAAGGAAAGAGAGAACAACAAAATGCAGGAAATGTTAGGGGAAATAAAACATAATCTGGATAGAATGGAGGAAATAAATAAGAAACGGAATAGAATGGAGGAAGATAACGCGAATAGAAACGAATTTGGAAAGCTTCCAAAAAGAAATGTACGCAATTAGGAATAAAAATGAATAACTGAAAAATGAAAACAGCTATCTAAAAATAAGGAATGCACAACACGACGGAGCTTTGGAAGAATTGAATGGGCAAATAAAGAAGAGAAACATAATAATAGACGACATTAAACATCATAGAGAGGAGAGCAATCTACAACTACAAGAAAAAATAAGGGTAATGCTAAGAGACATAGGAATAGAAATAGTGGTGGAAAAAGAGGACTTACAAGAACTGCGCGATGCCCAAAATCGTAATAGACTATATAACGTACTCTTAGGACCTAACAGGAAAAATACAAGCTATTGAAGTAAAAAAAGAAGCAGAAATTTGATCACAACACAGATTAGTAACGACAAAGTACCACACCAGTTTAAATCATCATCAAGAGATAAGAAACTATAGTAGCCTAGCAATACACAAGCTTAAAAGGACAGAAAATAAAGAAAGGTACCGAAAGGAATTATTAAGAAAGGGGAATCAAGTAAGATGAACGTTAGAGAAAAGGTGGAGAATTTCAAAGAATCAATGAAAAAGTAGCAGGAAGAATATGTGGGATAAAGAAATGTAACAAGCATACGAGAATGACAAATTGGTGTATAAAGCAATAAAATACAATCATGGACAAATACAAACTGACACAAAGGAAATCCTAGAATCATGGAAGAGCTACCACAAAAACATGCACCACGTGATAACAGAACCATAACATAATGGATCTCGGGTACAGGTAAACCAAAAACAAACAATTACAAAAGAAGAAGTAGAGGAAGCAATATGAAAAATTAAAGTTGGTAAAGCTTGTGGGGAAGACGGTATCGCACCGGAGATGATAAAAGGGATGGGCCAATTATCAATAGAATGGTTTAGGAACATTTGCAAACTAGCATGGGATGAGAAGAAAATTCCAACTGGGTATGCAATCTAATAATGCTAATACACAAGAAAGGTCTACAGACGCAGTGTGAAAACTGTAGACCAATATGCCTAGCACAATCTAGTTACAGAGCGTACACAAAAATCCTAGCAACAAGGCTATGACATAAAATTGAAACAAAACCGGCACAAGAACAAGTAGCTTTCAGACCATATAGGCAAACAAACGATAAAATTTGCACAAGTAGAAACATAATTAAAGGAAAAGTATAAGAAGGAGAAGAACTATACTGTACATTTGCAGATCTGAAAACCGCTTTTCACACAGTTGATAGGATCAAGCAAGGTGATAGTTTAAGCCCTTTATTATTCATAGATATAATGGACAGGATTACCAAAAGAATAAAAGTAAGGCACAACCAGTTGGACATCGCAATTGGATATAGGAACCTAGTACTGATTATAAGCAGCCTCCTATACGCTGATGAATGCAAAAACTAGTTAACGTTTAGTCAGACGAGATAGAAGCTCTTAAAATGGAAGTAGACACAAATAAAACTTAGACTATGATTGTGAATGAAAAAGAAATAGAAGACCAAAGGGGAAAGGTCATAAAATGTAAAAACAGGAATTTGGTGAAGGTATCAGCTTATAAATTCTTAGGAAGTGTGCTAACGAAAGATCGAAACATAGATACGGAACTAGCAAATAGAGTAAGCAAATCGACAGGAGTCCACTACAGCATAAACAAAACAATACTAGGGCACAAAGACATCGACATAGAAGTGAAAAAGAAGATACATAATATGATAACGCTAAACAACCCAAGGAGAACCAATAATGGAAAAGATAAAAATGAGACAGCTAAGTTTGTATGCTCATATACTAAGAATGGAGCCAAACAGATTTCCGAGAAAAGTAATGGAAGCGGGAAAACCAACAAAACGACAAAGAGGCAGACCTAGAAGAAAGTGGATGGAACAAATCAAAGAAATAGGATTAGAAAGAGAGTAACAATAGAAAAATTGAAATAATAGCGAGGGTCAAGTAAATATGAAAAAATTGGATGCGGGACTAATGATCATAATCGGACGCTCGTATTGCCATTAAGGGTTAAAGAAGAAGATGAAGTATTGTAATTGATTTATATGTAAGTTTGTTGGCGGCAGGATTGCATTGTATTGTAAGGAGTTTTCATTTTGAATAGAAAAGTAATTTAGATTTAACTTACTTTTAATTATAACATATTTTTTGCTGACTATACTGTTAATATTAGGTATTGTGAAGCTTGGGGCAGGGGCTCAAACCAATAAGTAAGACTAAAGCGTAACAGCACTACCCAATGTTAAAGCAAGTGCGCACAAGCCCCGACACGCTGTGCTACTTAACCTTATGTACCTTCAAACTATTATAATAGATATTCCCCTCTCTGGCGAACATTTGACTTAACTTCACATTTACGTGGTATGTTCAGAAAGTTGTCCCTTTTTGGAGATTTATGTCATACTTATTTGTTCTCTCTATCAGCTATCTCTTAACTTCTCATTTCCGTTCTTTGGCTTTATGTGAAATATAATTTATTGATTTGTAACTCCTCTAAACATCTAAATTTCTTTAATAACACTATCTCAAGATACGAGCAATCAGTTTTCTCTTAAAATGTTTATCAGCGTCTGTATTTTATTTCAAATTTAATTGAAAAATTATTTTCTATTGATTCATTATTAAGTTATTTTTATTAAAATTTAAATTGAACTCTTCACATAATAATTTCATACTAGTCGTAGATAGACCACAATTCATTAAATTTTTAAGTTTCAAGGTTATTGAGGTTCTTTTGTCAAAGAGTATACCTCTATGACCACTGCATACAATTTTTTTTTTATTTTGTTCCATTGCGTTTAGCTGCGAGCGAGTACAAATACGTCATTATGAATTAATCAATTTAATAGATTTGTCTGTCTGCACTCCTTCTGCATATGAACTTTAATTATGTCGACTCTCATACTCTTCCGTGCGCGTAATGTGCTAAAAAACGGGTTCAAAGTTTTTTCTTCACGTATTAATATATAGATTCTGTTCATATCCAGAGCAACAAAAACATAAGCCCCTACATTTTTTTGTTAGTATTACTCATGCTTAGGTTAGTATTAGTTACTTATTTTAGCTTATTAGCATACCTTTTCATAGACTGTTCAGGAGTTCTTCTCCTCTTCAGCCTTGGTCATTCATTCTTTTCTTGATGGTCTTGTTTTGTGTTATTGCATGGTTTACAATCATGAGTTGCGATTTTTTTGGATGTTAAAAAAGAAAAAATGTTTTGATTTTATTTGGACAGTTATGTTTTTAGGTTGACCTCTACACCTTGTCCTACCTTATATACCTTAAAACTATTGCAACAGTTATTCCCCTCTCTGGTAAATGTTCGATTTAACAAATGTTTCAACAACTTTTCATTTACCAGGGATGTTCACAAAATGTTCATACGATACTCTAGACGTACAAATGGCGTAACTTTCATAAGATACATCAATAAAATCACACAAAATTACTTATTGACACAGCCCAAACGACTTATTATAAGTAATATAAAATACGAATTGGTGAGAAATAATATGTGAAAAGCTAATACACCAAAGTACTCTCACAACTTTCAGAAAAGTCGTGTTAATATAAAACCGGTGTAAAGTTAGCCCCCCCTTTTTTCAATTCAACCGTTTGTTGATCGTTTGTCGGTCGGTGTTTGTTGGCTATTTTTTAACGTTTGTCGGTTTGGTATATTTATAATAATCATGATTATAATTTAGGCGTGAAGTTAGCCCCCAACATTCGAAATTTTCCCTTTTTTCAATTGTAATCGTTTGTTGGCTGTTTGTCGGTGTTTGTTGGCTATGTTTGAACGTTCGTCATTTTTTCATATTTATAATAATTACGATTATAATTTACGTGTGAAGTTAGCCCCCCAACTTTCAAAATGTTACATTTTTCCGATTGCAATGGTTTGTCGGTCATTTGTCGGTGTCTATTGGCTGTTTTTGAACGTTTGCTGGTTTTCCATATTTATAATAATCACGATTATAGTTTAAACGTGACGCGGTAGGTGTTCACGTAAAGGCGAAATAAATGGTTTGAAAGCATAATTTCGTCAGTGATGTTAATCATGGCGAAATTAATACAACTAGATACATAGTTATACATATGTTATAGTAAAAGAAGATGTGGGGGTGAATGTGCACATTTATCAGCCATTATACAACCTTTTTTAGAGCACAGGTAGAAACGAGCAAGACTAATCTTTACATTCACTGGATTGCAAACAAGATTAAATTTAATGTGTATTTAAGTGAATTTAATCCAAACAAGAATATCAGTTCGGTGTAGTGTGTATGGGTGATGTGCAATATAACAATATTCTTATAGAGCATAGCATAACCTAAAAATGTATCGATTTAATTACATGCTGATATTTAGTGCTTACGTACCGAAACTTTTCATTTAAGAATTCATTAGGGTGTGGACAATCTTCTAACGTACAAGACAAACTCTCAAACTCTCGTCTGCATCAACACTTTTACGTATATCCAATTCAACAATTATATGTTGATTGTAAACGTAAAATTTCAAAAGTTGGGGGGGCTGACTTCACGCCTAAATTATAATCGTGTTTATTATAAATGTGAAAAACCAACCAACGTAAAAAATAGCCAACAAACAACGACAAACGACGAACAAACGATTTCAATTGAAAAAACGTAAAATTTCAAAAGTAGGGGGGCTAAATTCACGCTTAAATTGTAATCGCGATTCTTATAAATATGAAAAACCGACAAACGTAAAAAATAGCTAACAAACACCGACAACCGACCAACAAACGATTGGAATTAAAAAAAACGTGAAAGTTCAAAAGTTGGGGACTAACTTCACCCCTAAACTATAATCGTGATTATTATAAATATGAAAAACTGATAAACGTTCAAAAATAGCCAACAAACACCGGCAAACGACCACCAACGATTGCAATTGAAAGAAGGGAAAATTTCCAAGTGGGGCTAACTTCACACCGGTTAATATAAATGCAAGATTATTTGCAGGATGTGGTTTATCTATAAAGAAATTGTTGTTTGCTTATTTCAAATAACTAGTATTATCTCTTGTGACGATAAAATTACATTTTATTCTGATTAATATTTAATATAAGGTCGTTTTGACAATTAACCAAACTTTTCCCGCAAAATGACATTCTCAAATCTACACTATTTGACCTAAAGTTAAGTAATGAATAGTGAAGTGCAATTTCTATCGTACAAATTGCGCTAATAGAGCATATTTGTAACATTTTGACGCCATATTTGTCATTCTTACGTTAAGTTTCGTACTCTTAGCTCTCAAAATTATCCATGCTAATAAAATGCAACAGGCAATTCAAATATACGCTCTAAAGGTTTTCGTAATTGTCGCTTATTACACACAAATAAATTATTTCAATTTAAAAATCGCAACTTGCCAATTTGAATATAGAGATTTAATAAACGCAAGAACGTAAAAAAAGTTCGATTTTGTGACAATTTTGATTTAATAATAAAATAATTGCTAACAGTCACGCAAGAATATAATAATAGGAAAAGTTAATGAGCAATATCTCTAACAAAGTCAATGAAATGCAAAATTACCAAAGCAAATTTTTTTTATAAACTATATAAACATTATTTAGTAATGCAAACGAAATTGTAATTACTGTAATTTGTAACACGCAACATACTATTAATTATATTAAATTCAAAGTGCTTTTTCAGGAACTTTATTGTTATTTTTAACAGTAGAAATAAAAAAATGACACAAAATTACCTTTTGAGCTTAGAAAGTTTAGAAAGTTGTACTCTGTGCAAAGAAGATTAGTATTTCAGATACTGGGCGAAATTCAAAATCTGCACATTTTGAGCACCCCTTGTAACTGCTTTGCTTTGTGATTTATCGAAATGGTGAAAAGTTGGTTTGATGCAGAATTTTCTGTAGAATTTAGTGGCGTTCATAGTTTTCCCCACAAAAAGTTAGGTTCTTCGCAATAAACTAAGGTTTTGTTTTTTTTTTTAAATGGAACACCCTATATATTTTTTATTATATAATAGAGCTTACTCTCGGCTATCAAAAAAATAATTTAACATACTGATTATATAGTTGGCCATGAAACCTATAAACTCGATATGAACGAGGATAGACACTGAATTTCTCGGTCTATTACATATATATATATATATATATATATATATATATATATATATATATATATATATATATATATATATATATATATATATATATTATAATAGGTTTTCGGTGGTGGCAAGTGAAGCTTGTCCTGAACGAAATCCAGCACAAAAATTTAGACTCGTTTGGAAATATATTTATTATTTATATTCATAAGTTTCATAAGTTACGGTATTTTATGTTATGGAATGCCAACTCCTGGGCGGTAGACGGAGAACGGGTTCTTTGTCACAGGGGTTGAAGCAGATTAAACGGATTCGGGCGCCACCCAAAGATTATCTACTGTCTAGGCGGTCTTTGGGTCCACTCCTGAACTTGTGCGGTTTCCAAACAGCTACCTCGGGTTACCCAGTGGAGGATAAATTCAGGGTTGAAGCCTCACTGTCGAAGATGTACCTGAAACTTAATTAGTTCCGATGGAAGGCGGATACGGTGGACAAAGGTCACAGGTTCCCTTGACAAACAAAATTCCTTCAGCAATGATGGATGAAAATGAATGATTCTTAATAAATATCAACTCTGTGAATTTATTTAAATCTCACTAATTACGGGTTAACCAAGACGGTGCGCGATAGCAAAGTAATTTTTGCTATTTATCGAAACAAATCAACTAGTCTTCGAACTTAATTACAGAGCTAGTCTTTATTAAGTTTAATTGGATTAACTAATTGTTCAACTACTCTTTACCTCATATCAATTTACAATATTGCAATTTCGCTACGTCCACAGTGAGAATGTAGGAAAGATAAAGATTTTTGTGAAGGTACTAACCTATATAGACTACGACATTTAAAAGTGGGGAACGGCTGGAAATTACATAATTTTAACGATGAGGCGACAGCGTAACAATTTGTTTTAATTAATATTAAATCATCAATGAGCTAGTATTTATTTCAACGTGCTAAAACTATTATTTGTAAAATCAGAAAGCGATTGATATAAAATTCGGCCAATTTCTATTAATAAAAATACTTATTCTATCTAACGGTTTAATTAGTCTATCAACTCAAAATCACGCAATTCCAGAAGCTGATTACTCTTTGACACATCTGTCGGTGTTCGCGTTATTTAAAATACATAACATTTTACACAATAGTAAAAGATTACATTCCTTTCATTGTAGTTGAAATTCATAGAAACTATATGAGATTTAATTTTACTCATTTATATTAAAACTATTATTTAACAATGCAATTTTTACTAACTAAATTAACTAATTTATGAAGACGGTGTTAATTATTACTTGTTTATTTTAATTTAAAACCCTCTTAATTAGATTGATCGGATTTTACAGTCAACTCGAGTGCTTTGTTTCTTATCATCTCTAATATTAATATAAAAGGTTTTGAATGTAATTTCCATTTAACATGTGTGTTTGAATATAAACTGTACTACTACTTATCAAGTTTTAATTTCAGAATAACAAAAAGAAACTATTATTTATATTAACGGCTGTTTATAGTACTTGATAAGTTTTAATTCTGAAAGAAAGAAAAATTTCTATTTACAATTAATGGCTATCTTTAAATTTTCTTCTTATCAATATTCAACGGTGCATAATTAATTAATTTACGGACTTAATTTTGTTTGTTATTAGTGAAGTAAAACGAAAAGAACTAATCTTCAAAATATATATATATATATATATATATATATATATATATATATATATATATATATATATATATATATATATATTTAGCTTCAGTATAAAATATTAATGGCAATAAAACTCATAAAGAACACTTTATATCCAAATTTGTAGGTAGGCTGGGCCTAGTCTGATCTAAACGTAATTGACCTGTCAAATCTGATTAAAATTATTTTTGTCCAACAATCGTACTGTTTGTTCATTGTTCAAAATATGGCAGAAAGTAAAAATTTTGAAAACTTTGAAATATATGATATGCTTATTTGCTTTGGTCAGAGTAATGGACAGGTAAATGTAGCTTCCTTAGTATTAATTTTGATTATTAAGTAACTTTACACCTATATAGTTGTCCAGAACGGATAGAACCTAGTAAAATCACGTTTTATAGATTAAAAGAAATTTTATTAATTATGGGTCATTTTCTAAACCCAGCTCAAAAATATAATAAAGAAAATCGAGAGAATTAGACTAAGATAAAAGTTTTCGATGAAAATGTCCTACAGAACTCGAAGTCATTCGATAAATCAAGGTAATCTTTAAAAAGTGGGCACCATAAATTGGAAGCTAAATATTTAGATGTCAACATTTGCATCCTGGCGAAGCTGAACGTAGGTTAATATTTTGCAATTGGTACTTAAATATGTTAAACATAGTACCCAACTTGGAAAAAATGTCATATGGTCAGAGAGTTTTGAATTCAAATTTTCATAAACGAATAATGTTCTCCGATGAATCGATTTTCAACTAACCAAATCGTTTCCTCCCAACATTGCCGTTACTGGAGTAGGACGAATTCATATTAGTCAAGACAATGTTTGAAAAAGTTAATGTGTGTCGCGGTTTCGTACCATGGAATTATTGGCCCATATTTTTTGATCAAAATTTAAACCGTTATTTATCGATGTTGCAAAATTTTTTAACTGATAAACTGGATGAATTCCATTGAACTACCAAATTGAAATGTTCTTCCAGCAAGATGGGTGCCCTGCTCATTATGCCGTACTGTTCGCCAGTGGCTCAATACAGAGTTCCATGATAACTGGATAGAAGAGATGGTCCATTTTATGGGCCGAGAAGTCCTGATCTCACAATAATGGACTTTATCTGCGGTCGTTTAAAACAAATTGATACAGTGAGCCATTAGACAATGATAAGAGCAATTGAAAATAGGATAGGAATGCTGTCAGTCCCTTTCAATCGAAAAAAAGGCGCAGTTTCAATAATTCAGAGCTCATTGAAATCTGTGCGAAAAGAGGAGCATTATTCAATAGAAAATTAATAGTTCAGTTTTTGAGAATTTCATTTCATTTTACCATCAATTATTAAATTTATTAATTAAAACTTGTAGACCAATTTGATTTTCCTTTGAAACAAATCAATTTACTTCAAAAATTACGAAAAGCTCAATTTTTCAAAAAATGATATTAATGGAACCGTTTGAGTTAAATAGCAAGTAATTTGTGTTTCAGATTTGAAAAAGCAAGGAAATCACAGAATGAAATTTTCTGAGAAATCAAAATAAATTTCATTTTTAAATCGATCCAAGAAACTATATTATATATAGTATATATAGTATTATATATATTAATATAATATATATATATATATTATATATTACATATATATGATATATTTAAATTTTCTTTTATCAATATTCAAACGGATGCATCAGTTTAAATGACGGTTTAGTAATTATTATTTCAAGTGATACATGTGCGAAACATTATTTTATAAAATATGATTCACGATATATTAATATAGATATATATTATATAAATTATATGAATATTATATACATATTTGGTTTCAAAAAATATTATGGCAACCAACAAAATGAATACTGTTAAAAATTTGTGGTGTGGGCCAGTCTATCTAAATAATTTGATACTGTAAATCTGATTAAAATTTTTTGCAAACACGTATTGTTTGTTCATTAAAATATGGCAGAAAGTAAAATTTTGAAAATTTAAAATATGATATGCTATTTGCTTTGGTCAGAGTAATGAACAGGTAAATGATTGCTAATATACATTTTTTATTATGTTAAGCAAATAGTAGGTTACAAGGATTTAAACCTAAAAAATCACGTTTTATGATTAAAAAGAATTTAATTAATTTGATCATTTTTAAACCCAGTAAAAATATAATAAGAAAATCGAAAATGATAGGTTCTTTTAGCCAATATATGGTATCCTATAAGTCATCAGAATATAAAAAGAATTTCGTACAAACCACTAACATAACATTTTGACTGTTACACATTTAAATAACCATTAAATTTAGATTTAATTTGGTTACCTAGAATCTAGGTTTTCCATAATTTTGCAGTTGTACTTAAATATTAAACTTTAATTTTCCCACTTGGAGAAATTCATATGGTCTTTCGAGGTATCTTCACGCAATTAGGTTTAACAGGCAAATCAGCAGATTCTGGTAATAAAATTTTCCCAAATTGACGATTTTCGACAAACTTAAAATTCTTTAAAGTAAAAATTTTAACACTTTTAGTATGTTTGAGAACTTATCCGCTCCTAAGAATTTCGGTTTATGTAATTAGATTGTGCCTAGATTATAAGATGACATTCCTTTAGCATATTCAGTTTAGATTAAGTTTCACAGGTATGGATTTCTAGGAACCACAAATTATACGTCCCTTTTTGAAAAATTTTTGTAATTAGATTTGCACTAATGGCCAATAAGATGGCCTAGGTTCTCGGAGCCTAAATTTCCATTTTGTCAAATTTGGAAAGTTGACCAAAATACCAAATTACAGTAATAACATTGAACATTTGACAAATCAGTTAGAAAAGCTTTCAGACATTTATAAGATCACCTATTAATGCTTAATGCTATAGAATGAATTGGAAGAGTGTGTGAAGCATGTACAAGCAGAATGGTCATCTATTTTAATAATTTATATTAGCTTGTAAAGTTGTAGGTATTATGTTTAGTTTTTAATTTTGTTTAATAACTTAACATTGTTTTTACGGCATTAAATAAATAGTTGTCTCCGATACTCTATTTTCAAAATAATTGTGACATGATATTTTATGAATTCTGTTAAGAAGTTCTATTATTAACGTAAAAATATAAACGGTATTCCATTTAAACTTTTTTGGGAAAACTAGGGCATTAAATTCTGGAAAATTCTGTAATCAAACACTTTTCAACATTTCGATAAATTACAGGGGAAAGCAGTTATGAGGGGTGCCTAAAATGTGCAAATTTCGCCCTGTATCTCAAATACTAATAGGACTATGACAATTCTGTTTGCGGCATCTTTCTTTTCACGAAAAAGTAGAGCAGCGTCGCGAAAACAGCATCTTTGCTCGCAAACGAGCAAAATGGGACACAGTGTACATCTATCCAGTATTTACACCTCTCAACCCATGTGTTGATTTTACAAGGTATGCTGTTATTAAGGATAAATTATTTGAATAGGTTTGAAATATGATATGCTGATTTGCTTTGGTCAGAGTAATGGACAGGTAAATGTAGTTTCTTAGTATTAATTTTGATTATTAGTAACTTTTTTTTTTTTTTTTTTTTTTTTTTTTTTTTTTTTTTTTTTTTTTTTTTTTTTTTTTTTTTTTTTTTTTTTTTTTTTTTTTTTTTTTTTTTTTTTTTTTTTTTTTTTTTTTTTTTTTTTTTTTTTTTTTTTTTTTTTTTTTTTTTTTTTTTTTTTTTTTTTTTTTTTTTTTTTTTTTTTTTTTTTTTTTTTTTTTTTTTTTTTTTTTTTTTTTTTTTTTTTTTTTTTTTTTTTTTTTTTTTTTTTTTTTTTTTTTTTTTTTTTTTTTTTTTTTTTTTTTTTTTTTTTTTTTTTTTTTTTTTTTTTTTTTTTTTTTTTTTTTTTTTTTTTTTTTTTTTTTTTTTTTTTTTTTTTTTTTTTTTTTTTTTTTTTTTTTTTTTTTTTTTTTTTTTTTTTTTTTTTTTTTTTTTTTTTTTTTTTTTTTTTTTTTTTTTTTTTTTGGGGGGGGGGGGGGGGGGGGGGGGGGGGGGGGGGGGGGGGGGGGGGGGGGGGGGGGGGGGGGGGGGGGGGGGGGGGGGGGGGGGGGGGGGGGGGGGGGGGGGGGGGGGGGGGGGGGGGGGGGGGGGGGGGGGGGGGGGGGGGGGGGGGGGGGGGGGGGGGGGGGGGGGGGGGGGGGGGGGGGGGGGGGGGGGGGGGGGGGGGGGGGGGGGGGGGGGGGGGGGGGGGGGGGGGGGGGGGGGCTGAAAAAATGGAAACCTCGACCGCCACCCACAAAAAGACAGATCCAATAAGCGTCTATACGTGTACCTATCTGAAAATGTGTTTTGTGCTTTACCCTAACAAATTCAAAACCACTTTTAGAATCTTGTTTAAGCTATCGTGAGCATTCTTAATTATCTTCTTAGTTATCGAATTTTTAGTTCTAAAAAACAGGTTATCGTAAGTAGGTATCACCTTTTTCTTTAAGCATTCTTAGCATTTTTAATTATGTATTATATTACCTATTAGCATGTTTAATTATAAAATTTGGTTTATTCTTCTACCGAAGATTTTATACCTATTAGCACTAATGCTTCAAATATAATTCCACAGTGTTTTATATAAATATTAATTTCATAAGCACCAATACTATGTGGTCTCACAAAATTCACAAACCAAACATGCCATGTTAGACCAGTAGCTTCTTACTCCAAGGATCACCATAATTTAGTAAATACGCGAAACCACATACTAAAGCACAAATCAAAAGATTCCATTGCGAATTCTTTGAAATTAGTAATAATGTTGGATTAGTTGCGGGAATGAAGTTCATTCAATCATTTTATCTCTATGCTAATTAAAATTGTTGTACATTCAATAATAAGGTTTATCTACAAAAAAAAAAAATGGTTTCCAAACACAACAAAAAACTATTAATGAAATAACCACACAAATAAGATTACTCAGAGAAGAATTAAGTAACAAAAATGGCTGCAATATATAAAATTGCTTTATGGAATGCCAATGGCCTTAAAAACGAGGTTGAAACTTTTCTCAGGCATAATGAAATTGACATTTTACTTGTGTCTGAAACTCATTTCTGCAGCATAACTAATTTCAAAATACATAGTTAACAGACCTACTCAACAAATCATCTAGATGCAAATAGACAAGCCAGAGGTGGCACTGCCATACTACTCAAACAACACATTAAACATCATGAGTTACTTGCGTTCAAAGAACACTATCTTAGCAAGAACTATTGAAATAGAAGAGTGGTATGGACCGTTAGTTTTATCAGCTGCATACTGTCCTCCGAATAATCCAGCAAACAAGCAAGGATTTACTGCATACTTCAAATCATCATGGAAACGCTTCCTAGCAGGCTAAGAATACTGTTTGGGGTTCTCGTATTTCCTCACCTGTTAGAGGTAGGGTGTTATACCAGGTAATGAAAGACCTACATCTAGGGCATTTATCAACCTATGAACCCACATGCTGGCTGACGGATCCTAACAAAATACCAGATCTGTTTGACTTCTTTGTGGTAAAACGTAGTGCCACAGGCTATCTCAAGGCAACGTCATGTTAGGACTTATCTTCGGACCACAGTTCGGTAATTGCAACTGTGAGTGCCAAAATTATGAGAAAATAAAGGCCAGTACGGCTACACAATAAAAACGCAAACTGGTGCCACTACAGGCACATTGTTCATCAACTGAAAATGCAAATTCTACAAACAAATGAGAAATTAAAAAAGGTCCAACATTTACCAAAATAATTCAAGATGCAGCTTAAGCAACACTCAAAACCCAAGAATAGAGGCAAGAACTTTGCCAATAGCTGTCAAATAAAATTGCTAAAAACTAAAGATCTATAAATACAATCTTCGGACAAGCAACGTATAATCAAGCATCAATGGAACTGAAGGAATTGATCAAAAAGACAAAAAACAGCTTTAATGAATATCTTATAAACATGAGTGCAAATTTAAGGACAACAAACTGATAGGCGACCAAAGAAACGGTTCATAATTAAAAATAGAAAGGACTTTTAACCATAACTAAGACGTTCTAACCAATTCCATCCCAGATCACTAAGATGAAAAACAGATATACAGAATGAATATCATGCATATGGAAATTTTATCATCCAGATGTTGAAAACATGATAAACGATCTAAAGCAAAGATCCGTATGACCAAATAGGTGTTAATAAAGAAATTGCCTAAAAAATTTTAATATAACCATGCTTTTTAATGCTGTTCTGAGACTTGATAGTCCACACATAAGTTACCTAGTGATTATAATTTCAAAGCCTGGTAAACCTATAATAACTAAACTGTACAGAACGATTATCCAATATATATATTAGGAAAATTATTAAATGTTAATCAAAAGATAACTCAAAATACTTAGAAATGACAATCCAATTGCAGTTTTGTTAGAAAGGCATTGCACTATTAACCAGGTTTTGAGGAAAAGAAATTGTAAGCTGTTTTCTGACGACAGTCAGTTTAATTATATATATTAAGTTAAAAATGTATATTATTCATTATTCAAGAGTCACACTTATAGAAAGATGTTCAAGTTAAATTGCTCAATACTTAACTGCTTTCACCAATAAAATTGGGATTAACTTCAAGTCCTTGTGTTAATATTGATCTATAAGAATGCCATAAATCAACATTATTGTGCAGCTTTGTTGATAAAGTCATCATGGTAGACACTGATCAGTAATATGCAATTACACTTAACAAAGTCTAGATGAAGTTAGCAGTGCAAAAATGTGTAAATTAAATGAAGCAAAATCTTATTACATTACTTTACAAAACAAAGTGTATACACCGCCATTTACATTTATATATCGCAACTTAATTAGAATATAAAATACATTAAAATTTGCTCTTAGGGTTATACAAGAATTGTTTAAATCAACTGGAGATAAGTTTAAAAACGTAATAATTGCGATTTAAGATCCAAACTATCATTCTAACAATGGGTTTAAAAAAAATCATGTTTCAACCATATGGTCTATGTTTCAACTTAGTGCAACGAGCAACCCAACATCCAAATAATGGAAAGGTTCCAATCCAAAGTTCTCGCACAATGGATGCCTGCTTTTGCGTGATCACGTTCTAAATGACCTAAAAGTGATTCGGTCAAAACGTGATCTCATTCAAACCTTTGGCCTAAATTTATTAGATACTAGTGATCATAACAAAGATTAATAGTATAAACCTTGTAATTGCCTATAGAATTTATAATAATTACTTGTTTATTAAGAAACATGTAGTCCATAAGTATTCAGTTTGTAATTCTTGGATTTCAACACATTTCATTTATTAATTTCAAATATGTTTGCTTATTGTAAAATTTATAGATTGCAAACAGAAAATATATGTAAAATATAAAAATTTTCTCAAATTTTTAAATAAATGTTTTGTTGAGATAGTGTTTTGGTTTCACTATGTCGATGATAATCTGACATGTTATGATAGTTCATCAGATTGAATTAATTAGTTCTAATTAATATTAACAATGCATATCCTACCATGAAATTTAAATTTAAGGAAAGGAAAAATAAGTCATTAATTTTCTAGATATAAACCTAAAATTTAATATACAGAACAAGTTTGAGTTCTCCATATTCACAAAACACATTTACAATTTAAAACAATTGATGTCACCATAAAACACATAAGTTAGCTACATATAGATATTAGTAGACGGAGCAATGTCATTAGAACATTTCAAATATACACTTTAGTTGGAAATCAAGCATACAAATTATCTATCAAAAGTGTTTACCCACTTAATGCGGAACCGACAGAAAATAAATACATATCAATTTCATGTTTTGGGAAAATATTATTATAAATATACTATTATAAAAGACCTAGAAGTACAAAGCAGCTCTTAAAACTAATACCATTGTTGTTAAACGTTTATTTAATGCCAAAGTGGAATTAACGACACCTTGGTTTCGGGTATTTATAAATTAATTTGAACATCCTCTAATTCTGTTAATATTGGACAAACGCTTAGAAACTTTGATATTCCATGTACGGAACGAGATGTTTTATAAATTTGAAATTTATAAACATAAACAAAAATACCTTTAATAAACGAACAAGTTGATTTTATAGACTCACGTTTAACAGATATTCTAAATATAGAATTATAATTTACATCAATTTTCGGCTTTAGTTTAATGATGTTTTACCATAACTATTTATATTTTATTTATATATTTCACTTAACAATGATATACTGGATGGTGAATGGTCGGACGCACCATAGAAATCCAATGGAAGTCATAAACTCGAACTTTGCTTCTAATTATTTTAGTTGAAACTCTTTAGAGAATTGAATTTCTATCAGGTGAAACTATTAAAAGTATTTTAAAGCTTACGCTAATTAAAAATTAAGTACCATTCTACATCAGCATCAGGACAACAAAGAAATGTCAGGATACGTTACCTTTCAAAATTATTATAAATATTGTCACGTTGTCAGTCTATTAGTCATAACAATACACTTAAAAAACGGCGTATACCGTTTCAGAAAGGATAGAAATTGCAAAACGTTTTATTCCGGTTACAGCTCGCGCACAGTAAGTGCCTTGTTTAGCGTGAAATAGAAACCGCCCGATTCCAAGCCATACTACAATTCGAAGAATTATTACCAAATTTGAAAATACTAGAACGGTGCTTTCTTTGTGTAAATGCGCCAGAAATTATGATGCCAATATTAAAAGAAATGAGTTTGAATGAAAACACTACAACAGTATTAACTACTGTTGTTGAAAATCCAGGTATAAGTTCTCGAGAAATTGCCAAACATTTTGAATGCATTAAAATGTTGAAAAGCATAATTTACATTCGTACAAATTTCAGTATCAGCGGATTTGGTCAAAAATAGGCCTGATATTGTTGTTGAAGCCGAACTCAATATCGTCAAAAATTTACGTTTGGGTAGGAATATTCCGAAACATATTGTTGAAACTTTTCATTATGAGCAAAATTAAGCGCTAGGTTATTAGATTTTCTGCAAGAGCAAATTTTATCGTCTATAGACAGTAGCTCCCATGGAAGCACAAATTTTGTTTCACACGAATGGTAGCCCTGCTCACAGCCCAGCAGTTAAAGACTTTATTAATGATTATTTCAATAACTATGTAATCGGACCAAATTGTGCAATTATGGCCTTCAGATCTGGAGATATTTCCACAAGACTATTATCTCTGAGCAACTTAAAATCTAAGACTTTCTGAAAGGTTTGAGATTTACAGGTTATACAGACACGCATCAAAGGAGAACGCACATGCATACACACAAACACAAACACGTAAACACACAAACACACAAACACACAAACACACAAACACACAAACACACAAACACACAAACACAAAAACACACAAACACACAAACACACAAACACACAAACACACAAACAAACAAACACACAAACACACAAACACACAAACACACAAACACACAAACACACAAACACACAAACACACAAACACACAAACACACAAACACTACAAACACACAAACACACAAACACACAAACACAAAACACACAAACAACAAACACAAAAACACACAAAACACTAAAACACAAACTCACAAACACACAGACAAAAGAACAAACACACAAAACACAAACAGACAACACAAAACACAAATCAAAAACAAACAAAACACAAACACAATCACATAACACACAACACACAAACACACAAACAACACAAACACACAAAACACAAACACGCAAACAGCAAAACACAAACACAACACACAAACACACAAACACACAAACAAAACACGCAAAACACAAAAACACAAACTACACAAAACACACAAAACACACAAACACACAAACACAAACACACAAACACACAAACACACAAACACACAAACACACAAACAACACAAACACACAAAACATAACACACAAACACAAAAACACACAAACACACAAATCACACAAACATCACAAACAACAAACAACAAATACACAAATACAAAACACATAAAACTACACAAACAATACAAACTAAAAATAAACACACAAAACACAACAAACATAAAACACAAACACACAAAACACAAAACACAAACAACAAACACACAAACACTAAACACATAAAACAAAAACAAACACAAAACACACAAACACACAAACACACAAACACAAAACACACAAACACACAAACACACAAACATAAACACAAACAACAAACAAAACACACAAAACACAAACATACAAACACAAACAAAAATACACAAACACACAAACACACAAAACACAAACACAAACACAACACACAAATACACAAACACACAAAACATACACAAACACATACACAACACACAAAACACAAACACACAAACACACAAACACACAAAACAACATAAACACACAAACAAAAAAAACACAAACACACAAACACACAAACACACAAACACACAAACACACAAACACACAAACACAAACACAAAACACACATAAACGCACAAACACACAAACACACAAATACACAACACACATACACAAACACACAAACACACAAAACACACAACACACACAAACACACAAACACACAAACACACAAAACACATAAAACACAAACACTACAAAACAACACACACAAACACATAAACACAACAAACACACAAACACACAAAACACAAACACACAAACACACAAAGCAATAAACACACAAACACACAAACACAAACACACAAACACACAAACACACAAACACACAAACACACAAACTCACAAACACACAAACACACAAACACACAAACACACATACACACAAACACACAAACACACAAACACACACACCACCACACAAGCACACAAATACACAAACACTCAAAAACAGAAACAAACAAACACAAACACGCAAAATGGTGGATGTAAGTAAAAACGAGAAATTACAAAACTAATAAAACAAATATTTAATACGTTAAGGGACAAAAACAATTACCCGAGAACTACAGAGGCACCAATCTACTCAACACTCTATTAAAACTAACAAAGCTTAGATCTCAGAAACTATTGGATATTATAGTATTAAATGGCGAACAGCAAGGGTTTAGAACCAGATCGACATGTATGGATGTCATATTTATTATTCGACAGATATCCGAAAAAGCTTTAGAGTATAACAAAACCGCCTACTTCTGCGTTATTGATATATATATATATATATATATATATATATATATATATATATATATATATATATATATATATATATATATATCAGACTGATACGAGACACCTCCCCCCGAGGAAGAAGCCCCGGCCGCCCTCCCAAAAGATTATCTATAATAACGGCTTAAGCCTAACACAAAGGACGAGAAAGAAGATTTGGATTAGTTTTCATCGATATTTGTATAAATAAAAATATTAATTCAACCATTGCTTGAAATGAACTATATCTATTAATGTTATGTTTTTAAATAGTGTTTTTAATTTTAAAGGAGATTATTTATATTATTGTCTTCATCAGGGCTAAGTAATACCTATTATAAAATAAGATGCGCTTGGAATACCCTGCAGTTTAGGAACAAATCTCTCAGTTTAGAGCATAGGTATGAATATGGTGCTCCAGTAACAGGATCCTCTTCTTTCAGGAAACTGGGGTGAATGAAGTGAATAGGTGAGCGGTATGTTGATTATCTAGGCTACAGAATTTACCTATTCGACGATTACTGTTGTTGGTGTCCGTATTACTAAGCAATACATTAAATTCGATAAAATATTTAAACATTTACTACCAAGTAAATACGCCACCATTTTGTCAATTTTTGAGACCATTTTATTTTTAAAGTCCGGTAATGAAACTCATCATTCGCATCCCGTTTCATTTTAACATGGGATTTTTAGAATATCATATTTTAACTCTCTGTATTATGTTTGTAATAAAAACACTGATATTTAACAATGACCTAAATTACCATCATTATCAGTATCTTGTATCGCTGGCAATAGCGACCTTTATACCTAACTTTAGGCAGCACTCAGTCACGTTTTTTTTTTAAATCTCTGAAGCTAGAAGCGTTATAAGTAATTGCTATTATTGCGAAATATTCCATTTATTGATGTACTTTACTTACACCCGACAACGTGTACGAATAAATTCTATTACTCATCCGAATGCTTTCGGCTGGTCACATGGACATCTAGGACTCACACTCGCTTCCGATCTAGTAACATAAGTAACTGTTACTCTAATCAATACTTAAATTCAATTTCTCGACACGTACGTAATGTATCTAATTTGAAATCTTTTCTTTTTTCTGTCTTTTTTTGTTGTTACTTTACGAAGTGGTCTAGACCAGCTTAAACATTCACAGTCCTAACAGAGAAATAAAGCTTTTGACTGTTCTACTACTAACAAGTGCAATAAAATCTAAGAAAGAATGAGAACTTGTAAATCTTAAGTAACATGAGATACTAATATTTTGCTAATTGTTTCACAGACCACACCTTTCTAGAATGACACTAATATTTTTTTTATTGTTTCAGGTGAGTTATTCTGTTCCATTTGAAAATACAAAGTTAGATTTGGTAAGTGTGTGTTAGTATATCTGTGCCTTCAGAAGGAAAGTAATTAAGTTCAGCAACAACGGTTCTGTTTTATTTCATTTTAGTTCAGGTTTAATTATTTTTACAACTAACGTTTAAGATTCTAGACAGAAAAATAATATTTGCCGCGTTCTTTTGTGGAAAAGCTTATTTCTCAATTACTCAATGATTGTTAAAAGATGTGTATTTTGTTTGCAGTAGTTGATAAATTTTAATAAATTCCTGTGTATTATACTTTCTTGTTATATATGCCGACGTTTCAATACGCTAACTATTGACATTCACGTTTGATTTTCGTATCGATTAACCTTTAGTGCATGCGTATTAATTCGTATGATGTTTCTAAATTTATCTGACTGTTTTTTTTTATTCATCATACTGGCGAATTGGTATTGAAATTATATGTGGCTATGCGTCGCAAAGAGGATGCAATATTTTTGTCATAATCTTTTGTTATTTTGGTATTTCGCATTTACAATAATTTTAATAAGAACGATACTGACACTAGCTAGTTTCACAGACTTTTAGGTATAAATTTGATTTGTATGATTTGATTTATGTAACAATTGTGATAATGTTTCGATGGTGGTGGTTTTTATTACTGTTCAATATATATATATATATATATATATATATATATATATATATATATATATATATATTATATATATATATAATATATCTTGAGGTTAATGTATATCTTTTTTTAAGTGTAAACTCAATGGACCAATTAATGCAATTTATTATGAGGTCATATACTATTATTTTATTCTAATAAAATAAGAATATATCTTGAAGTGTATTATACGATGTCATGCACATAATTTTATATTTGACTCAGTGTCACTTTTGTTAATCTACAAGTTTAATTGGAATTTTCTTAGCAGATACATTTTCAATTTATCACTTTCTACGTTAGAGATTCAGACTCGAAGGATCTCTTGAAGCAACGTTTTCTGAATATTGGTTATTCCTTTATTAGGGAATTTTAGATTTATCTTTAATAGGAAAGGTTAAATTCGTTGATAAGGTAGACAACTTTTGAATTATTTATTTGTGTTACTATCTTATTCCAAGTTTTCGATATGCATATGGTTTTTTACATACTAATAAAAATTTTTGTTATATAAGTAATCTACAATAATTACAAATCATTCCACTAAGTGTGACTCCGCAAGATGCGTGCAGAACATTAAATCTTCGCAAAACTCAATTAATATCTTAATTAATTAACTGTTTTTCCAATTTTGTGAAGTTCCGGAATTGGAATCTTGCATAGAAAAGGTTGAGTTTTTTTGACAAGTTCATTAGTTTACAATCAGAAATTGAGATGTTGAATTATAGCAATGAACGAGGGTCCAGACTACAGACGAAAAATTGTGTAGCAGATGATTGTGAGGAGGTAAACTATCAATTCAGACACATCGATGTTTAATATCCCTTGTACACAATGCATACAGAAACCGCAACGTAGACTGTTACCGCCAAATTCAATAAGATGTATAAGCGACAATTCTAATTAAATTGCTAAAATCCACATCAGTTGATGTACATTAATTAGTATGATACTTGGTCAAACCGCACTAGGCATCGTGCAGGCCTACGAAGGTAAGGGGGTTGCCCAGGTAACTTGTTACGATTAATTTTCCATTTGTACATATTTCTTGTAATTATGTAAAAATGTGTGCTTTGGTGCATGGTGGGTTGCCTATCTAACCAAAATGTGGTCATAGAGTCTTTATGAACAAATGTTTGACAGCTTTAGTAGTATTTATTTATCTTTATAAGGTACTTCCGGTGAAAAATTCTCCCCTCAACGACTTCCGCTAAAAATTGACATTCTGTAATTTGATTGAAGGTTTTTGACAAGCTTGGTTGGTACCATTTTTTGCTTGGATTTTTATTAAAATCCCCTATATCGAATGGGATCTAAAGTATTATTGGCCCTACAAATTAAAATAATTAAGTACGCATTGTGGTTATCTTCTCACCTTAATTATTTTTGTCGACCGAGGATTTAAAACAACCAATTACATCAAATCCTTTATTGGATCGCATTCCACCGTTGGTTGAGGTAAATATTCATCCGAATCCTAACATAATAATACCTTATTTTAGCCTTCTACGACTATCGTGCTGTTACTATTATTTATACCACTGAAAGAAATTTGTATTGTGCGAAACCCTTTTGTTCCAGAGGCTCACACACCTTAGAGGTACGTTCTACGTTTAGTGTTGGATATCTGTAATTAAATTAATTTATTACAGCCTGCAATTATCCGGCTAAGGTTGCTAGGTTCAATTATCGGACCACGATACACCAGCGTTACCGTATTTTCTCCAAAAACAATTGGGTAACAAGTACAACACAGGTCAGATCTATGTCGTGTTGTCCATCGTCTCACCATTTTTAACTGTGGGAATCGTTTATCTCATCATCTCGCTTTGTTATGTTGTATAACCTAAAACAAAATTTATTTTAGTGTATTAAAGGTTATTTCAATTTATTGTGTAACTACTTACTTTCTTGATTTAGTTAATTATATGTATCACTGTGCTTCCCTTTTTTTCTTTTGTAAACACGTATTTTTTTGGTTAAATCTGAACTTATGTTATCGAACTCACTAATTCGAATCAGCTGTTGATGTAAATCAAAGATTTTGTCTAAAGCGTAGTTTACACGGTACAACATTATATACGTGTTACATTTTATTAAAGTTTGTGATTCAGATTTAATTACGTATTTATTTATTTGTCACCTTTTTTTTGCTTTGCATATGTGAGTTCCTTTAGTTTTGTCTCTTTTTCCTATCCTTTCCCACGTTTAGCTTATAGTTCTCATTGATAATTTTGGGTTTAAGGCAATTAAAATTTTGCTATTTTATTTGTTTGAGGCTAGAGCAACTTATTTTTTTTTGCGACTTATGAAAACATATTGACAAAGTTTTATTTCTTTATTAAATTCGTAGTCTGCTAGGCCTATCCAAACACTGGGTTTTATACTTTTTTTTATTGCTATAATTTTAAGTGCTGTGCACGTTTATTTTCGTTCACTGCGTCGCTTGTTTCGCGCCTCGAACTAGTTATTTTCTTGTTTTTATTTATTTTTAGTCACTTAAATTTTTATCCATTATAACTTTTAACCTTTGAAAATTTCTCTTTTCACCTTTTTATGTTGTTAAAAAAAGAAATATATATATATATATATATTGGTTCTCAGAAGTAACATATAATAACTTTATGCTTAATGTCTGAAATGAAAGTAACAATAAAACAATGACATCTCTAAGATAATCAAACTTCCACTATCAAAAAATCTAAATCTAAATCTAACTCCCTACGTATATAAATTCCGTAGTCCCTTATCAGTTGTAATGTCGTATCCTCTGGAGTTAATCTGTTTTGATTAATCCTTAGCATTTAAGCACACTCGTCAATGATAGCCGGCCAAAATATGTACGTATATTGGCTGTCACGCAACTCGCTAACTTAAATGTTCATTCACACCTTTAAACGCGTATAAATACTGGGCAATTTGACTTACTGAATGCCCTTCTAAAAAAATATTTGTCACAGAATAAATGAATTACAGTCTCGTTTAATTTAAATCAAAAAGCTTAAGACACCTTTCTTTAGTTACGTAAAGAATCAGTTCAAGTTCCTTGACGCGGGTTCTTAATATACAATACTTTTCAGTTGGACGATTTCTGTTCATTACAGATCTGTTTAAATACATTTTGGAGTTCTTCATCCCCAACATGCGTTTTTGCTGTAAATTAATATGTACTGCAACACTAATTATTTACCAATAACAACTTTTATAGATCGATACAAAATATACTCGCGCGACCTACCTCTTAAGTGTTACTCTGAGCCTGAGTGTCTTCTACGATGTCACTCTTTCCCTTACATACCGGCGGTCATCCATTTTGCAAGACGTCATATTTATCCTGCTAAAACTAAAACAGCATATCCCAGAAAAGTTTCAAATGCACGCCTTTGCCGGGCGCGGAAGAAGGAAACGACCCCAACGCAATCGAAACTAGAAAATCGCTGTAATCTTGAAATTTTTTCAAAAATCCTAATTCTTCGAGACCACTCAATTTTACATTCAAATTTAGTACAGATACTGTCCAAATCTCGATTCAAAGTCCTACATTGTGACATTTATACAAACAAAAATAAACATACATATCTCTTTCAACACTTTATTACAATATTAACGCGTCATAAATTCACATGCTATCTATTTACGGCATTCCTTAAAATACAGTGGCCAAATACAGTAGCATTTAAACATAATCGCCTCAATAGTGGTGTTCTCAAAACTTTATTTCTTCTTCAAATTAGTAATTTCAACTTATAAATCCTCAGACGACATTTAAATACTATTTTACATGATATACAACGTTTTACTGAAATTCCAGTTCCGTAGCATTTGCACTAATTTACTATGTACACATTCATATTTTATCAAAACACGCACACAAGGCTGGGAAATTGAAACAAATTCATGGTTAACTGTTCTATACATTCATTATCCACAATATGGACTGACCTATCATTTTGAAGTATAAAGTCCTTTTATTGCTTGTACTTCTTGTGTCAATTCATTTAGTTGTTATCTGGTAATTGTCAATTGTCTTAAAATTACTTTTTGAAATTCTAAAAATTATTTATTTTCAATTGGTATAGTAAGGTACATTTTTGTAGGACTGCAACATAAACAATAAAGACATTTTATGTAGACATTGTTTGATGATTGTTTGTCACTACGTAAATAGTCAACTTGATCTTTAAACATGTAGGATCAACTTGTTGGCCCGATTTGTCCTTCAAAAATATATCTTCACACCGCGACACCTGGTACCTTGCTCATAGCATTCCGTGTCATTATTATTTTTTCTTTGTTTTTCAATTGGTTTTTTTCTATATTGGAATTTTTATAAATCGAGGATCGATGTGTTGGTACTACGTTTTTGGTGTCTCCTATATTATACCTATATCATATACGAATTTAAGTAATAATTTAAAAAAATAGTTTTATTACTACTTTCCTGTCTATTACTTCTTACTCATTCCTCTTTACAATATTAAATTCTTCGCTCTTTTCATTATTGGGTGCATTTGTTGAACGATGCAACTAGGTTAAGACAATCAATTACGACAAAAAGTTATGTACAAATTTACCTTCATTTCTATGGAATGAATTGAATTCTCTCGATTCTTTTACATCCGGTAACTCTGGAAGCAATGCTTCGTCATCATTTTCATCACTATCTTGCTGCTTAGATCAAAAAGTTTCTTTTTGTACTTCAAATTATAATCATTCTCCATTATCAAACGCAATACCAGATGATTTTTGAGCTCTTATTGCACCTGATATTACTTACTTGCCGTCATCTACAAATGAATTGCGGAAATAAAGTAAATTCACAGTTAAAAGCTTTAGGCTGATACCATATATCTTTCCATTGGTTAATTTCCGAATTTTATACATTCTCCACTCTTTATATTAGGCAAGTTACAATTAATAATTTCGGATCTTAAACGCCTGCTTTGTAGGGGTGGCCAGTAACATTCACTTCTGTAAACCCAGGACGTAGGGACAGATTCAACGCCGTTGTCTTGTAAAAAATGGATCGAGGTTTGCACCCCATTCCTGATTTTCTCTTTGCTTTCATGGTGGCACCGACTGCTATTGCTACAGTTCGTTCACCTAATGCTACGTCTAATGATTTAAAGTGTTACCAAGATTTCGCTTCTAAAATTTTATCTGCTTTATGTTTACTTTCTAACTCTCGGTAATGTCTGTAACTAATATCATGACGTTTGCACTGAGTATCTAATTGATTAATAACAGGGCCACTGCGTGCAATCCGTTTCTCTAGATTCCTACCAGGGCCACAATATTGGTAACTAGGCAAATACAATTCAACCGGAAGTTTATTGATTACAATATACACTAAACCACCACCACCGCCTTCACTATTTCGTTCCTTAGCTAACATTGTTTACCTAGATGGATAAAGCAGGGAATTTATACTTAAATCGAGATCACTAGAACAAATCATAGTTATTAATATCTCTTTATTTAGTAAATGCTATACATTAGGTAAGCAGGACAATAATACAATATTCCATTAAGCATACAGTGCTATGTGAATTAATATTATACTTCGCATTTACACCATCTTTAATGTCGTTATTGTAATAAAATAACCTTGAAAATTCTATTTTTAGATTTAAATTTTTACCTTGTCATCTTGCCCTTGGAGAACTTGAAATTTTGAGCTTAGATTTCTCACTACCATATGGCCCGTGATCTTGATAGAGGATCGGCCCTGCATATCCACTGTCAACAAGGGCAGGTACCAGCTGCTCTCCCCTCTCAAAGCTTTCCAAGGCATTACAAACGAATGTGATAATTGTGTTAGAAGTCCTTTTCGAAAGCCATACTGTTGGTTATAAAAACAAACAAACAAAAACTGGTAGCTTTGAAATAGGCCTGTAACTACTCAAATGATTTATATCATCACTTTTCTTAAAAAATGGTGAATTTAAGGTAAATTTTGGAGACTCAGGAAAGACACCAGTGCTAATGATAAGGTTGGTTAGCTGTGTCAATGATTTAACAAATAAACTAATATTTAGAATTTGTAACAGTTCTACATACATAAAGACAAAATTTACATCGATTCGGGGTTGTATCTCGATAGCTCAGTTGGTTATAGTGGTACTCTAGCAAGGTTCATGTCGTAGGTTCAAATCTTACTCGAGGTAAACTGTTTGTTTATGTATTTAATAAAATTAATAATAGTTTTTAAACTAATATCGCGTTTTATCGTAAATATCTTTAGAGTTATTGCTTTTTAAAATTGTTAAGGCATCACCGACTTCAGAGACCATTTGGAACTGAAAACCATTCTCGTTAGAGAAATTAACGTCACAATGACTAATAGGCTCAATATCAGAACTCGACAGATTAGCCAAAATTTCAGATGTAATGTTAGCAAAATAAGCATTGAACTGCTTTGCTGATAAATTACAATGAGGTTCGATAACCAATTTCTGTGGTAATATGTTTTTTTGAGAAATTATGACTCATAATCGAAAACAAAGTGGCTGCGGAATTTAATTATGACTCATAATTAAAAACAAAGTGACCGTTGAATCAAATTTCTATCAAAAACCAAATGACCGAGGGCTTTGATTATGACTCATAATTAAAATAACTGGACTTTGATCTCTCCACGCCGTCGCCTGCACGACTAACCGTCCAGAAATTTAATTATGTCTGCGAAATTTGATTATGGCTCATAATTAAAAACAAAATGGCAGAGGACTTTGATTCTGTCTCATAACTAAAATAATTGTCAACCCTCACCTTCTCTCACAGTCTCCGCGTTTCCCTACCCGCCAGGCGCTGGACTGCCAGAAAGTCCAAAAGGACCCTAATTGGGGCTGAAAATTCCATCAAGGGCTGAAAATGCCATCAGGGGTTGAAAATGGCGCCCGAAAAGAAGCAGTAATTAAAAAAAATGGCCGAGGGATTTGATTATGACTCATAATTAAAAACAAAATGGCCGAGGAATTTGATTATAACTCATAATTAAAATGATTGGACTTTGACCTCCCTCACTCCTTCCCCTACCGGGTCACGTGGCTTCTCCTCACTCCGCACCCCAGGTTTACGTGACCAACTTACACCCCTTATTCCAGGTGCTGGAATGCCAAAAAGACTTAATTCTACCAAAGGGCCTTAATTAGTGGTAAAAATGCCACCAAGAGGTTGGAAATGCTCTCGGTAAAAGAGCCGAGCCCACTACGACCCATACTGAATCTCACGTCCCATGATGGCATTATTCTACTAGCGTTTGTATGCTTTATTTGAGGACGGCTTAGGTACGTCCGCCCCTCCCGGTGCCATTAGGCAAACGTATATCAATATACATATGTTTTTTTACACGAAGTGGTATCAAATGCATGTAGTCTAATGGGAAACCAGTTACCATGTCAAAATTAAGGATATTTCGTAAGATCGATTTACTAATATGCTGATCTATTTGTAACCTCTTCCGAAAACCCTTATGGGAACGTTCCAAGAAAGCAATATCTGGAAAACAAATTGCATGGCCTTTGCCTACTTTACCAAACTAACCTAATGAGGAACAAACGGAGTTTTCATTTAAGAATTGTAATTGTTGTTCTACATTCCAAAAAGTTTCTTCGTTAGAGTAAGAGTGGGAGCTACAATTATTAATTTGGTTAAAATCTTTACGAAACATTTTCTGCACTTTTTTATTGTTCTTGACATGGCATTACAAAAAGTGTGTAGGTACTCCTAGACCGGTTTATCTAGGGCAGGTCAATCTTTGGTGATAGGATTTAGAAACTGCAGTAAGAATTGTAGTACTTATACGGCTATATCTATAGAACTGGTTACAGAAGATACAAATAACACAATTTGTAGAAATGCATAGATATAAAACTCAACAAAACTAACATGTTCTATTTATGACAAAACTTGAATAAAACAGTAGGTACCACATCATATTCCTCAATGAGCTAAGGTTAAATCTAGTGAATCCCTAAATGTGCCTCCAAAGTATCTTCAGAATATACCGAGATAACACTATATATGAACGTTCTAGGAATATTTCTTAAAGTTTCTACTATGAACATTCTACAAGTACATTACGAAACTAGAATATTATAGGATTATCTTAAGAATATTCCAATTTGAATAGTGTTCTGATATTTAACTTTGAACATTCTTATAATATGCTCATCATATTTACCATGGAACATTCTCAAAAAAAAACATTGCGAACTTGTATAGAATCTACATTGAATGTTCTGTGTTGTGGCATATATGAACCTGGCACCGCACATTAAAGTAATGAAATTATTTTGATTGCATTTGATTTATAATAGTTTGTACCCGTTTGCACCACATTTTTTACCTTTCATATCTCAAGGTGTTCAAATTTAACACGGGATTAAAAAATGTTAGCGCCCCACTTGAATTTTTTTATCGTTCATGACGGTATTCGAGAGAGGATCGTTTGTACCTAATTGTACCATTTTTCCTTTTGTTTGTACCTTAAGGCGTTGGTTTGTACCGAATTTCCAAATTTTTTTGAAGGGTAACTTTCTCGTTTAAAGAAATTTTCAAAATCAGGAAGCGGATACTGTTTCATATTCGTTTATCCCGGTTTTTACTCGATTGTACCATTTTTCCTTTGTCTTTGTACATCAAGGAGTACAAATTTAACCAGGTTTTAAAAAATTTTAGCACCTTATTTAATAATTTTAGTCGCTCTTGACGCAATTCGAAACAGTTTGTACTAGTCTGTACTCCCACTTTTGTTTTTTTGTTTTCATATCCCATTTATGAATAACGTTTTACCAGATTAAAATCTTTCTCAGATTTAATATATACATATATATATATATATATATATATATATATATATATATATATATATATATATATATATATATAAGGTGAGTTTTTTTTTTCATTAGTTGTATGGGGATCTCGGAAACCATAAAAGTTACACATTTGTTTAAATGGGGAGATATTTACTTGCGTATCTGGATGAAGACTAACCCAGATACACAGTTGTTGATTTAAGGAAATGCGTGGTTTACTAGATATTTGTAAAAAAGTTAAATTCTCCAAAATCGTTCAGCGCTTTAATTCGTTTATTTCTAGAGATAGATAAAAATTGATTGAATACAATTTCTAGATAATTTTGTGCCGAATAATGTCGCCCTACTAGTTTTTAAATTTTGCTTAGCATTTTGAAGTTATGAAGCAAAATTGAATTTTTTTTAATGGAAACCATAGTTGGCTATGACATATTTTAATGGTGCATTTTTTTCTGATTGTAATTATGTAAGGGTTGTCTCACTTCTTTTAATAAATAAAGGCACAATACACGTTTTTCAATTATCAGGTTTAACAAAAATCATATCTTGCCATGGAAAACAAAAGAAACTTACAGAAAGTGTTCGAAATGTCCATCATTATTATCGACACACATGCGATACCTTTTCAATACAGAGTTAACAGCTACTCAACAAGTTCTAAAGGTGAAAGATCAGGGGCCTGTGAATCCCATAAAACTGGACCATTTCTAAATATCTTTTAACTTGCGCCTGATAGTGGGGTAAGGCACCGTCGTGTTGATACCACTGAATGTTTGCACGGGTGTGTAAATTTAATTCATCTAGGCTATTGTTAAAATCTTCCCTAAGAAAAATTTTTTTTGTTAGTATGCTCATGCTTATTGTGGACTGTTTAGGAGTCCTTCTCCTCTTCAGCCCTGGTCATTCCTTGTTGTTGTGTTGCGTTGTTTGGTGTTATTGTATAGTGTACAATCATGAGGTGTGGTTATTTTTGGGTTAAAAAAAAGAAAAAAAAGGATTTGATTTTAATTGAGTAATGAGTGTTACTGGGTTGTGTGCGTGTTATATGTGGTGGGTGTGGCGTGGTTGGTGTGCTTATCTGCGTTGGCCGATATCTTGCTGGAGTCGTCATCCAATAAACGTGGGGATGCGGAGGGCATAAGGTATGTTATCAATGGATTCTTCTATCTCCTCGGGGAGGTCGTCGAGGAGTTGAGTAAGGATAGCGGGAGGGTGTTTAAATTTTAATTTGGGTTTCTTTTGTGGGAATTGGGGAAATCGGTAGTTATAAGGAGTGGTCAGGATCTCTTTGGTTGGGACGGTGTCGCCGAAAATTCTTTTGTGCGTGTAATTTCTCTGAAGGGTTTGGATTCTATGGGTGATTGGTGGTATATTGGCGTGATGGATGGTGAGGTTTTAGGGTACCTGAAGGGTAACCGGTCTATACGTCGGAAAATTCGGCGTTCACAGGAAGATATAGAGGAAAGGTGTTTGGAGTTTATGTTAGTGTATATGGGAGCTTGGAAATCCATAACAGAGCGGATGTAGGTTTTATAAGTATGCATTTGTATTTTGGGGTGACAACCTCTGATTCTACCCCGGAGGGCACCCAGTAAATTTGCGCGGTTGCTAATCTTATTGAGGGTGTTCTGAACATCAGGGAGCCAATTGAGGGTTCTCGTGAAAAGGATTCCAAGGTAGGTGATTTTATCTTGATTCAAAGTGAGCGACACATTTTTGGAGGCAAGCTTGGGGGACTTATCTTCGGTGTAATGAGGATGGCGGAATAGGATTGCTTGGATCTTGGTAGGATTGACGGAGACTTTCCACCGGTTAGCCCAGTGGTAGAAGTTCCGTAGGGTTTTTGATATGAGGAGGGAGGCCGTTTCACTGTTCCGATTAACTGTCATCTGCGAACTGTGCTACGACTACTCCGGGTTGGGTGACTTTGGGAATATCGGAAGCGAAGATAGTGTAGAGGATCGGGGCTAAGGCAGAACCTTGCGGTACGCTTGCTGTGGGTTGGAAAGGATCTGAGTAGGTTTTCCCCACTTTGACCCGAACTGATCGATCAGTCAGGTACGAAAGTAGGAGTTTGGTGAAAGGGTCGGGAATGTTTAGGTTTCGGATCTTGTGCAGGAGACCGGCGTGCCAGACGCTGTCAAATGCTTGCTTACTGTCCAGAAACATAGCCAGATTGCATTGCTTGTGGTTGAATGCTCTGGTGGTCTCTGTAAGCAGCTTCAACAAGGGATCGTGACACGTTCGGTTGGGACGGAAGCCGAATTGGCTGTTGGGAAGAAGGTCATTAAATTGTAGGTGTTCCCTGAGTCGCCTGGCTAGAATCTGCTCGAAACATTTTTCGAGGCAACTCAGGAGGAAGATAGGTCTATAGGAGGAGGGTGAGGTTAGGTCAGCGTGGGGTTTTGGTATCATGACGGTGGAAGCCGATTTCCAGTCCGTCAGGAAATACGATAGGGTTAGGCATTTGTTATATATTTCGGAAAGTAAACGGAGGGTTGGGTCGGGTAGGTGCCTGAGAATCTTTCTATTTAGGCCATCACGACATGGGGCTGAATTTTTCCCTTTTTGAAGTATGTGAGGACCTGGTCGGGCGTAATGGGCGCATAAAAAGGACTCTCGTTATCGAGTTGGGGTTCAGGAAGGTTAATGTTGCGGAATTCTTCAAGACGACCTTCGAGGAGTGCCTTGACGTGGTTATCAAACTGGGGATCATCTGGGAACTGGAAAATGGTTTGAAGGTGGTGACCAAAGAAATCAGCTTTTCCTTGGTCGGAGGAGATTAGGTTGCCCTGAAGGTCGGTTAGGTGTGCTTTAGGATTAGCTTTCCTTCTGGTCAGTCTATCGAACTGTTGCCAGAAGAGTTTGCCATTTCTATAATCTAGCTGGGAGGTGACTTTGGACCAGGAGTCTTCGGAGTGTTTGTTGGTTTCTCGCCTGGTATAGGCGATTATATTCGGTCTTGAGAGCCGGATCCCTGGATCGCAGGAATTGACGATAAATTCGTCTTTTCTCTTTGATACAGTTCACAATGTGTTGTGGGAGCGGTTTGTGGGAAATGTCGATGTTTTTAGTGGCACAGAGGTATCGACCGCTTCCGCAATTACGGAAGTTAGGTCTCTAATGGCTCTCTAGAGATCTTGGGTCGTTTGAAGATTGAGTGTGGGAAGGTTATTGGAGATGTGATCGGAGAACACATTCCAGTCTGCTTTAGAAAAACCTTTGATAACTATATATTGAGAAGGTGTAAGAGGAGCTGGACAAAATGAAGTTTTGACCAGTAGGGGTATGTGATCAGATGTGATCGTGGTGCCTAGAAAGCACTCACGATCGATATAGTGGGCTAAGGGCTCGGATACTATGATACGGTCTATTATTGAGGCACCTAAATGGCCAAAGAATGTGGGTTGTTTGTTGGCGACTCGTAACAATGGCAACTGCAACAGAGCAGATGACAGCCTGTTACCGTTGTCATTAGTCGCGGTGTCACCAAATTGGGTATGGCGGGCATTAAAATCACCGAGGATAACGGCATTATTGAGGCTGGAGGGGTAAATTAATAGTCCATCTGATAGGGTGTTATGGCTGGGTTTGGTTGTAATAGGATATAAAATTATTGGGGTGGGGAAGTGCACCGTTGCAGCAATGCATTCGAGATGCTGCAAATGCGCAGGAAGTTGAAAAGGAGTGAATGGGAAGCAATTTTTAACTAGGAGGGCGGTTCCATGTTGGCTATTATTTAGGAAGGAGTGATAGGAATTAAAGTGTAAGGAGCACTTGGGTGTGAGCTTAGTTTCTGTTATTGAGAGGATGTGTATATTGTGAGTGTGTAGGAGGTGTTTAATTAGGGCGCGCTTCAGACGCACCCCCTGCCACTAATGGTCCCTGCTAGGATATCCATTCGAAAGGATTAACGTTTGGGTTGGCGGATTACGGCGACCTTCATCCGCGTACCGGATACGCAGACGTTAATACACCGTTGGAAGAAGTTCTGGGAGAGCGAGTCTAGAGTTCGAAGAACCCTAGACTGTCGCTCAGGGAATATGGTGAAAAGGGTGTGTGTAAGGATTTGCAAGAAGTCCTTGATGGATAAGGAGTGTGTGTCGGGAGCGGGTTTAAGGTGTGCGGTGTCTTACGAGTCGGACTCTTCAGACAGGATAGGATCGAGGGGAGCCATCTTCGACGGGGAACTGGGAGGTTCCCGTCGTTTCCGGTACTGGAAGGAGTAGATAGGATGGACTTCCCCGCAGTTGTTACACTTTTGGTTCGCCGAGGCTTTACAGAGGGTGGATCTGTGGCTTCCGCCACAGTTAGAGCATCAGATGGATCGTGTTGGACACTCCTCCGCGGTATTCCCCATCAGCGTGCATGAGGAGCAATACTTCGGGAGCGGTTGAGGGATTAGGGAGGGTTCACACTTGAAGTGTCGCCCGAACATGACTACACCTTGTGCGAGGAGGTAAGTAGTCCAACAAGCTGCGAACCAATAGCACCGCATCATAAATTGAAGCCAAACTTGATCTGAGGTCGACTAAATGGTGAGGATTTGCTTGGACTAACAGGTGTTCATTATGGCGATTGAACATACCGCAGTTTGTAAAATGTGTTTCGTCCATAACATCTCCGTCCGATAGTTGTTAATTTCATGGCACATATTTATGAAACAATTACAAAAATTTTATCTTCTTTCATAATCACCAGGGTACAAAGTTTGTCCAACTAAATGTTTATAAGGATGGTATTTATGTAAAGTTCTCACTACTGTGCGTTGTGAGATTGCAGCGTATTGTGTAATTTTCCGTGTTGATGTAGATGAATTTTGATTAACATCAGCTGGAACATTTATCTGCATCAATAATACCCGTATTTCTAGGCTTTACAAAACTTCCAAACTCTGTTAAATTCTTGATGGTGTCTAAAGTTGGATGAGGGAGATCAAAAAACAGTAAATAGCGTTCGTCCACTCGTTGACGGTTTTTGTTACAAATGATGTAACATTCCATCATATCAAGTTTCTCGAAATTTGCGTACATCATAATTAATTTTTTAAAATAACTCCACACTGACAAAACCGACAAGTATTACACGAAATACGCTAAATGACAATACGCGACACTTCTATCTCTCTACATTAGTGAAAGGCACGACAAACGGCCACCAAACGGATACAATTACATTTTGGCGGAAATTTGAAATAATCATAATCAATGCAAATGCATGATGGAGTGTATAAGGATGTCAAATGTTTGTAATAAAGAAAAACTGGATTAAAGACTATAAGGAATGTATCCAAATAACTTTCTGTACAAATAAATGGTTTATAAAGTAACAGTCCAAAATTATATTTTAATGCATTGTTCTAACACCATGATTTCTTTTACAAACATTTGATCCTTTGGTATAACCGTTCAGTCTGCAGATTAATATATTAGTTCCATCATCGTTACTGAAAATGAGGAATAGTAAGAAATTTAAAATAACACTTTGAGTTCTTTTGATAGTTGTAGTAATATGAAATCACCTAGTGTGGAGATTTTACCATTACTAATTAGCGGAGCTTGTGTGATTTGTAGGATGGAATAACATAGGTAGCTACCTAAATTAAAGGTTCAGGCTGATGTGTCTGTATTATATACTTATTAACCTTAACAAGTAACTGAGCCTGCCATGGCCTAATCGGTAAATGCATAACTTACCAACTATGACATGACAGGTTGCTAGTTCAGAAAAACGACAGTTCCACCACAGTGCATGAGCACAGTCTCATCTCTGCTTATAAGCAATGTAGTTAATGCGGGTATCAATACAGTTTTTTTTCTAATAAAATTTTTTAGTGTATGTTACTGAATAGCAACAATCAAGGAAGAGGTACTTATACAGTATACCATTCTGTTTTTATTACATTTAATTTGAGTTAATAATATAAAAGTGAACTGTAATTTTTAAGCTATAAGTGATAGAGCTGGGGATGGTTTAATACCTATCTGAAATACGTTGCATCAAATTTATGTATGATTTGAAAAAATTTATTGGCTTTCACATTATAAATACAATAAGTGCAATAAATTATTATTACTATTATAAATAGAATAATAACAAAATTATGATGGATAGATATTTATTCATTAGTTCCATACAAATCTACCCCATCGGGTACAAAATCAGAAACATTAAAAATACATGAACAAGTGAATACAGAACAGACACGTGAGTGTGTAAAGAATATAATAATAATAACAAAAAAATAATGATGCCTAACTAATTAAACTATAAAAGATATTTTGCAAGACAAGACTCCAAAAATGCTGAACTAGTGTGTCTAAAGAGAACGCAGTATTAATTACATAAACCTGCCACGTTTGTATTGAAAGTGTTCAAATTAATATGTAAACTCTCGGAAGATGTATAGATGGAATTTGGAGAAACGTGTTTGAACCTGCAAATCTAGATTTCAAGGTCTTTGCCTTTTTCTTTTCTTACCAGTTATGCGACGTGGTACATTCTTCTTCTGTGGTAAATTTAGAGGAGGTACTTTGCCGTTCCTTCACCTATCAAACAAAATAATGTCAGAAATAAATCAATAATTTAATAATGAATATTTCTATGTGTTTCATGGCAGAAGTAGGCATGTAGGTCATAGATAAGTGAGGGGATAGATACACGACTCCTACCATTTGCGCCGTTTTAATAAAGTAGTTATATACTACGTCATCTGAGCGCTAATTAAGCTCAGGCGGGAATTTTAAAAATTCATATTCAAATGTTTTATTGTGAATGTATAAGAACTGACCCGTTTGCATCACCTCAGTTTAAAACCGAGGTGGTGCAAATGGGTCTGAAAGTATTAAAACATTTAACTTCCATAATATTGTATTTACTAACATATAAGCAGGTATATGAATTCCAATATACATTTTTTTTTACATCACGGTAATTAAAAATTGTCTAACTACAATTTCTGTTTACTTACACTAAATTTGTCAAAAGTAAATTAACATTGTAAAAGTTACAAAATTTAATCAACACGTATTTATATTTATTTATACAATACTTTGTTATAAAGTAATAAATTTGACATACACATATAAGTAATAACCATTTTACATCATTTTAACAGAAAGAATAAGGTTAAATAAGCACCGGGCCTTAGGGTATTATGGTGGTTAAATATTACTTGACTAAAGTCACTAAATATAGCGTCACCAGCGCCTTCGGCGACGTGATACATAACTATGGGGTTTGAAACCAAACTTAATACCAATTTTATTAAAGGAGTGAACAGCGCATGATGTAGGTACTTACAGTTCAGGGTCTCGTGGAAAATTGTGGAAGCTTTTTGATAAATGAATTCCAACATAATTAGAACAGCCATACATTGCACTAAATCTCCCAGCCATTTTTAGTCGAATACAGTAACTCAATTTCAAATAATTAAATGTTATTCAGCACAAGTTTTACACATTTTCAAATGGCGAAATGCAAACTGTCGATGTAGTAACATTGTTGCCCGGTAGAGGCGCTGAGTGTCTTGTCGCAAGAAATATTCAACAGTGTCGGGTATTGTCATTTAGCGTAGTTAATTACACTAACGAACGAACTGTCAAATATGAAGATAACCAATGCTTCACATCCTTTACTTTTGTTTTCCATCGCAAGATATGATTTTTCTTAAACCTAATAATAGAAAAACTAGTATTGTGCTTTTATTTATTAAAATAAGTGATCAACCCTTGTATCTACGGTTTCCATTTAAAAACATTCATCTTTGCTTCATAAATTCAAAATGCTAATCAAAATTAAAAAAATTGAATTTAAACAACTTTTATCCATCTTTAGAAATAAACGATTTTGGAGAATTTTACTTTTTTACAAAAAGCCATGCATTTCCTTAAATCAACAAAAGCGTCTCGGGATTAGTCGTCTAAAGAAGCAAATCTTTCTTCATTCAAGCAAATGTGTAATTCTTATGGTTTCGGAAATCCCAATACAACTAATGAAAAAAAAACCAACTGTATATAAGATATAACTTTACCGAAAAAGAAAAATTAAATTGTCGGTAAGCAAAAAACACTGGAGAGCATCTTATTATTCAGTATCTCTATGTGCGCGTCGCAAGTGTCTTATCTTTTTTTCGGAAAGCCGTTTATTCTTACATTGGAATACTGTTTCGAATTTCGTCAAAGGTGACTAAAATTATTAAAATGAGGTGGTGAAAATTTTTAACACGTGGTTAAATTTGTACAAAGACAAAGGAAAAATGCTACGATGGAGAACAATCGATGCTCGCTCGATTACCGTTGAGAACGATAATAGTATATTACGTAAGAAGTGTTGTAAAAGGCATATTACGCACGAATAGAAGAATTACACGTATTACGTACTATACTTCTTTACCTACGACCATAGACAGTGTGCCAAAAAGTCTCGACTATTTTTAATCTTTTCATTTTTATCAGGTATTGTAGATGATGCTTAAACACGTCGATTTTTTATTTTGGTCGTTGTTTTTTGTTTTTTCGGCAATGGGCCTCACATTTGGGCACCATTTTGTAATAGTTCTCTTTGTTCGTCCTTCTGTTCGGGGCTATTTTGTGATGGTTCGCACTTTGGGGATTGTAATGTTAGGGTTCTATTTCAATCTTTTACAATTTCCAAAATCATTGAGTAAAACTTTTATATTGTTTTTATGAAAATTTGAAACGATTCAACGTCAACTAAGTGATTTTAATTTATAAAGATAACGTTCACTAACTAAACTTTACTTTTATCATCAGATTTCTGTTTGTTTAAATGAACTTTAATAATTACTCAACAAATTCCCTTTTCCTTTTATCGGGACGCTCTAGGTGCCCAATAAAGTGATAAATGGTTATTGTTATCATTCGTTAAAATTATCCTCAATCTGAGGTTGTTAATTACCTGTACTTTGCAATTAATTGAACTCGCTTTCTTCAGTATTTACACATGCAGTGTTTGAATAAGCTTTTAAGATTTGCAACAGTCAATAATAAAATATACCAAAAGTGATAATATTTAATTAAGTTAAATTCTATCTGCAGACTGTTTTGTTTACAGTATTATATAAGAATGAGTCTAATTCTATGTTAGTATTTTTCTTAATATTAACATATAAAAACAATCTTTTACAAATAATCAACGAAATATATTTACGTTTAGCATTTGTATCTAAACATAAATTTAAAAATAAATAAAACACCAATTTTCGTTTATTTACACTATCAAAATGTTCCTACTTGTCATGACTTTGTTCGAACTGGTGACCTAATTCTTGCGTTCCTTGAACCGGTGAAGAGGCCTCGTTTAGGAGGATGATGTTCTCTGATGCCAGGCTGGAACCGATTTCCTTTGTTTTCTTTATTTTTTCTTATACCTTTGACATAGGTGAATACGCTTCTAATTTTCTTTGATCAGTTAATGATTTTTCGGAATAATTGCCGCTATATTTACACTATACATTATTTACTTAATTGTTCAGTTTTAATTACAAACGGAGTGCGCAACAAACTGCAAGCGAGCTATGAAAGATCGTGCTTTAATTATCAATGTTTTTTAGTTATTATACTTTATATATCGGTCTATTAACTGGGTCGATTATTGTACCGGGTGGCCAGATAAGAATGCAAAGTGCTATTTATTGGAGACTATTCGTTGTAGAGGGTTGCGGTAAAAAAATTATTACTAAAGTGGCCAAAAAAAGACCGTATAAAATATTTGAAATTTGTAAAATGACTGCCAGGGCGCGCAACCGCCACCCTAAACTTTTAAAGTGATTTTTTTTTTCTGAAATCCAGCTAGTAAATGTACCAAAGAATTATATACTTTTTAAAGCTCAGATTTATTCGAGTAATTTTTGTTAGACGTATCTATTAAAGTAAAGTGCGGGGTGATTCAGTGATTTATTAAATAAACAGCTGTAACTCCTAAACGACTGAACTGATTTTAATAAACTTAGTCTCGTCGGAAAGAGCATTTATTGATCCATAAAATCCATCATACCTGTAATATGTCTAATTTTTCGTGATGCTCCTAGAAAGCATTTTTGATATAATATCAGAAAATTGCAAAATTAAATGCAACAATATGACTTTTTTCATAAAAATGAGATGAAATCATCCCTAAATCGGTTAGTGAAAACTGCATCTCGATATCCTATTCCTACCCTAAAATATTTAAGAAAAAAAATTAGTTATTATAAAATTTTAAAAGTCGATATTGCACCGGTATTTATTATTATTTATTTGTGTTTTTCAAGATTCAATGAAAAATTTCATCATTTTATAATTTTTAAGTAATAAAAGTTTTCATAATTTCAAAAATTTAAAAAAACATGTAGAGGCATAATAATCAATGCATAGAATATGCAAATGCAGAATAGGCGGAATATTAGGAGTAGGCCATTGAGAAAAACAAATACCTAAAATCAACTTAAACTAATATTAAAATTTGACAGTCAGTGTAATTTATGTTTGTTGCATAAGTAAGGCCTTAAAACTACCTGTAATGTCTTTTACAAATGATGAAGTTGTTGATATGATTGTGGTATATTTTGAATGTCTTCAAAATGCGGCATTGGCTAAGAGGGTATACTCAGCTCGATATCCAGATCGGCGTCTACACGATGTGAGAATTTTTCCGCGTTTAGTGCACAATTTGCGTAGTACTGGAAGATTTCCACCAAAGTTTCAAAGAAGAATGGAATACAGTATTGTTAATGTCTTAGCATACGTGTCATTGTATCCCCACGTTAGTACGAGAGCAACGTCTCTCGCGTTAGATATGTCAACTACTATTCAAAACATTTTAAAGGTTCATAGGTAAGTTCTTATGTCACTGAAAATACTACTTTACACGTTTCACAATGTGTTTTTAATTTCAAATTTATGGAATGCATCCGTATCACATGGTTTTACATCAAGCCTTGCATGACGAAGACTTTGACCGACGGATAGATTATGTCATTGGATGTTGGGCATGGTTCATAAAATAGAGGATTTTTATCCGAAATTCTTTGGACGGATGAGACCACTTTTAAAAGTGATGGAAACCTTAATTTGCATAATATGCATTATTGGTCTGACACCAATCCTCACTGGTTGCACGAGGTCCAACATCAAGGTCGTTGGAGTGTTAGTGTCTGGTGTGGCATTCTGGATGGAACTATTATAGGTTCCTATTTCTTTGATGAACCACTAAATGGTGCCGTGTTTCTTGATTTTCTGGTGAACCAATTGCCTATTTTATTAGTTGCACACCCTTGCAATTACGGCAAAATATGTTTTTACAACTAGATGGTTGTCCAGCACATTTGTCAATAAATGTGCGAGAACACTTAAATTTAATGTATCACAGAGGTGGATTGGACGAGGAAGTCTATTTCTTTGGCCTCCCCAATCACAAGACTTACCCTGTTTGGACTTTTATCTATAGGGTCGGTTAAAAGATATTGTTTACGAAACTCCACCAACAATGGGAGACGACATGAAAGTACGAATTCGAGAAGCTGTTTGTAGCCTGTCAAGAGCAGAAGATGAATCTGCTGTAATGTACAAGCATGAGCAGCACCAACAATACATCGAAGTCGATGAGAGACAATTCGAGCATTTAAGTAGGCATTAAGTAGGTACTTAATGCCCATTTAATGCCTACTTAAGCAGGCATTATTGCACAATCGGTCCTTTTTAGGGTCATAAATAAAATTAATAAAAAAAATTCCGCAAATTTGGAATAATCACTTTCAAAAATAAATATTATCATATTATTACATTTAATTTTAGAAATTTTTATTACTTAAAAATTATAATATTATGAAATTTTTCATTGAATCTTAAAAAAAGACAAATAAATAAGAATAAATACCGGTGTAATTTCGACTCAATTTTTATAATAACTAAATTTTCTTTCTTCAATATTTTAGGGTATGAATAAGACATCGAGATGTGGTTTTCACTAACCTGTTTAGCGATGATTCCATCTCTTTATGAAAAGTCATATTGTTGCGTTTAATTTTTAGAGAATTTTGCAATTTTTGATATTATCAAAAAACGCGCTCTAGCGGCATTACTAAAAATTAGAGGTAAGACGGATTTGATGGAGCAATAAATGCTCTTTACAACAAGACTAAGGTTATTAAAATCTGTTCAGTCGTCTAGGAGTTACGGCAGTTTATTTAAAAAATTACTGAATCTAACAGATACGTCAAACAAAAATTACTCGATTAAATCTGAGCTTTAAAAAGCATATAATTTTTTGGTGCATTTAGTAGGTGAATTTCAGTAAAAAATCACTTGAAAAGTTTAGGATGGCGGTTACGCCCCCTGGCGGTCATCTTGCAAATTTGAAATATGTTCTACGGTCTTTTTTTGGCCACTTTAGTATAACGTTTTTTACCGCAACACTCTACGACGAATAGTTTGCGAGAAACAGCACTTTGCATTCTTATTTGGCCACCCGGTACATTTATCACTAGCTATCAAAACATCAACAACAACACTTTCAATACACACTTAAAATACTATTGTAAACTATTACGCAATCTTTTTATTATCACCAACTGGATAGCATTTACAATTTAATTCGTTTTAGCTGTTCGTTCTCACTGATAAGGAAAATATCACATATATTCTCTTAACGCAATACTAACTGAATTCTCGTTATAATTTCACAATTTTAATTGCAGCATAAATCAAGCTGCAGCAATCGCTTTTGAACCAACTCCGATTGCTTACTGGAGGCGACCCTTCTTGATCGCTTACTTAGCGCGACTGACTAACAAATACACATCATTGTAACAGCTTTTCTACTAGCCCCCTTTTACAAAACAGTCATATCCGCAAATTTCCGCGTATATTTAAAAGCTTTCCAATTTACTATGCAAATACTCATCTAAAAAATCTCAAGCTTTTTATCTTAATATTAATTACATTTATACAAAAATAACCAATAACCATTTAATTTCATATAACAGCGCGAAATTCTAATTTCTAATACCTCCATTACATTCGTTTCATGTATACAGAGAGATCTAAAAACTATTTATCTTCATTTCTTCAAATGCGATAACCTGTAAATTATTGCATCTTTAGATTTTTGAACAATTTTACAAAATTATTGAGAACATATGTCTCACAACTTCGATAATCATACATGATATAATTCGTTCTACATACTACTACGTTGGTTTAATCATTAGAAACATTATAATAATTATTTATGGTTATTGTACAATTATTAAGTATGTTAGAAGTATCTCGATTTGTCGATTCATATGACATTGTAATATTTTCATTTGTTAATATAGTCAAACAGTGCGTTTTGTTTACCGTGCGTAATGAGGAATTTGCTGAGACTGCGTGTCGTGTGTTTTCGTCTATTTTCTACAGTGGTCGTAGGTAAAAATATTAAACTGGGTTGTGTTGTGTGGGTACCTATTTAGTTATAATAATAAAGTGGCCAAACTGGTATAAATGGTAATCATAAAAAGTATACAATAATATAATAAAGTAATAGGTGTAAAAAGTAAAAGTGCGAAAAAGTTCTCCAAAAACAAATCGTTATAACTAACTGGAGATACCAACCATTCACCACAAATAATGACTTTGACTCAATCGGTAGATTAACATAGGGTGGTTCGTTCTTTTGATTTGCTTAATTACCACTGAACATCAATATAAAAAAATATAAAATATAAAAAAATTTATAATGCTCGGAATAATTAAACCGAGGTTGTTAACAATAAAAATTTTATAGAAATGTAAAAAATAAAAATATACAAATATATTTATTAACAGTTAATAATATGGTTAAATAAAATATATCTTAAAACTAGCCTTAAATTCTAAAAAATCATTACATAAATACTTGTTTGTAAAATTTTGTACACAAATTTTTTAATAACCTCTGGTATCTAAACGATTACGGAAATTTCAACTAAGGTGATGTCATCCTTGCCACAATATTGCGTAATATCTTGAAATAATGCTTTGCCTTGTAAGTCACACCCTTCAATGGAATTTTCCTTCTTATAAATTTTATCTTCTTGAAATTGAATAAACCAATATTTATTGCATTTTCTCGAACGTTCATATAATAAATGTAATCAAACTTTAAATTCTGTATTAAAAGCACAACGCAATCATAAAATTAAAGCGTACGTAACAGCAGAATTAATTGTGCAATCAAAAGCGATGAAATAAAAGTGTAAATATAAAATAAAAGTGCCTGAAAAGAGCAAATGTTTTAATTTTTAGTATAATGCGTTAAAATATCTTACCATTAAATCAATGGCACTTTCACTAAATGTAGCTGGAAAACCAAAAAAAAAGCTTCCTAACAACACCACTTTCATCAGGAAGTGAAACAAATGGATGCCTTAGAAGTTAGATGATGTACTCGTGCGCGAAGAGATTTGCGCAAAGAATTTAGTCAACGATGACGCGTTGCGCGAACGTATTGAACAGAAAAATAATTTGAAGAGGGAGTATAAACCATTAAGAAATATATACACTTAAGAAGATATGCACTTAAGTTACACCAAAATGAAAATTAAGTTGCCTACCATATATTTACAATGCAAAATTAATTAAAATTTTGTCTTATATTTACAACTGAATGAACGAAAGACATTAAATTAGATATATTTCAATTCAATTCAAAAAGGGTTGTTACATAGTAACCAGTCTCCTAAATATGTCATAGCGCATGAAGAATTATATAATTATACAGAGAAACTCGAAAATATTGTAAATTCAAAGATTTATTTTAGTCTTTCACAATTTACAATTAAGGAAAAAGCGAACATTTTGAATAGCAGATCAAAATCTTATTTCTAACCCTCGCTTTTGTAAATGCAATCTTTATTTATTACGACTACATTTTATATACATCAATCGATACGTTTAGTTTGGGTATGAAATACATTTCAAATAAATATTACGCCTCTACATTAGTTTATCTTGCACCTGTTGATATTTATATAAACGATCTGAGTAAATTAATGGTCTGCTATCTTTTAGCACGACAATATCGTTGATATGAAATACGCAATTAAATCAAAAAGATAATTAAACGATAGTGAGTGTTATAAATAGTTTTGTTGTTTGTTAATTTAAATTGAACTACTTAATTAAATTTCCTATTATTATTTGACATTTAGGATATTGTGTATTATTTTCTGTTCTAGTATTTACTTTAGTTTGACGTTGCGTTTACGAGGCTAGTAGGTATAAAGATCTATTTGTTTATCAATTTTAAGCACATGAAGTGGCAGTTTATATTACCAAAAATTTTAAAGGTAAAAAGGTGGCGGAATAAAGCTCGTTGATGCATTAGAAATTAATTTTATCGATTATGGCATATGTATCTTATGCTGATAAACTTCTGCAACCTTTATTTATACGTCAATTACCTAAAATTATAACGAAAACCGCTGCAAATTGTATCAATACTTCCACATCAAAAAATCAGTTTTTGTAAATAACTCGAAAACGATCAACTTTACAAAAAAATTAGAAGAATGTTTTTCCGATTTCAAAAAAATCGTGTGGATAGGTTCCAAAATCGAATTTTTTGGAAATGTTTCGAAAATGGTCTTTTCGCTTTTTGAATACGTTAAGTAGTTCCGGAGATATTTTGGGACTGTTTTTTTTGCTATCTTGTAAACTGTTTGTTGCACAGAAAAATTATAGGAACAAGAAATACTCACAATTATATTACTTTAAAGGAAAAAAATCTAAAAAATTAAAATTTGCAAAAGGGGTACTTAACCCCCAATTTTACCCCTTTATCCATACCCCACTGACCCCAAAAACAATCAGTTGCTTTAGGTAGGTTACATCTATACGTGTGATAAATTTTAAGTTGATATGTTAAGTTCTTCGAAAGTTATGGAGTACACACACAGACAAGATTTTTTTTGCTCAAATTTTGTTTTTGGACGTTTTCGAACACTTCGAGCAAATAGAAATTTTTGAAATTTTTTTAGCGATACAGTACTTCCCATCGATTATGTAGTTATTAACAGTAGTAAGACGCGAACAAATTTCGCTATAGGTGCCTATGTGCACTCACTAACAAAATTCATGTCTCTTAATCACGATAACCGTAAACAGCATACCAGAGTAGAAAGGAGACACTATCCCCTCCGCTTTTTATGTTACAAGCCTCGCCTCCTAGGACACCTCCTGTTTACGGCTTCTTTTCGGAGACCATTTTCAGCCCCTTGATGGAATTTTCATACTAATTTGGTTCTATTAAGAGCCTCTTTGGCAGTTCAGCCCCTGGAAGGTAGGCAAATGTGTGCGCATACAATGTTTAACTGGAGGTCCTAAGGGCGGCTCCTTTAACCTGATTAGTTTCTGATTGATTCTTAGCCCCACACAGCTTCTGAGCTCTGATTGGAGGCTTAAGGTTACGGTGGGAAATTTGAAATAAGGGGGCTCTAATGCTAACTTGTAAGATAGCTATAAGAAGTTGTGTTCGGTCTGCGCCCTCTTATCGTGACCCCTTGTCGCAAAACTTGGATTTGCTTGTAGGGCCTTCTAGTGGTATATTGACTAATGAATATTTTTTCTGCAATATAGGTAGCGTCACTTAGCGGTAGGACTAATTAGGGTTTGTTTGTGGCGCCATCTAGTGGTGTATAGATTAATGAACATTTTCTGCAATAGAAGTTGATCATGCACGTCTTTCTGTCTCTCCCAGCTCTTTCTCAAACAAACAAATCAATCAATCAATCAACTAAATCAAACTCAATGAAAACCAGACAGTTAACAAAAACCAACTTACAGTACAAAAATACTGATTCAGTTTAATTAATTAAAGCTTGCTTGCTCAAAATCAGCCACTGTTCAAAATATCAAATAGCGGGGGTCGTCCAAAGGAGTCAAAATATTCCCCATTACCATTCTCGTCAATGTAGATAGCAGTCCAATGCTGACCTGGTTTTTTTGCTGGATCCGTGTTCACAATAATTGCACAAGGTGTAGGTGCGTGTTGGGGAGCTGACTAGAAGCACATACGAGTCGAAACGCATTCGTGTGGCTGGGGATCGATTTCAAACATTTCAACATTTGTACCGCATAGATTTTTGGAGTTGGTATGCGCCCAGTTTTGCCGTAGTAATTCGTTTTCCAGAGCACACATAGGCTCCTAGATCTTATGGTTTAAACAACTATACGCCTTTGCTTCCTTTTTTAATTTTTTAATCGACGGACAACCAACCTCGTCCAAATTTAGTATTGGTTTGTTAAGGAATCTTAAAAAATGTTGTTCCTCACTACCCTTACCGTGAATTTTGTTAAAGGGTTGCAGAGTTCTTATCAGCTCCTCTTGGAAGTCGTTATATGGCACATACCCTGACCACCATTTCAAGCTGTGATATTTATCCTCTAAATACCTTATCTGTCTTGAGATGGGCTTTGATATAAAATAATCTCGAGGTGACTTTATCAGCATCAATAGTAACAAACCACGATCTGTAATCACGGCAATTTCTTTCGGTATGAATTCGTTATCAACACCTCTAAACCATTGTACGTCTAAGTATGCGTCCATCTTCTTTCACTTGCTGATGGATGCTGAAGTTTGTAATCTAGAGTGGTCCCTTTTAACAGGCGAAATGCATGACCACATTCCGACCTTTATAAATCTCAATCACGTTATAGAATTCGGCGTACACCAAACAGTTAACCGTTTCTGCAAGAGCTTCTTCAAAGCCGACTTCTAGGCGATGGCAACCATTCCTGTGTGTGCTAACGTTTGCAGACAAGTCAGGGGTTAGGTCGAAGGCTATTAAACAGTGGCCGTTGGGGTAATCGCTTCTCGATATATCCTTGCCTTCATTCAAAAAATGAATACCCGCAGCGGAGAATAAGGTGTGATATGCCCTTGCATTATACCATTATCCGTAAAGTCTAGTTGTAAGGCCTTCGAAGGTATTTGTTGGCCGTCAGTATATAACGACATGTAATTACTATTGCTGTGATGAAAATTTAATGGATTTGAGGGGTAATCATCGTTGAAAGCTTTATTTGCGACAAAACCTGCGATACATCGTTTAGGTAACTGACCAAGGAAGATATTATCCAATGATTTTTGCTGTATGTCTGTAGTTATAGTTAACACTTTTACATTGGTCCTTGTAACAGGATATTTTGCTGCAGTTGTTTCTAAAGCTTTAACGTGTGCAATTAGAATGATGGGGTTGATGCGCATACGCTTCACCAGTAAACTAGCGTCCATAATGCGCGTCTTGTAAGTTGAAGCGTGCGCCGCCATTAAACTAAAGGTATCTTGATCGTACAAATTTGGCCTTTAATTCAACACCGCTTATGAGAAACTTTTCCTGATTAAACAAGTCGGAGTGCACGTGACCAATCATCTCAATTTTTTTGCTGGTCGCTGCAAGTACTTGAAGCTTCGAGAAACCGTTATTTGCGTTTCCTAGCGTATTCATCTGCCCAGCTGTATCATTGTACCATAAGGTACAACCTATATGTGAACTCTTGGCCTCCTTTCCATAATTTAACAACGTTTCGATATATGAGCGGTAGGCGTTGGTGTTGTTTGGTTGTGACACCATTGTCTGATTTAAATATACCTTCACTTGTGAGAAAGGCGAATGCATCCAATTGTTTACCGGTGCTACAAGATCCGCATCAATAAGTGCTGTATCATCCTGCTTAAGGACTTTAGCTGTGATGTACAGCATGGTCTGATTTAAATCTATGTAATCGTTTCCATTTCCGGGCATTACAAATTCTATTGGAGTGTCATCACTAAGAGCTGATACGGGTTTGTAAAATATCCATTCACCACCCTCGATACTTGTGTGCGTCGACGTTAAAGCGAACAGATCCAATTCGGACTTGACGCATTCACATGATTGAGCATGTAGAAAAGCCATTATCTTGAAAATATATCGTCGTCAGTAGGTTTCTTCTTCTTAGCGGCAACAGCTCTCGGTAGAAACTGGTTATTATCGACCAGATGTACTCTTTTATAGCCGAACCCTCCATCATTTTATCGATTTTCTCATCGGCTTTACGGTTAAGATTTCTACCTGCCTCGTGAAATCTTTCATGAAACGATTTTTTAACAGGTAGATCCTATATGACGTCACCAAAATATTAGCACCCGTTCTGAGAGCTTCTTTTCCAATGGCCTTTGCACCAGACTTAAATAACGGTATTATACTTCTAAACGTACCACCTATCCAGCTTTTTATTCCGTGACCACTTTATAGTTGGATCCATTGCCGTTACCGGACTGATTCATATAATGCTGTTGATAAGGACAAACCACTATTGCACTTTCTTAAAGTGTCGCTTCAGACATGACGTACCAAACTCGAATAGCATTTGTTTTTATATTAATCTTGAGGTTTGAAATCGCCGTGTTATCACGGCCATGTAGTATGTAGGCGAAAAAACCACATCATTATGACCTCCGTAACCGTAGTTTTCAGAAGTAATATTTATTATACGCATAAGCGGAAATAAAACATCGCCAACAATTTGCGGTTGAACTGTGTCGCAATAAACAAACATTCGCGTTGATCATCCTATCCATATACTAGCGGGGTGCAGGAGTATTGGTTTCATACCTATCTTTTGATACGACCGATAACCCAGCTGTAAGGCTTAACGTTGTTAGAATCAGAATAGCGAGAGGGAGGTTTTTAATTTCGTGGTGAAGCGCTTAGTTAGATTATGGTATTCGATTGTTAGCAATTCACTTATTAGCTCGTGGTTATTTAGCTCGCAGGGAATTTCTTCAATGTTGGCATAATTACCCAAGGCGAAACGTAACACACCATCCGTCCTCAATATGAATGGGTTTCTAGCTGTCGTGTTGGAAATTTGATGCAGCCTTTTTTAATATCGTCTCTAACACATCCTCTTCTCCTGCGGGTGGATCAGTTCTATAACAAATTAAATTGTCTGTCGCACTTACAGAGGCAAAAGAACAAGGGTACTGAATTTCCAAAATACGTACAACCCATGAGTCTGTTAATTTTATTGGATTTGGCAGTTGTGTAAAAAAACTTGACGTCATATTGTCGGGAAAATACGTCGTGGAACTATTACTTAATATGGTAAGATAAAACTCCATTTTATGTATCTCGCAGCTGCGAAGCTAACACCCAGCTATTGTATTTGGCACTGTATCCACGACACTTGACCAGGTATTGTTTATATCGTCGGCGGTCCTTCTCTGCTAAAATCTTATCGACTTTGAATAGGGCGTTTTCATCAACCGTAACAACTTGCAACTCCTCGTAGAATCGTTATTAAGATCGCTTATGCGATAAACTGGAGGTCTTCTTTTTTTACTGCACTAATTGTAAAAACTTCCTCGATCCAGTTCGTTTCTTATCCCTTCTCAACGGCGTACTTAGTTCTGGCGATTCTAACATGTTCACCAGCTGTATATTTATGATAACGTAATGTTCCTAAGCCTTTCGCGTACAGGCCATTTCACACTTCCAAAATGTTTCCATAGTTTACAGCCGCAGGGGCCATCCTTATGGTTGTTGTAAGCAGTCACAAGTTTCAATGTACTTGTAGCAATTTTTGTAGGTGAAATAACGTCACATCTTTGTTTTCAATGTTTTATTAAATCTTTCAACTACAGATGCTTTTACATCAGGATTATTTGTTACATAGAAATTGATATTTTGTTTCTTGAAAAAGTTTTGTACCGCCACAAACTCCTCGCCTTTATCCAGCTGTAGATATGCCGGTGTATTATCACTTTCCTTAAAAATATCGGTGAATGCTTCAATTACAGATGCTGCTGTCTTCGTTTTAAGAACTCTCGCCCAGGCCCTCTTGCCACAGCTCGTAAATGTTGCTCACAATATACATATTTCGCAGAAATTTTTTTCTTACAGGTTTATGAACCGTATAAGCCTCCTGATCCTGCAGCCATTCTCTTCACCATATCTACCCTTTACAGCACTAACGAAAGGGGTTATACCCGCAAATTTTGCCGGATGCTCTGGGTCATAGTATACAGCATCAATGTTACGTTCTCCACGTATCCCAATCGCGGGGTTTCACTCTGTTCAATGTTAGGTGATACAGTAGCATCACGTCTTCGAGTATTTACGATAAACTCTCGTGGTATATTTATTTCTTTAATATACGTTGCAAACTGTCGCCAGCCGTGTGGGTTTGTAGTTTTTCACTGTCTTAACGTTTCGTGAACCAGATCCATAATGTTAGAACGAGGGATTATCTCACCTTTTATTGTGACAGTACCCTTTTTATCCCAAAATACATCACCGCCCGTATTCAGTATACACAAGAAATCAATGCCTTACCTCCTATATGAAACAGGCAGTGTTGATACTATCTCGTCGTCTGCCAGACCTAAGTCTTTCGCGTACAAGTTATTCCACACTTCCAAAATGTTTTCATCGTTTACAGATGCAGGGAGCATCTTTATACTTGAATGAGGGCTGTTGTTATAAGCAGTCACAAGTTTTTGGAGCACATCGATATACATGCACGATTTTTGTAGGTGAAATAACGCCACATCTTTGTTTTCAATGTTTTATTAAATCTTTCAACTACATATGCTTTTACATCAGGGTTACTTTCCACATAGAAATTGATATTTTGCTTCTTGAAAAAGTTTTGTACACTGACAGCCTTTATCCGTCTGTAGATTTGCCGGTATATTCTCACTTTGCCTAAAAATATCGGTGAATGTTTCAATTACAGATGCTACTGTCTTCGTTTTAACAACTCTTGCCCAGGTCCTCTTGCTAAACACATCAATAACCGTTAGTATGTAGTTGTATCCATTATTGTGTTTACTTAAAGTTCGCATATCGCAAAGATCCGCTTGCCACAGCTCGTAAGTGTTGCTCAGAATATACCTATTACGGGGAAATTTTTTGACAGGTTTTGGACAGTACAAGCCTCCTGAGCCTGCAGCCATTTTTTCACTGTATCATATCTACCCTTTACAGCATTAACTAAAGGTTAAAAAACCCGGAAACCCGGCAGGATGCTCTGGATCATATTATACTGCATCCATGTTACGTTACGTTCTCCATGTATTCGAATCTAGTGAAAGTCTTCTTCTTCCAAAGGATCTTCGCAGGGTTTCCCTCGATTCACTAGCGGCATCGTAATTCTCACCTATAGTTATGTGGCTCGGTCCGATGTTAGGTGATCCAGTGGCATCACGTATTCGAGTATTTCCGATAAACTCTCGTGGTATATTTATTTTTTTAACATACGTCGCAAACTGTCGCCAGTCGTGTGGGTTTGTAGTTTTTCGCTGTCTTAACGTTTCGTGAACTAGATCGATAATGTTAGAATGAGGCATGATCTCACCATTTATTGTGATAGTACGCCTTTTATCCCAAAATACATCACCCCCATTCAGTATACGCAAGAAAGCTTCACCTTTCTACCTGTATGAAACAGGCAGTGTTGATACTATCTCGTCGTCTGCCAGACCTTTACGTTTAGGTGAATCCCTGATATCATCTACATCACCGCTGATTGTTATACTAGCGGGTTGACGTAACTGATTGGAAAAATATCTTTGAAGAACCTGATTGAACTGCTGCCATTTGTCATGGTCGGTCATTTGGGTTTTTAATACTTTACCCATGTCGTCACCCAATTGCGCTAGTACGTTGTTTTGCGTGACATCTGGAGCTTACAGACGCTGTATAATATCCATAGGTAGAATAATCATCTTCTTCAGATTGTGGTCCATAGTTATTGAAACAAATTACCTAGAATTCCGCCAAGTAATGGTCCTAACAGGAGCGGTAGGAATGCGTCGCCCTTCTGTATGAGAAAATGTTTCTTCTTTTTTATAGATTCACCTCTCTGGGCCAGCCGCCTTAAAGTGTGCTTATGCTGACAGAGTCGCTGCGTCTGTCCAGCTGACATAGGTACACGACTTTTTAAAATGTTATGTGCACACTCGCAAATGCATTTCACCTGCTTACTATCCAGACATTTCAAAGCGCCACGCTGACCTTTACTTAATCTGGCTAATGCGTGCAGTGTATCGGTGTTTTTTATTAAAACGTCAACCATCATATATGATGTAATCTTTATGACTGTGAGGCTTAAACCCTTTTTTCGCTATATATACTTGGCAAATACCTTGAGGACCGAATATGTTTGTTCATCACATCCGGTGTATTCTGTTTTAAATCGAACAATAAATATCCGTGCGGATTAGAAGTAGCATCTTGGTACGCAGCCTCTAAAAATGTAGGGTCGTCAGGTGAAATCTGCCTTGCTAAATGCTGTATCTGTGCCCTGTCACGTGGATTCTTAAGCGTTGAGAGATATATCTCGCTGTCCACGTTCTTGATGAAATATGTTTTTCATTAAGAAAAACACGCTTAGATTTATATGATAACAACCCTTTGTAAAAATATTAACCACCGAACCGTTAGTCTCACGCATTAGATCGTCAATTATTATTAAGACCGATTTCTTTCACCGTCAAACTCTTCCATAACAGGTAATGCTTTCTAAAAATCCACTGAGAGATCTTTGAATAATGGCTGCCATTGGCCGTAAAACCAGATAATTCTTTCAAAAGCTGTATCGCAGACAGTTTCGATATTTTTTAGAAAATCAACGATGAAATACGATTTCCCACAAGCAGATGGCCCCGCTACTATTGCATAAAAGGGATGCTTAAACTGACCTTCCATCTCGAAACGCTAATTGATACTAAAGAGTATTCCGTTCTTATCACAACTTAAATACTATGTGAAAATGTCTGCAATCACAGGTATATTCTACTTTGTTTTATCGTGTTTATCTTTTAACATTAAGATAACCCTATGTTGTTGCTGTATTAAATATTTACTAAAACCAACACGCCCATCGTGCATCAACAATAATAGTTTGATGTATATCTAATTATAATGTGTAAGGGCCTACGACAAGAGGGCGCAGACCTTACACAAGCTCTTATAGCTGTTTTACAAGTTAGCATTAGAGCCCCCTTATTTCAAATTTCCCACCGTAACCATTGCAGAGCATTAAACCTCCAATCAGAGTTCAGAAGCTAGGTGGGGCTAAGAACCAATCAGAAAGTAATCAGATGAAAGGGGCTGTCCTTAGGACCTTCATGCGCAGGCATTTGACTACCTTGCAGGGGCTGAACTGCCAAAGAGGCTCTTAATACAACCAAATTAGCCTGAAAATTCCATCAAGGAGCTGAAAATGGCCTCCGAAAGGAACCCGTCAAAAAAATGGCCGACAAAAATACGCCTCTCACGTGGGCATGAAAAAAATAGAGGGGAAGGTGTCCCAGGGGGCGGGGCTTGTGACGTAAAAAAGTGGAGGAGATGATGTCTCCTTTCGGACAGATTCTTAAGCTAGCCTTTGATCGAAGCACTTGTGCCGAGATAAATTGATACTTAAGAATATATTCGCGCGCGCGCTCCTCGGAGCAATCCGCATTAGAACCTTTACGTACCGGGTTTGTGTAGTTTTCACTACACAAATCCGGCTACAAATATGAGCGACGACGACTCGTGTGATTACGACCTTCGGGAGTCCGTGAGAGGCGTACTCCTCGACGCTGCAAGAACACAGATCGAGACACTTAAATTGCAGAACCAGTTCTTAGAAGACAGATCAAGGACCCTGGAAGACAGGATTGTCTCCCTAGAGAAAACCATTGAAGAAATGAGGCAGGCGCTGACCGCTGCGCAAACCCCTGCAACGGCGCCGGTCACTGCGACGACAACCATCGAAACTGAAACACAATCGAAGAAAACCCACCTCGTCGAAAAAAGAAAAAGAAAAGGCAAGCAACAAAAACGGAAGAACTTTCGACTTCGACCGAACCAACAGCCGAAGACGAAATGGAGGTGAACAACTTCCAACCTAACCCGGAACGTCAAGAAACAGACATCGTCCAGACGCCTCTCCGAAGACGACGGTTTTCACCCGTCACTAGGAAAGGCGGCGTCAAACGCCAGCGTACCGAGGCGGTAACAATATTACCTCCCGCTCCAACCACGGCAGAAAAAAATTCCACCGATAATCTTACATAACCAAGAAGACTACACTAACGTCCTCAACATACTACTAGACGCAGACATTACCCCGAAACAAACCAATACACTAAAGACCGGATTCAAAATAACTGTAAACAACGAAGACGAATACAGGAAAGCTACTAAACTTCCCGACGACAAACAATTTCAATTCAACACATACCTACTACAACAAGACAAACCACTGAGAGCAGTGATCAAGGGCGTCCCACAAGACGACAATACAATTAAGTCACTTGAATCAGACCTCACAGAAATGGGATTCCAAGTGGAAAAAAATTAGTCGGATGTATGCCGGGCCGGACCGCAGGAAGACCAGCATGGTGCTCATCAGCCTGCGCAGGTCCGAGTCAGCAAAGGACATATTCGAACTCAAAGCGATCGGGTACCTACGAATTCGTGTTGAAACCCCACACGACGCACTGGCATCCATTGCCAGCCTATGGCACAGCACGAGTGGATGCACGCAGCTGCGAGGTGTGTAAAGTGCGCGGGCCGCATCACACTCGCCAATGTTCGATTACCAGAGAATCCGGAGAACCGACGAAGTGCTGTAACTGCTCCGGTCCACACACGGCAAACTACCGCGAATGCCCAGCAAAACCCGAAGACAAACACAAAACAACAGTTAAGACCACCAACAAGAACAATGACAAGAACACCACATACGCACAAATCGCCGCAAATCCGACAAAACAAACAAACATAACCGAAGACGAGGACTTCGCTCTTGTAATGAGAATAGTAAAGCCCCAGACAAGAAAACCAACTCTAGAAAACAACAAAACACACAGGCCATAAAGGCCCAATCTCAACAAACCACATTAACCGAAAAAACAAGACGAAGGTATAAAGGGACGTATCCCACCATACCGTAAAGAATCTATAAAATGGAAAATGGAATGTCTCCTTTCTACTTACCAGTATCAGTATGTAACTAAACACCAACACCCTGGAGTGGGTTAAACGCCTCTTTCTGACATCCTTCCAGGTTATGTCCGTTAGAGGGTTTGTTATACCACCTAAAATAAAACAGCAGTGTCACAGGTTAAAAAGGCGAGGGAGGTATTGCACCGCGTAATTTTTCGCTTCCTTATCCGAACGCTATTAGTATCTTGCAACCGCTACTCCAAGGTAGTAAATTATCCATATACACCAGTATTGTGCTGAAACATCTAACGGGCAGTTTTCAGCCAAATCGGAACACTCAAGTACTTGTACTGCTAATCAAGTAAAATAAACGCCGTTTTATTAATTGGATCTGTGCACGGTACCATGTGATAGCCCTGTGCCTAATCATTGTACTTTGAATATATATAGAATAGTATGTATACTACGGTACATTAAATTTTTTGAAAACATCTGCATTTAGCAGTGCCCGCACCTCCGGTCTCACAACACCCGATATTAATGGCAACCTGTAGTCAATTGGTTATTAATCTGATCTGTATCTTGCTTAGATAAGTCAGCCACCCACATTTTCTACATTCACATTTTTACTAACCAACTCATGAGTAGTTACTATAATCACTTGTATATCCCCTTCTTCTACAAAGAGTTCCGCACTCGCTGATAGTCCTTGAGGTTGGATACTAGCACTATACTCTACTGAACCGCCGCAGAACGTTTTATAATGCGTGAAGCATTAGAAATTATTTATAAATGTATTTTGACTTTTTGTTTTAAATACGGCATTGGCCATTACTTAAAAAAGTGAAAATCCTTAAGAAACTTGTAATTTTTGTTTTAGAGTAAAATAAAAATGTCGAGGGACGTGTAAAACATGAACTCAAAAAGTTTCAGTTTCACTTTTGCATTGTCCGTACGTAATTATATAAATCCGCTAGTACTTTTATTGCGTATACGGGAATGTTGAGTGGAGACACTCCAGATATTTGAGTTTTTCACACTACCTATGCTTTAACATTTTATCTATCTATTCTCTTAGATATTTTCTACAAATTAGATGGTCGAGGTGAAACGCGATGAAAATCTTTATTGCTCTGTGATAATAATTTAGAAACCGTCAAATTAAATGCTTTGGAAGATACACTTTCATACACTTGATAACATACTTTTTTTTTATTAATGTCAAAGATAAAAACTAGATGTACTGTACAGAGTGCTGCAGATTCAGGTATCGCTCGTACAAATTTGTAAAAATTGTAAACAAATGTGTTATGCTTAAACTAAACGGCCTATCAAAATTCGCTTTAAACAACATTTAGCTGATATCAAATTCAAACATTGGAGCAAGTTTGCGGTAGCCCTCCAATCCTGTTCTAGGCAAGGAAAAGGACGTTTTGGTTAATCAGAGCTCGTTATAGTTTCATAACTGTATTCTTCGCCAGATAAGCAATAGTGCGTTACTCGCTGTATATACAGTGCGTTCCTGATGAAAGAAACAAATTCGTTTACAATTCAGGTAATTATTTTGTGGAAAAACGCTCGGACACGTTGATTAGTGTTTTTTGTTGAGGATTTTTTTACATAATAAAATTGTATACAGGGTGTCTCAAAAAGAAGATGTGCGATCATCATTGATTTTTTTAATAGAACACCCTCTATATAATGTTATTTTTTAATTCTAGGGTAAATTCTGGAAACTTTTTGTATAACATATCGTATTTCTAAAATTAGCAGATTTCTGAATAATGACGGTTGAAATGTTATAAGTAAAAAAAAATTGAAGATACGTGTTTTTAGTACCACCCATTGGCGCATTTGCTTGATAGCAACCCGATTCGACTTCGGTATGCGACCTGTAATTAAATAATGTATGTTTAAATTGAACATAGACACCTTGAACATTTTTCGAATTACTGAGGAACAGATCCTGGTGAAGAATGTGGAAAATCCGCATAGTACCACAAATAAAATTGTGCGAGAAGTGGGGTGTTCCTAAACTAGAGTCAGCCATAAATTTCATCCCTACAAAATGATAAGTGTCCAGGAATTGCACGGTAATGACTGCGACAGAAGAATGGAATTTTGCGACTGGACTGTAGAAAAAAAATCAGCAGCAACCAGAGTTTGAAAAACACATTATTTTAAGTGATGAAGCGACTTTTTATTTAAATGGAACCGTGAATAGGCAGAATTACAAGTACTGATCTGATACCTAACCTTGCTAGGCCGAAGACAGAAGAACTCAATATTGTACCAAAATTGTGGTCTGGAATTTATAATAAAGTGATAGATCCCGCTTTTTGATTGTGGATAATTTATATGGAGCAAGGATATACTATGGCAGTAGCTGGAACCGTTTTTGGATAACCTTCCATTGGATGAAAGCGAATCATTTTATTTTCAACAAGATGGTGCTCCTCCGCATTTTACTTTATCGGTGACAGATTACCTTAACCAGTTGTTACCTAGGTATAGGATAGGGAAAAGAGAACCGATTGAGTAGCCCGCAAGGTCCCCCAACCTCACCCCGCTAGATGTTGTTTCTGTTGGGCACTTAAAATCTAAGGTGTATGTTACTAAACCTGCTTCCTTTGAAAAATTACAACTAAACATACAACGAGAAATTAAGAATATAACACCGATAATTTTAAAGAATGTGCAGAAAAATTGTATGAGACGTGTCCACTGCTGTCGGGTACAACAGGGACAGCAGTCAAAAATTTTTCGCTCTAGTCCTTTTGACTGCAGTGTAACGCTTTATCAGCAGGAAAACGCTATATATATATATATATATATATATATATATATATATATATATATATATATATATATATATATACATAGGTTATGCCTTTAAACCCTAAGATAGGCTACCTTTTTCATTACCTACTGAAGATAGACTTTTACTTCCACTGGTGTTGCCAGTTTTTGTAGTATTTTAAAAATAGCATTTTTTTTTGCTGATAGAGCGTTTCACTGTAGTGAAAATAATTTTTCTAAATGTTATCTCAAAAACTCTGGATTTGGATGTGGTTTATTTGGATGATTGAAATGAAACTCGGTGCAAGCCTCTAACGTGTAGAAAAATTAATTCAATCCGTTCTTGTGGAGTTATTCGATCCACCATTTACTAAAAAGAAAGGAAAAAACCGAACAAAAATCCTTACTTTGGAAAACATGAAATGATAAACTATTGAGGTTTTTATACTGTGACAGTTCCACGATACCATAGTTGCAAGTTTACGTGACAGGTAAATGCATACTAAGACACTCTTAAGAATACGGTAGGAATAGAACCTTTAGCACACATCTTTAGGTTATGGACACAAAAAGCTATCTGGCCTGAGGCACTAAAAAGTGCAGATATAATTCTTATTCACAAGTCTGTAGAACACTACAGACCGATTTCATTAATATCACAACATGCTGTTAAAATCCATCTACAAATACAAAATAATATCTGCGAACCAATATAGCTTTATTAAAGAAAGGCACAAAGGATGCATTTACAACATATACCAAATATCATATACAACTGTCTAGATAAAAACAAACCTATTGCAATTGCATTTTTGGATCTGGCTAAAGCATTTGATATAGTTGTACCTCAGGGTACAATCTTGAGACCTCTGTTATTTATTCTCTACGTTAATGACTCGTTAAAGGATAATGTAATTACTTACGCCGATGATACAGCTGTCTTAGTAACTGGTAATGTATGGTCAATAGTTGAAGAAAATATGAACAAAGGTCTAAAATCAATATCTACATGGTTAGTAGTGAACAAATTGGCCTTAAATATCGACAAAACGACATATTTAACATTTGAAAAACTATTGCGACAGTGTACCGAATAATCTCGATATTCGGATATTTCAATTATGAAATTATTGCATATGGAGGTGCATATAATAACAGTCTCAATCTTTTACAAAATCTATAGAAAAGACTATTAAAGATTATAAATAATAATAATTTTGTAAAAAAAAAAACCAACTCAGTATAGAACAATTATTTACCATGGAATCATTACTCTATCACTATGACAATCAAAAATTCCAATTCATGACCTCGAATAGCAAAACAAGGAATATGAATATTCTAACACAGATTAAACAAAAAACCATCAGGGGTAAAAATAGCATTATTAAGGAAATACAAGTATTTAATATCTGAAACTTTTAACTACTAGAAATAAGAAATAAAGTTAAAAGAATGGATAGTATCCAATATTTAGTATAAAATTGAATTTTATATTTGTTTAAGTTCTACAGTGAGCGGCGAAATTATGGAATAAATTCAATAATTCTTAAATCGGCAACTTCAGAGAAAAATCCCGATACCCGTCGATTTTTATTTATGGACGCGCGGTTGTTCAGGTTATTAATTTATTTGTGAGGTTACCTATGTAAGCGTGATGACATCATTGATGATTTTCTTTAATGGAAAGGGTAGGTGTTGCAATGAAACTTTTGAGAGATCTTTTAATTATCTAATCAGTCGTAGCAATAGTTTTGAGTATTTGCGTTACGTATACAGGGTGATTTAAGATTATCGTTGTTCTATAAAAATACAAGCGAACTAAAAAAGACAACTATTCCAAATTTGGTATATAGACATAATAGGTCATGATCTATCTTTTAAAACTATTTTCAAAAGTGCAACGTTGCCACTTCTACCAGAAACCCAAGGAAACTTTGAAAATTCAAATTGAATACCCTGTATGTTATTGCATTTTCGGATTCTGCATAAAATTCTAAGCAACTTTTGTTAATATTTCCCTATACCCGTCTCTAAGCGTTACATAAATGACCTCTAAAATAAAATAATAATCTGACCAACCGCACACTTAAAAATAAAAATCGACTGGTTTCGGAATTTTTTTCTGATTTAGTTTGGTTTGAAAGTTCTGTCATAATAATCTTTGGAAAAAAACTGATTCACTTCATATGTCGAGCAGTTTAGTATCAAGAATACAGTAAGCACATTAAAAATGATAGCGAAAAGAAATATCAATTATGATTGGATGTGGAGATAGAACCGGAACGCAACTACAAGTATGTAACTTATCTAATACAAAATATCCTAACAAACCTATCAGACAATCGACAGTTAGTAAAATTGAAAAAAAAATAGGGAAACTGGTTACGTTAAACACGTTGCAAACACTGGTCATTTACAAATAAACGAAAATGTAAAATTAAATTAATTCACACAGGTATGTAAGTATCTACTATTAACATAAAACAGAGAAAAAATTGTTTAACATTGTAGAATTGTTTGTAACTCAATTTAAATGTTCAAATTGCCACCCTCCTACTTCTTGGCAGTTATTGAACCGATGACCACAAGCTTCTTGAACATTGCGGATCATTTGTGGACTAATCTTACGCATTACTAATCTAATTCTATTTTTCAAATCTTCCAGATTTCGTGGTTTCTCGACGTATACTTTAGATTTTAAATAACCCCATAGAAAAAAATCAAGAGGTGTAAGATCTGGAGATTTTGGGGGCCACTCTATAGATCCTCGTCTACCAATCCATCTACCAGGAAAAGTTATGTTTAAAAAATCGCGAACAGGACGTGTATAGTGAGGAGGTGCACCATCTTGCTGAAACCATATATTATCATTTGGTAAATCAGGATAATTTTCATTTGGGAAAATTACTGCAATGGCAGGTATAAGTTCGTATTGTAATAAGTCCAGATATCGTTGCCCTGTAAGAGTTTCATCGTAGAAAAAAGGACCAATGATTCTGTTCTCTACTATCCCCGCCCAGACATTCACTTTTTGAGGATACTGAGTGTGTAACTCATGCATCCAGTGAGGATTCTCTTTACTCCAATATCTACAGTTTTGTCGATTCACTGTACCATTTAAGGAAAATGTAGCTTCATCCGAAAAAAGAATTTGACGATGGAATCGTGGGTTGCGGCTACATACGTCTTGCATGACTTCATAAAACTGCATTCGGCGATCCGGATCATCTTCATTGAGTTCCTGCACATTCTGGATTTTATACGGATGGTATTTCTCCTTTTTAAGTACACGTAACACCGACCTTTACGAAATGCCTTCATCAGCTGCAATTGCTCTGGAACTATATGAGGATTTTCTACCAAACTTAAGAACACATCAAGTTTTACATTTTCGTTCATTTTTGGACGAGCAGCATTTGAAATGTGTTTAACGTGACCAGTTTCCCTAAATTTTCTCTAAATTTTACTAACTGTTGATTGTCCGATAGGTGTATCAGGACATTTTGTATTAAACCAGATTTTTTATTCTGACCAATATGGTTTTAGAAAACGTAAATGTACCTCGGATGCATTAATAAAATTTGTAAATACCACATTAGACTGTTTTGAAAACGGTGCATACACAATCGCTATGTTCCTGGACTTAACCAAAGCATTCGATTGTGTATCGCACAATGTCTTGCTGCAAAAATTGAGAAGTATATATAATTTTAGCGAAAGCAGCGTTACACTAATCTCGTCATATATATCAGACAGATTTCACCACGTTTCTTTCAATGGAATTCTGTCAAACAGACTTTCTATAACTCGTGGTGTTCCCCAAGGATCCATTCTTGGTCCTCTATTGTTTCTGATTTATTTCAACGATTTTCCACACTTTGTAAACATTTATGCAGATTGCATTTTCTACGCGGATGATACAACCCTTTCTGTAAATGAACAATCGTTAAATGAACTAATTTTAAAACAAAAAAAAGTACAAACCTTAGCGTCACAGTGGTTCATACCAAACGAATTAAAATTAAATGAAACAAAATCAAAAAACTTGTTGCTTTCGCTACGTCCGCATTCACATGTAAATACTCAATCAGTAAAATTTTTAGGTATACAGATCGATCCACACTTAAACTTCAATGTTCATACAGAAATGATAAGTAGAAAGATTAGTAAAAATATTTTCGTTCTGAGACGTTTGGCGGAAAATGTTTTAATAAACGCTTACTACTCTCTAATACACTCTGCAGTAAGTTATGGCATAATGGTGTGGGGAAATTGTTCCTCAGCAAGCATAGTATTTGGACTGCAGAGACGTGCAGTAAGAATCATAAATGCACAGCGATATCAGGATGATTGTAAGATGTCTTTTGTTGACTTGAAAATTCTCAGTGCCATCCCTGTTTATATTGGAAAGTATATTGTATGCAAAAGACCACTTACACTTATTTAAATCGCAATCTGGTATACATGACCATTATACACGATCGCGAAATAACATCAGAACCAACTACTGTAGGTTATCCAAAACGCAGAAGGGTCCTGTACACATTTCGCAAAATCTCTTTAATAGTCTTCCCATTCAAATCAAAACGCTAACTAGATCAAACTTAAAAAAATAAATGAAAAGATTTTTTAACTATCAACGCGTCCTACTCAATTAAGGAATTCCTGTGTGATGATTTATCTACTCTAAATTGATTACCTTCCCACATATCATTTAATTTTAACGTGGATATTTTTTAAAAGTTGTTTAATGTTTGTTTTTTTCTGCATCTTTGCTAGTTATGGTATTTGTTTGTTTTTTTCTAAATTGTTTTGTATTTTTTTTTCTTTATCGATATTGTTATATGACAAATGTAAGTGCTTTGCACAGTAACACGCAAATAAATTATTATTATTATTATTATTATAAACAAGTTACATACTTGTAGTTGCGCTCTGATTTTATCTTCACATCCAATCATAATTAATACTTCAATTCGTTGTGTTTCACTTAATGGTGCTATTATTATTAATTAATTATTAGTTATTCACTTAGTACAAATACCTACAATGTAATACCATTAAGTACTGAAGTAAGTAGTAAGTGTCTTAAATTTAACTCGTGCCAACTCGATATCTAAAAAATCTATGCTTTTTGCTACTTTCTTTTTGTTGTCAGTTTTAAACTGAATTATTTCTGTATTCTTGATGCTAAACTACTCGACATATGAAGTGAATCAGTTTTTTTTCCAAAGATTATTATGATAGAACTTTCAAACCAGATACAATCAGAAAAAAATTCCGAAGCCAGAAGTGTGCGGTTGGTCAGATTATTATTTTATTTTAGAGGTCATTTATGTAACGCTTAGAGACGGGTATAGGGAAATATTAACAAAAGTTGCTTAGAATTTTATGCAGAATCCGAAAATGCAGTAACATATAGGGTATTCAATTTGAATTTTCAAAGTTGCCTTGGGTTTCTGGTAGAAGTGGCAACGTTGCACTTTTAAAAATGGTTTTAAAAGATAGATCATGACCTATTATGTCTACATACCAAATTTGGAATAGTTGTCTTTTTTAGTTCGCTTATATTTTTCTAGAACAACAATAATCTTGAATCACCCTGTATACGTAACGCAAATACTCAAAACTATTGCTACGACTGATTAGATAATTAAAAGATCTCTCAAAAGTTCCATTGCAACACCCCCCTTTCCATTAAAGAAAATCATCAATGACGTCATCACGCTTACATAGGTAACCTCAAAAATAAATTAATAACCTGAACAACCGCGCGTCTAAAAATAAAAATCGACGGGCATCGGGATTTTTTTCTGAAATTGCCGATTTAAGAATTGTTGAATTTATTCCATAATTTAGCCGCTCACTGTATATAATTAACTAGTGTTACATTTGAAATAATTAAAAATAAAATAAATACAGCTATTATTGTTCAGGTCACTGTTGCTAACTATTATTATAGATCCAGTCCCTCCTAGGTTAAGATTTAGTCAGTTTTAAACCAGTGTCACCAACAAATAACTGTTTATTTCTGTGAGTTAAGCAATTTGCGCTTATATAATTTATGTCAACTTTACTGATTAAATAAATAAAAATAGAAAAATATACAAGCATCATTGTAAAGATTTTATTTTGCAAATTAAAAAAAAGCAAAGTGAAAAATAGAGGATCTTGCTAAAGATACGGATATTGATGATGGGTGCGAATGGTTTCGGTAATGTGAAACGTAATATCTCTTGCTAATGTAACTATTACGCTTTTTTCGTTACTGCGAACAAAATAAATTCTAAATAGTAAATAACGGAAAATTTTCTTTATTAACTTACTAAATTACAATAACCAACACTAAGCTAATCTAAATAATAAATCAAACCATATGTAATACATATTTGTTTTTATACACTCTGTAGGCTATAATACCCCCATCGCTCATAAAACTAAGTTTTATATTTAAAAGACTATCAATAACACATATACTTTAATACGAAAATGATTACAAGTTTAATGAGTTACGGGGGATAGATAGATTACATTATTTTAGTATATACCTGCAAGTTTGTTAATTAATCATTAATTCATTGATTAACCTTACGGTAAACGTATCAATCCTTAATTACAAGTTTTATAGATAGATTAAAACTGGTAGATTCTTAAGTTAGGTTCCTAAAGTTTAAGTAAAAGTTTTTCATTAAGTAGCTTAATTGTAATAAATGAGTTTCATGCAACTTTATGGTTTACACATAAGAAACAAATAACGATAGCAATAGCAAACTGTGTGGAACTATAGTAAACATTATTATTAATTTAAAGTAATAGTGTGCCAGAGTTCCAATTGATTAATTATATTTAAATATCTGGTGTGGAACAACACACGATTTTCCAACCTACAAAGTGGAAATAATAAGAAATGAAATAATATTTTTTTTTGTATAATCACAGACTGGCAGATAATGACATTATTTTATAAACCATAGACATATTACCGTCGTTTGAAAAGTAATAGTGTAGGTGCGGAAAATGTAAATTAAGTTAATGCTTACGTGTTGCATTTGGATACCACTTACCCATTTTACAATTTGAAATTGTTATTAAATTACAAGATTTTAAACGATTTACATATTTACACCAATTACTTTTATAGGATATTTCAAAGAAAATCCAACGTAAGCCTACTAGCAGAAAATTTTGGTCGGTGAAATACGCGTGTGAAACTGCAACAAAAATTTCTTTAAATAATTGACAAATTTTTGCCAAAATGACTTTGTAACAACCCATTTTGAGTTGTATTAAAATATACCGTAATTTACGTTCTTCGTTCATTTAGTTGTAAATATAAGAAAAAGTTTTAATTATTGAACTATTAGTACGTGGTAGGCTACTTAATTTGCATTTTGGTGTAACTTAAGTGCATATCTTTTAGGGTTTATAGTTCTATATCGTTTACTTAATTCTTTGCGCAAATTTTTCGCGCACCGCTATATCACCATATATTCAAAGCGTCCATTTTTCACTTCTTGATGAATGTTGTGTTGTTAGGAAGCCTTTTGGGTTTCCACCTAAATTTTGTGAAAAGTGCCATTGATTTAATGGTAAGAAATATTTAACTCGTAATACTAAAATTAAAACATTTGCTTTTTGTAGGCATTTTTATTTTACTTTCATTTATTTACTTTAACGCTTTAATTTTACCACTTTTAAGTACGCATTTAATTTTACTTTTACGTACGCTTTCATTTTATGATTGCGTTTTGTTTTTAATGCAGATCTAAATGTAGATCCCAATTTTTATCAGAATTTCGAGAGAATGCAATAAACATTGGATTCAAAATTTCATGAAGAGAAATTTATAAGAAATAACATTCCATTTGGTAAGGTAAAGCATTGCGCAATATTGGTGCAAAGATGACATCACCCTTGGTTTACATTTCCGTAACCGTTTAGATACCAGAGGTTATTGAAAAGTTTGTGTACAAGAATTTTACGAACAGGTATTTATATCCATAATTTAGTAATTTAAGGCTATTACAATTAGATATATTTTATGTAATTCTAAATTTAATTGTTAATAAACATTGTTTGTATATTTTTAATTTTACATTTTGGTAAATTGTTATTGTAAACCTCGGTTTAGTTATTCCGAGTATAATTAAAAATAACTTGGCGTCCGAGATTATTTTTCTTATTTTTACATGGCAGTTTTATTATTTATGTTAAGTGGAAATAACACAGCATAAATTTGTGGTAATTAAGCAAATCAAAGATTGAACCGACCTATTTAAACTACTGACTGGGACAAAGGCATTATTTTTGGTGAAGGGTTGTATCTCGAGTTAGTTTAACGATCTGTTATGAGAGCATTTAACACCCATTCATTTATTAAATTTTTAAACCTCTTCAACCACATTATTACAATTTGCATTATTTTATGCAGTTAGATATCAGAAAAATTATTTGGAGGTAATTTATGTACGAATGACAGGCTTTAAAAATCATTTACTGCTCAAGAGTTATGGTAGCCGTACACGTAAGGATGTACTTGACCAGGTTTAAACCTGCACAAATAAACGTCATACCGGAAGTGACCACAGACAGCCCAAGTACGCCTGAACAATACCATTTCTATGAAAGTGAGCGTCCAGGTGTGTTGTGCCATGGATGACGCTTTGGCAATAGGTGGCTTAATATTTGCTACAAAAAAAGCTGAAAAGACTTAAAAGAAGCCGAACTATATGGTGTAAAGACTGGTTAAGAAAAAGAAAGTATTATTCGCACATCAATTTATTAAATGAATTGAAATGTACACCCAAAGACTGGCATAACTCTCTGCGTATGGATATTTCTGTCGATAGTTATGCCGTTTATTAAAAGATTAGGCGACAAACCATATCACCACACGAAAGATTAACAGCAACTGGGAGTTACGAAGATTTGAAGTTTACAATAATATCACTTTAGGTCTTGGGTGTTATTATTCCAGAAACCCGATATACAGAGTATACGGAAAGATTATTTCAAGCCTTTAGATTTGGTTCACAATATTTTTAAAATTATTAAAGCTACATACATATGCCCCGGCTGATTGTTCTGGAATAGATAATTTCACTACAGTATCTTCAGTTGAATGTTGTGAGTTTGAGCTGTACTGCATTGCGGACGCGGAAGCATAATAATCATATTCTTGCTGGTTTTCTGGCACTGAAGTCGAAGGAGATGGAGTTGATAACGAATGAGTTGTTGTGGCTGGTACGTTGGTGGACTGGGGTTAGTGTTGGAGTTACACGGATGAGCTGTTGTGGCGGATGTGTTGGAGAACTGGGAGTTGAAGTTGCATGAATGAACTCATGCTCATGAATCTATCTTTCTGTGAGCGTCAAATTGGCCATTTCTGCTTGAAATAATGTACCATTTATGATTTTTTCAGCAATCAGTCTTTGCTCTTGCGGTAAATAACGCAATTCCATTGCGCCATTTTTGCCAAAAATGTCAAATCGGTCCTTCTTTAACAAAGGACATTTGAAATGTTAGTTTACAGATTGCAATAGTTCATTAGATATATCTGTCGGATCTGATGAATGACTCTTAGATTTTCTTTTGGGAAGGCTATGGCGACTTGATGTCTGTTTAGAGGTCGAAGGTGTTCCCAAAAATTATCATCTCTATCTTGTGAAGGCACAAAATCACTCTCCATGGAGTCTGGTTCATTTTCCTGAAACAATATTATTTTCATTTTCCTCAAACAGAAGAAGAATGAAAGAACACAGCAAAACGTTTTGAAGAAAGATGGAATACACATTGCCTTGGCGCCATAGACGCGAAACACATAGAAACTATGCCTGTAAGTGGAAGCGGCTCATATATTTATAATCGTAAAGGTCGACACAGTATAGTACTTTTGTAATAGTGGATGCAAGGTACCAAGTCACAATGTGCAACTTTGGAATGAATGGTAGGATATCAGACGGGGTGTGCTCCAAAATACTAAATTCTATGAAAAGCGTCAGGCAAACCAATTAAGTATCTCGTCAGATGAACCTATCAAAAGTATTTGTTGCCGACGGGGCTTTTATTTTAAGAACGAACGTGATGAAACCATACAGATTTAAATTCACAAGAAAGGAAGATACACAACTGTAGAATTTCTCTAGTTAGACGCTTTGTTGAGAATGCGTTTGAAATTTTGGCTTCTAGATTTCGAACATATAAACTCAAATTAGAATACAATCAAAAATATTGAAACGGTGGTAGTGGCAACCTGTGTTTTGCGCAACTTTTAACATCGTTATCTTCGAAATCATGTCCTTTCACAGAATCTTTCGACCGTGAAAACAGAGAAGATGGAACTATTACACCAGGTTTAAATCCAAACGATTCGAACATGGAACTATTATATCGAAGAAACTCTGGGAATAATCCAAGCGCCACCAAAAGCATTAGAAAACAGTATATACAGGGTGGCCAACTAAGAATGCGAGGTACTGTATCTGAAACTATCCATCGCAGAGGCTTGCGAAAAAAAGTTATTACTAAAACGGCCAATACAAAAACCTGGAAAATATGTTCAAGTTTCTGAAATGGCCGCTAGACGTAACTGCAATCTTGAATTTAAAAAGTGATGTTTCTGCAATTCTGCTATATTAACCTAACAAAAAATAACTGATCTTTAAAGTCGAGGATAATCTGAAGTTTTTGTTTAACACTTTTGACGTATGTCTAAAAATAAAGTGGTGGGGGCATACAAAGGTTTCCTTAAATAACCCTGTACCTTCGAAACGGCTAAACCAATTTTAACAAACTTGAGAGCGTTGAAATGAGTTATTCTTGGGCTACAAATTTTATAATATTTGAAGTTTTGTTTGTTTCACATGTCGTCGTTAGAGGGCTTTGTTCGACATTCCGACAGAAACGGTGAATTTTCGCAAAAAAATTAAATGTATTGGTATGACTTTTTCATGAACAAGTAGCTAAATGATGCCTACACAAGATCGCGAAAACCGCATCTCGATATCTTGTTATACGAAAATCACTTAAATTTTATTTTTTAAACTATGTTTTTCTGCAATTGTTCCTATTATGTAAGTTGTGGCCCTAAAAGCACCGATTTAAAGGAGGAAGATTTTAATACCCCGCAAATGCTCGAAATGCTGATCGTGTAGACTCTTTTACCTTTTTCTTTCTTTTCGGTAATTCATTTTTTTGGTTCTATTTTCTTAAATTGTTGAATTAATTTATTATAAGCAGCTTTTTATACCTATTGTGGTAGTCATTATTTTATATTTGCCAAACACACGGTTCACTTCTGTAAATATTTAAAATTCCTCCAAAATCTCTTGAACTCCATGTCTGTCAGTTCTCTCCCTCGTCATTTTGGCGCGAAATCGACCGCAGATCGTGCGTAGAAGCGTGCTTCTAGTATACCACTGAAACTTAAACGTAATGCTGCCACAAACCCATATTTGCACACGTTTCGAAAGCGAATATTGAATTTTTGTAAAACTTGTACAAGTCTAGAAATTAGCGCAAAAAAACTTTTATTTTTAACGCTTAGAAGCCATAAGAGACCTTATAAAGAAAAGTTATGATGTGTTTTAATTTAAACGAATACTTAAATTCTACTTTTGGAATGTTTTTGCGATCAAATTACGGTTAAAAGTTTGCGTAGAATATATTTAATTTATAACTGGTTTATCCTGGTATTTTTATGTTTGAAATATGCAGCTATTTTAGAAATATTTGATAAAAACGAAAGAAGGCTCTCCGCCGATGGATTTCCCCAAAATCTAATCGGCTGCAAAAAAATTAAACCAAGGTTAAATACGAAATGTTAAGTGCCTGTTCGTTATTGTAAAGTTATCGTGGATACTAACATATATCTCCACACACACAAGCGCACGCGCACGTACACACACGCACTTAGTTCATCTATTACACGTTCCTGCTCATATGTCTCTCTTATAAGTAATTGTGTGACCCATACTTTGTTTTAATATTTTGTGTTGCTTAAGATACCATTAAGGAAAATGTAGCTTCACCCGAAAAAGAATTTGACGATGGAATCGTGGGTTGCGGTTACATACGTCTTGTATGACTTCATAAAACTGCATTCGGCGATCCGGATCATCTTCATTGAGTTCCTGCGCATTCTGGATTTTATACGGATGGTATTTCTTTTTAAGTACACGTAACACCGACCTTTACGAAATGCCTTCATCACCTGCAATTGCTCTGGAACTATATGATGATTTTCTACCAAACTTAAGAACACATCAAGTTTCGTTCATTTTTGGACGAGCAGCATTTGAAGTGTGTTTAACGTGACCAGTTTCCTAAATTTTCTTAAATTTTACTAACTGTTGATTGTCCGATAGGTGTATCAGGACATTTTGTATTAAACAAGTTACATACTTGTAGTTGTTCTGATTTTATCTCCACATCCAATCATAATTAATACTTCAATTCGTTGTGTTTCATTTAATGGTGCTATTATTAAATTAATTATCAGTTATTCACTTAGTACAAATACCTACAATGTAATACCATTAAGTACTGAAGTAAGTAGTAAGTGTCTTAAATTTGACTCTGCCAACTCGATATCTAAAAATCTATGCTTTTTGCTACTTTCTTTTGTTGTCAGTTTTAAACTGAATTATTTCTGTATTCTTGATACTAAACTGCGACATATGAAGTGAATCAGTTTTTTTCCAAAGATTATTATGACAGAACTTTCAAACCAGATAAAATCAGAAAAAATTCCGAAGCCAGTCGATTTTTATTTTAATGTGCGGTTGGTCAGATTATTATTTTATTTTAGAGGTCATTTATGCAACGCTTAGAGACGGGTATAGGAAATATTAACAAAAGTTGCTTAGAATTTTATGCAGAATCCGAAAATGCAATAACATACAGGGTATTCAATTTGAATTTTCAAAGTTGCCTTGGGTTTCTGGTAGAAGTGGCAACGTTGCACTTTAAAAATAGTTTTAAAAGATAGATCATGACCTATTATGTCTACATACCAAATTTGGAATAGTTGTATTTTTTAGTTCGTTGTATGTTTCTAGAACAACAATAATCTTGAATCACCCTGTATACGTAACGCAAACACTCAAAACTATTGCTACGACTGATTAAATCATTAAAAGATCTCTCAAAAGTTCCATTGCAACACCTCCTCTTCCATTAAAGAAAATCATCAATGACGTCATCAAGCTTACATAGGTAACCTCAAAAATAAATTAATAACCTGAACAACCGCGCGTCTAAAAATATGAATCGACGGGCATCGGGATTTTTCTCTGAAGTTGCCGATTTAAGAATTGTTGAATTTATTCCATAATTTAGTGTCATGTATACATGTGTCTTTAATTTTGAATAGTTATGTTAAAATAAACTATTGTAAATATTGGTAATTATTTTACAGTAAATGTCAAATGTAAAACTTTTGGAAAAAGGTCTACTTTTATGTTACAATTGCATTTACATTTGGTTCATCCGTTTTCGAGAAATTTAGGAAAAACTTAAGGGCTTTTTCGTAACTGGTCAAGGTTGCTTTGCTTTAGACAGACAATGCTAACAATAATTATTAATTGTCATTGTAAATCATTCATTGTTCAAAAACAATTCATTCATCATTAAAACTTCATTTGGGACAGATAATTACTTTTAAAGAAAAATTTGTTTATAAAAACGAATGATTACGCCATTGAAGAAAAAGTAAAATTTATTGAATGGCATTACTCTGGCAATTCACTTAGATTTATCAGAGATTTGTACTCGGCTAGTTATCAAAACCGGCAAATTCCAAGTGCAGAAATAATTTCATAAATTATCAACTTATTCAAGGTAACGTTAAACCATGTAATTGTCAAGATATTAAACCTCTGGGGCAAAATGACAGAGATTACATGCCTTATTAACGTTACCGGTTACGAAAAGCCCTTAAGTTTTTCTAATTTTCTCGAAAACGGACCAAATGTAAATGCAATTTAACATAAGAAGCAGCCTTTTTCCTTAAGAAGATTTACATTTGACATTTCACTGTAAAATTTAAAATATTTACAATAGTTTATTTTAACATGGAATATTAAAATTCAAGAGACACTGTTATAATTAACTAGTGTTACATTTGAAATAATTAAAATAAAATAAATACAGCTATTATTGTTCAGGTCACTGTTGCTAACTATTATTATAGATCCAGTCCCTCCTAGGTTAAGATTTAGTCAGTTTTAAACCAGTGTCACCAACAAATAACTGTTTATTTCTGTGAGTTAAGCAATTTGCGCTTATATAATTTATGTCAACTTTACTGATTAAATAAATAAAAATAGAAAAATATACAAGCATCATTGTAAAGATTTTATTTTGCAAATTAAAAAAAAGCAAAGTGAAAAATAGAGGATCTTGCTAAAGATACGGATATTGATGATGGGTGCGAATGGTTTCGGTAATGTGAAACGTAATATCTCTTGCTAATGTAACTATTACGCTTTTTCGTTACTGCGAACAAAATAAATTCTAAATAGTAAATAACGGAAAATTTTTTATTAACTTACTAAATTACAATAACCAACAAAAAAAAAAAAAAAAACGAAGCTAATCTAAATAATAAATCAAACCATATGTAATACATAGTCATTTTGTTTTATACATCTGTAGGCTATTAATCGCTCATAAAACTCTGTTTTATATTTAAAGACTATCAATAACACATATACTTTAATACGAAAATGATTACAAGTTTAATGAGTTACGGGGATAGATAGATTACATTATTTTAGTAACCTGCAAGTTTGTTAATTAATCAATTCATTGATTAACCTTACGGTAAACGTATCAATTTAATTACAAGTTTTATAGATAGATTAAAATTGGTAGATTCTTAAGTTAGGTTACAAAGTTTAACGAAGTAAAAGTTTTTCATTAAGTAGCTTGATTGTAATAAATGAGTTTCATGCAACTTTATGGTTTACACATAAGAAACAAATAACGATAGCAATAGCAAACTATGTAGAACTATAGTAAAAATTGTTATTAATTTAAAGTAATAGTGTGCCAGAGCTCCAATTGATTAATTATAATGAAATATCTGTGTGAAGAACACACGATTTTCCAACCTACAAAGTGGAAATAATAAGAAATGAAATAATATTTTTTTTTGTATAATCACAGACTGGCAGATAATGACATTATTTTATAAACCATAGACATATTACCGTCGTTTGAAAAGTAATACTGTAGGTGGAAAAACGTAAATTAAGATAATGCTTACGTGTTGCATTTGATACCACTTACCATTTGGCAATAGGTGGCTTAATATTTGCTACAAAAAAAGCTGAAAAGACTTAAAAGAAGCCGAACTATATGGTGTAAAGACTGGTTAAGAAAAAGAAAGTATTATTCGCACATCAATTTATTAAATAAATTGAATGTACACCCAAAGACTGGCATGACTATTTGCGTATGGAAACTTCTGTCGATGGTTACGCCATTTATTAAAAGGAAAGATACTTTTAGGCGACAAGCCATATCACCACAAGAAAGATTAACAGCAACTAGGAGTTACGAAGATTTGAAGTTTACAATAATATCACCTCAGGTCTTGGGTGTTATTATTCCAAAAACATGTGACCCGATATACAGAGTATACGGAAAGATTATTTCAAGACTTTAGATTTGGTTTACAATATTTTTTTAAATTATTAAAGCTAGATACATATGCCCTGGCTGATTGTTCTGGAATAGATAATTGCACTATAGTATCTTCAGTTGAATGTTGTGAGTCTGAGCTGTACTGCACTGAGGACGCGGAAGCATAATAATCATATTCTTGCACTGAAATCGAAGGAGATGGAGTTGATAACGAATGAGTTGTTGTGGCTGGTACGTTGGTGGACTGGGGTTAGTGTTGGAGTTACACGGATGAGCTGTTGTGGCGGATGTGTTGGAGAACTGGGAGTTGAAGTTGCATGAATGAACTCATGCTCATGAATCTATCTTTGTGGGAGCGTCAAATTGGCCATTTCTGCTTGAAATAATGTACCATTTATGATTTTTTCAGCAATCAGTCTTTGCTCTTGCGGTAAATAACGCAATTCCATTGCGCCATTTTTGCCAAAAAATGTCAAATCGGTCTCCTTCTTTAACAAAGGACATTTGAAATGTTAGTTTACAGATTGCAATAGTTCATTAGATATATCTGTCGGATCTGATGAATGACTCTTAGATTTTATTTCTGGAAGTCCATGGCGACTTGATGTCTGTTTAGAGGTCGAAGCTGTTCCCGAAGAATTATCATCTCTATCTTGTGAAGGCTGAAAATTACTCTCCATCGAGTTTGGTTCATTTTCCTGATACGATATTATATTCATTTTCCACAAACAGAAGAAGAATGGAAGAACACAGCCTAACATTTTGAAGAAAGATGGAAATTTACACATTGCATTGGCGCCATAGACGGGAAACACACAGAAATTATGCCTCCAAGTGGAATTGGCTCATATATTTATAATTGTAAAAATCGACACAGTGTGGTACTTTTTGTAATAGTGGATGCAAGGTACCAAGTCACAATGTGCAACTTTGGAATGAATGGCAGGATATCAGACGGGGGTGTGCTTCAAAATACTAAATTCTATGAAAAGCGTCAGGCAAACCAATTAAGTATCCCGTCAGATGAACCTATCAAAAGAAGTTCTAAAATACTTCTGTATGTATTTGTTGCTGACGGCGCTTTTGTTTTGAGAACGAACGTGATGAAACCATGCATATTTAAATTTACAAGAAACGAAGATACACAACTTTGTTGACAATGCGTTTAGAATTTTGGCTTCTAGATTTGGAATATATAAACTCAAATTAATATACAATCAAAAAATTTTGAAACGGTGGTAGTGGCAACCGGTGTTTTGCACAACCTTTTAACGTCGTTATCTTCGAAATCATGTACTTGTACAGAATCTTTCGACCGTAAAAACAGACAAGGTGGAACTATTACACCAGGTTTAAATCCAAATGATTCGAACATGGAACTGTTATATCGAAGAAACTCTGGGAGTAATCCACCCGCCACCAAAAGCATTAGAAAACAGTATGTACACTGCTTTAATAATAAGGCAAGTAAACCTTGGCAAGATAACTTTGTCCATTAAGGTGATCTCGATCAGGGTGATGGCGCTGTAATAATTTTTTTTCTGTTTTTATTTTTTTATGCAATAATTAAAAACCAATACGGAACGAAATTAATTGAGAAGATGTTGGAATTCCTTAATCGACATCCAGGAATATCAACAGATCATAATACCATAATGTGGCCACATGAACATCATTTGTGTGCCTACTCCAGATCGTGTAGACCCTTTTACCTTTTTCTTTTCTTTTCGGTAATTCGTATGTAAGCCATTCATTTTTTTTGGTTCTATTTTTTTAAATTGTTGAATTAATTTATTATAAGCAGCTTTTTTTATACCTATTGTGGTAGTCATTATTTTATATTTGCCAAACACACGGTTCACTTCTGTCAATATTTAGAAATTCCTCCAAAATTCTGAAAATAATTTCCAGGCGTTTCTCGAGGCCACTTTTGTTATAAATAATTGTTTTCCCGAACCTGTGCTATAATCCATTCCTGAGATATGGCCGACGGCCGTTCTTAGTTGGCCACCCGGTACATCCCATGTGTTTGTTAGCTATTTCCCACGTTAGTTTTATTGCATTAAAATGTCAGTGGTACGATTGTACGCGTAAAAGTGCGTAGCGTAATAATTGCACCCTTAATAAATCATCGTCGGAAGATACGTTTTTAGTACTCAACCACTGTATAATTTACTTTTTTTTTAGGTGCTACGTAGGTTGATTTCACTTCTGGTATGGTATAAATCATTATCAAAAAATGAGTGATGCTTCTAAATTTTTTAAAAGCGAGTGTTCAAACCATTTCTCGAAACGTTCATGTCGCCATGGTGGTCTAGTGACCGATTTCTAAAGCAGAAACTGCTTCTATCAATGGAACCGTTCTTATTTCATGTATGGCTATATCGCTTATAATTTGAGTCGTTATTTGGTTGAATCAAACTATTTGGTTTCCTCTCTTACCAACTGCGTTCGGATGTTACTTTGGGGAAAACTGAAGTTTCGTCCAAGAAAGCACATTCCAATGAAATTCTAGATTTTTGGTACTTTATATAATTTTTCTAGGCGTTTCTCAGTATGGAATATGGCTCTGATTACACAATCCTCGCCTATTACCTGTATTTTTTTAAATTTAAACTCCATGTCTTTTAATAATTTTTTCTAACTACCTATTAATAATGAATCTAGACCGACAGATTCTTTTGCTGCATACATGCTATAAATTAGTTGACGAACTGTCTGCTTCCCAGTCTTTTGAAAATCCTTTGTAAGTGGTTAAACACAGTGCTTAAAGTTCTTTTTCTAATCACTACCATTGTCAAACAGTTTTATGACACATGTAATGCATTTACTGTCCGTTGCTGAACCGCAAATTTGGAAGAACATGTTCAAGACATATTCTTTTCCTTTGCACAATAGTCAAACACATTCAATTTATGTCAAAATCATAATTTAGTTCTGAAATTATTATACCGAGAATGTGGCGTTAATACAAGTAAGTTAAGTCAAGACATAAGTATAATTAAATGCATTTATTCCGATGCTCCATTTATATTATACAATATTCAATTTAATTAAAGCGTTTTTATAATTTTATGTACAATTAATGTGCACTTAAACTGTGTTAAACTAAATAACAATTAAAAAAATCGTAGCAGAGCGTTTTTTTTATTATCCTTATGAGTGGACTAGAATAAACTAACAAACTACTAAATAATTGGATTTAACACGCCTATTGATAAACTTTGGTATCCGGACTTTTCGTCCACGGATGATTCGTACAGAACTGTTCGTCCTTAGGACGGTTCGTCCAACTTATTATCTATGCGATAAACGTGCAATTTCCCTTAGGTATAAGGTAATACTTCGGCGTTACCATAGCCGGCTACTATTCGCAGGTAGGCCAGGAGTCGGCAACCGGCGGCTCGCGAGCCACACGCTGCTCTTTGGATGTGAAGCTGCAGCTCTTTAGTTCCATACGCAAATATTATTTATTTTATCAAAAAAACATTTAAAAATCGTTCTGAATCGCTTAACGAGGATCAGGCACTGATTCTATCTTTCAGCCACTTGTACTCGCTTTTCACCGCACCCCTCCCCTGTGACACGCGTCGTCACTGTCGTCAGTCCGTCGGAAGCTCTCGAATGACGCCGTCGTCGGATGTTCGTAAACTAAGTATCTAATATTTGCCAAAATTAAAAAAAAACTAAAATGTGCAGACTGCGCCGTGATAAACACGTTCCGACAAGTCCGTTCGTGCAAGTCGCCGATCACTGCACACAGGAGGCAACCACAGATTCAACGAAACTATGTACTTAAAGTCAATCAGTACGTGAGAGAGTGAGGCAAACAGTGTTTCGTGTCTAAATTATTTATTTTAATAATTAAATTATTAGAGAATTATTTATTTTATGTAGGTAAGTATTTTTAATTGGGAAATATCGTTAAAGTTCTAACATTTTCTACAAAAAAATTCACACATTTTATAGTTTTGTAAACATTCGTAAAGTACTTGAAAAAGCATCATTCTGATCACATTTTTAAAGCTTAAGAACAAATAATAAGGAATTTAAATCAGTTAACTCTTATCTCAAGTTCCAACGACCACGCGTTTACAAATGGGCATATCTCAATTATTATTTAATTTTGACAAAATGGTATGGTTTCCATCGAAATAGTATTGATTAAGTTTTCCTTTTTCAAAAGTGGAAACTTGATCTACTTTTCAATAAATAATTATCGTTATATAAAACTTACGTAATGGCAATGTGATCCAATGGATCTGGTAGTTACAATTGATGCATCTCATGTATATAATATTTTCATAATTGATTACATATTTATCACAATAATTAGCGGATTTGAGAGTTACTTGTTTTCAAGGGTAATTTAAAAATGCAATTAGTATGGAATTTTGTAGAGTAATCTATGTCATTTGGCAGTTAGATAATGTCTTGTCTTTTAGTCATTACCTACTTATGGATTATGAGCAATTTGCTATTAGTGGTGAATTTAGAATATCTATTTGTAATTGTATTTATTCAAGAATTTGGATTTTATTTTCAAAGAATGTAAGTAGTCTGAATGTTGGTTATTGGCAAAGATAAAAGTTTTAGTTGAATAGTAATTACCTTGGAATTCATTTAGTACCTTCCTTGTTTTATTATTATATATATATATATATATATATATATATATATATATATATATAATATCTGTTCAGTAAAGAATGCAACATACGTTAACATTGTTTGCGTTCAAATAAGCTGATTTGACTAAATTTCATTTAATACTAGGGAACTATTCGTATTTTTGTAAACGAAGCGCAAGGAATGCAAGGACAACAAAGGCAATGTTATGAAAAATGCTATAAAAATGTTTGTAATCAACATTCTGTCACTGCTATTATCTGTAATAACTGCAATAAATAGTTTTATTTTATATAATAATGTTTATGTAAGCTTAATTTGTAAATATATTCCAGTAATAACTACTTAGTACAAAAGAGTAATAAAAAAGGTGTATCTAAAGAAGGTGGGTCCATCGGACCCACACTGTCCGCTTGCGTTACTAAAAAGGCTTGCCCGGATAAGAGTTAAAATAAGTGTGGAAACGCTTTGTTCATAAATGTAAATAATTTAATAGCATTTAAAACATGCTCATTTAATTTAAGTGCAGCTACGTATTTCAAAATCGTACATCTACTTTAAATATTGAAAAATCGATGTAAATCGATATTTAAAAAAGCATGCTTACTGTACTCTACGATCGTTTTATTACTCAAATCTTTATACTAAAAGATACATGTACACAATACATATCGTTTCTCTCATAAATTACTAAAAAGAGCCTTTAAAAAGACTGTTTTTATAACGACTAATCGACAATAAATACACAAAAAACACGAAAATAACCTGCCAATGCAAAATGCGTATGACTAATGTCAAATGTTTGCGCTTGAGAAGTTAATTGCAAAACTTGTCATCTGCTGTTTGGGATACCTAAATAATAATTTTAAAAATTCTTTATTACAGCTTCACCGCAAGCATGGCATCTACAAAAAAAAAAGAGAAGAACTGAAGAAGAGCACGAGAATTCAGTCGTTTGCTTCCATACGCAACTCAGATAGCCTTCCGACTTGTCTCATTTACCACAAAAAAGTCGCACACAATAAGAAATCAAATTTAAAGGGACACTTCATTAAAAAACATTCTCAGTTTGCTAGTAAATATCCAGCCGGCGAAGAACGAAAAAAAGCTGTCAACGAACTCCAAAAACAAAAACAACAATCAAGTTCCATGTTATGTAACTGAACGCAATCTACAAGTAATGTTAATCTGGCAAGCTTCGCGGTATCACTAGAAATTGCAAATAAAGGCAAACCATTCACAGATGGTGAGTATGTCAAAGATTGCGTCACACGTGCATCTGAAGAACTGTTTCGTGATTTTAAAAACAAACCAGAAATCTTGAAAAAAATCAAAGATTTGCCACTATCCGCTAAAACAGTACAAGATGTAATAGCTAAAATGTCTTCAAATGTAACATATTTGCAGATGGAAGATATTCAACTTTCTTCTGCCTTATCACTTGCTATAGATGAGTCTTGCGACATAAAAGACACGGCACAAGTTGCCCTTTTTGTCAGGTATATATCTTCCCAAGGTCCAAAAGAAAAACTTCTAGGATTGCTACCGCTCTCGGGACAAACTAGAGTGGAAGATATAGCGAATGCCGTGCAAAAATTCCTTGGAGACAATAAGATCGATTTAAATAAAATCGTTTCAATAGCAACTGATGGAGCCAGAAGTATGACAGGAAAAAGTTAAGGGGCAACAACGATTCTTCAGAGCAAAATAAACCATGAGATTCTTACATTTCACTGCATAATACACCAAGAAGCACTTTGTGCCCAAATATTTCCGGCCGAAATAGTTGAGGTCATGAATTTGGTAATCAAGATTGTTAACCGCATCTTATCAAAAGCACTCTACCATCGTCTGTTTAAAGAAGTCTTAAGCGAAATGAAGACTCAGTATTCCGATCTCCTTCTTCACAATAAAGTGCGATGGCTTTCCAAAGGTAAAGTGTTGAAACGTTTTGCTTTGTGCTTGAATGAAATAAATACATCCCTAAATGAAAAAGGCATTAATCACCCTGAATTATAGAACGACAAATGGTTGGAAAAATGTTACTTTATGGTGGATATCACAGCGAAATTAAATGAACTAAATCTAAAACTGCAAGGAAAGGGAAACCCCGCCTATGTTTTGGTAGAAGAACTGGTTTGTTTTGAAGAAAAATTAATTCTTTTTGCAGAAGATATGCAGAGCGGTAAATTACTTCATTTTCAATTTCTAAAGCAATATCGCGATAAAACCAGTGCAACTGTTGACACGAATTACTTCAGCACAGTTATAAAAAAAAATTAAAGATGAATTTGCTGATAGATTTCAGCAATTCAAAATCAACAAAACCACTCTAGCATTCATAGTAAATCCTCGCAACACAAATAGTAACGAAATCCACATTGAGCCATTTGGAATTGATACTGGATCTCTAGAAATGCAATTGCTCGGTTTAAAAAGTAAAGCTTTGTGGAGTGGAAAATTTACAGAGTTGAAAAGCAATTTGGAAGAGTTGGAGGTCCAGAAATGTATGTTCGTAACGCAACAAAAGTGGACAGCTTCAAAAGAAATGCCGCGAGTTGAGGCACTTATATTCGAGGCATGTAATTGTCTTCCAGATTGCTACAGTGAGATGAAGAAGTTGGCATTTGGAGTGATGACTATCTTCGGATCGACATATTCGTGCGAGCAAGCGTTCTCTTGCATGAATATAATTAAAAGTAAAGTAAGAAGCCAACTAACAAATGAAAATTTAGAGTCGTGTTTGAAACTTAAAACAACAAGTTATGAGCCAAATTTATCCAAACTTTCTAAAACCATGCAAAGCCAACGCTCCTATTGCATTTGTTTGCTCAAATGTATGTTATCGTTTTTTTTTAAGTACAAGTTACATTGTTTAGTTAGTTTAGTAAAGTTTAAGTTTTCTACTTGAATAACCATTGAATTTCTTTGCTCAATTGTTTGTTATTGAAGTACAAGTTAGTGTTGTAAGTAACTGTTTAATTGTTTTAATTTTTTACTTAAATAATAAGTAATTATCTAATAATGCCATATATACAGGGTGAGTCATCAGTGCGCCGTCGGAAGATCCTGGCTTTATTATTAAAAATAAAAAAAATGTTATAGCGCCGATCTACATCAGACTTAGATGTGCATCGAAGAAAAATAGTTTCATCCCTATAGGGTGTTCCATAATTGCAGGACCGGACTCAGCTTTGTTTTGTTAAATAGAACCCTATATTTATTTAATTTTATTATTATTTGTCTTGTTGAATTCTAAAAAACGGTACTTCGTTTTAAAATTTATTTTGTGGCGTTGCCAAGTTAGAGCATTTTTTCTTTAAAAAGTGAACATTTATACCTTTACTTAAATTGTTCTGAAGACTTTAATATTAACAGTAGAACTGTAAGGTTTGGCAGACTGGTAAACAAGACCTTGCTCTATGTTTTGACCTTCATACTTCCTGATTATACTATACTGGGTGTTTACAAAATATGGTCAATTTTTGCAAATTTGAAATGACCATAACTTTTGTTTTTTAAATGGAACCCCCTGTATTTTATCATGTCATCGGTTTGTTTTTAATTCTCTTACTTTTTATTAAGCATGTAATATACCTAACGTTACGCGTTCTCGAAATATTTAAGATTTGTTGCAAAATTAATAAAATAATTATGACCTTTGCTTTGGATATTTACAAATCATAAATGTCTTGTTGGCAATATGGTCCAATAAACACTAATGGACAAAGGTTTACTTCTTATTTAAAATCATAATTTTATAATATGGTAATAAGTGTAAAAAGGGCATCCAGTAGGCCTGCGATTTATAATTCCTGACGTTTGGCTTAAACGTCATTCACTAGTTCCTCAGTTTAGTGTGAAAAATGAAATTTTCACAAAATGAATGCATAGACATGGTCTACGCTTTGGGCGAAGGTGAAAGAAATTCATTTCTTGCTTCCACAATTTATCAACAACGATTTCCGTAGCGCAGGCATTCTGATCCAAAGATATTTGAAAAACTCAAAGAAAGATTTGAAAGAACTGGACATGTACAATACTAAAGAAAAGAACGAGAAAAAAGGGTTATAAACGAAGAAAACGTATTTGTGGTACTACTAACCAGTGTAGTGAAAAATCCAAACGTTAGCACAAGAAACCTCAGTGCTGATTTAGGTATTAGTCAAACTAGTGTTTCCAAGATTATTGAAAAAAATAAATTTCATCCATACCATTTTCAACTAGTCCAAGAGCTGAATGCAAATGATTTTCAAAGACGCTTGGAATTCTCCCAGTGGGCACTGGAACGGTTAGGACAGGACAATGATTTCTTTAAACACATTTTGATGATCGACGAAGCAACCTTTCACAAAAATGGTTTTGTGAACAGGCATAATTTCCATTATTATGACAATACAAATCCCCACGACATTAGAAGAATAGATCATCAGCATCGTTGGTCTTTGAATGTGTTGGGCGGGATAGTAGGGAACCATATAATTGGATCTTACTTTTTTGAAAGAAACATTAATGGTCAAACCTATCTTGAATTTCTTCAAAAGGAGTTACCTCCGCTCTTTGAGGAATTGACGTTAGACATACGTCAAAGGATGTGGTTTCAGGAGGATGGTGCGCCTCCCCACTATAGTCGCATTTTTTGAGAACATCTAGACAGAACGTTTCCCAATAAATGGATTGGGAGAGGGCCAGTAGGATGGCCAGCTCAAACTCCTGATCTGATAAAATTAGATTTTTTCCTGTGGAGTTATATTAAAAGCTTAGTATACCAAGAATCTCCTACCACAAAAGAAGATATGAAAATTAGAATACGGAATGCATTTCAAATGTTAACCATTTGAAAATATTCTGCGAAATGTTGAAGATTGTTTTTTGAGGAGAATTCACACCTGTTTGCAAGAAAATGGTGGACACATCGAGCATTTGATTTAGTTATAGCTTATTATAATTTTCTCAATAAATTATGATTTTTCAAATACAAATTCTATTGTTTGCTTTATTACTTTTGTATAGACCGTCCAGTTTGTCACAATTGTCATTAATTTTGCAACAAATCTTAAATATTTCGAGAACGCGTAACGTTAGGTATATTACATGCTTAATAAAAAAGTAAGAGAATTAAAAACAGAACACAATCACACGATAAAATACAGGGTGTTCCATTTAAAAAACAAAAGTTATGGTCATTTCAAATTTGCAAAAATTGACTATATGTTGTAAACACTCAGTATAGTATAATCAGGAAGTATGAAGGTCAAAAGATAGAGCAAGGTCTTGTTTACCCGTTTACCTCTTACAGTTCTACTGTTAATATTAAAGTCTTCAGAACAATTTAAGTAAAGGTATAAATTTTCACTTTTTTAAAGAAAAAAAGCTCTAACTTGGCAACGCCACAAAATAAATTTAAAAACGAAGTACCGTTTTTTAGAATTCAACAAGGTAAATAATAATAAAATTAAATAAATATAGGGTTCCATTTAACAAAACAAAGCTGAGTCCGGTCCTGCAATTATGGAACACCCTATAGGGATGAAACTATTTTTATTCGATGCACATCTAAGTCTGATATAGATTGGCGCTATAACATTTTTTTTTATTTTTAATAATAAAGCCAGTATCTTCCGACGGCGCACTAATGACTCACCCTCTATATATTATCTAATTTGTTGTGAAAAACACTACTTATATATGAATAAGTAGATATTTTTTCTGATGAATAAATAGATGAGTTTTTTTTTATCAAAAAACTTTATTTATGCGAATACTATATATTGTTGGCAAGAGAAAATTTCGTCGCTCTTTAAAAACTTTGAAATTTTGTAAATTGTAATTTTTGACTCTTCCGACTCAAAACGTTGCCGATCCCTGGGTTAGGATAAATACTTTTCGCTGGACCAACCGTCCGCTGGATGAACCGTCCGCTGGACGAACCACTCTAAAACTCTTATAATACATTTGAATTTTGAGAACCGCTGAATTATTATATATGTTCTGTTAGGTAGGTAAGAAACTAGGTCATAAAGTATTGTTTCTCCATTGCATGCAACTATCACCCATACAGAGGCTGTTATAACTACTCGTTTGCATCGTTTGTTGCAGAACTTGAGCTACCATATATGACACTTTCCTCTGAATATATTTTATATAAGATTTATGGTTATTATATTATAAGCTTTTTTTTTTTTTTTTTATGGTTATTTTGGTTCAGAAGTGCATTGTTCCGCCATTCTCCACAAAGCACGATGGTTAAGATTAAGAAAGTAGCTGTAGGTATCAAGGTATGCCAGTTTTATCGGCAGTTTGAATTAAAAAAATTATTATTCAACGTGAGCACAAAACAATACACTAAAACAAAAAATATAATATCTACAAATACAGTCGAAAATACGCCTATAATCAATCCAAACAAACATTCAAAAGTTAGCATTTTAATACAGCAGAGTAAATTACAAAATTACTACATATATTTTATTTGATTTTTGTTTTGAAAATGTGGTATGAATATAGTATAGTGAGACTATTTCAACCTACATTCACAATAAAAATAAGGCATTAAACGTATATAAGTATAGATAATATTCATTTTTGTGAGATACTTTTATTTGCTATTAACTATATCTCCATTCAATTAAGTTAATTAAATGTCTTTGCTGCTCTCAATTCGTATTTGTGCGAAAAAGCATCCCTTAATTAATATACTGTAATTGAACAATAAGGTTTTCCTTTTCTTCTTTAAGATTTTAACTAAATTATGTTTAGTTACAGTCTTAACAGGAGATGCTCAAATAAAGAAAATTTCAATGTTCAACTATTATTTGTTATGCTGTATTTATACAGTGCACACATTTAGTATTTGTAGATATATTAAGACATTATTGTTTGAGGTGCTTTAGGTGTTTCTGTATTAGGAATAACGGATAGAGTTGGATAAGATTTCTTAGTAGTATATAAGACTATTGAATAATGTCAAGAGACTTGATAAAAGGAAAACCATATTTACAGTTAACATTAGTTTAAAAGTTACATTTTATTATGGCTGGGCAACACCTAAATTCGACTTATCGACTGCTGGCTATGGTTTCAACTAAAATTCTGTTTAAGAAGAGCGGGCTTCATTCATTTATAACTACATATATACAAATAGACTCGTTTTGCTGTATTTTTTTTATTTTTACGCTTTCTTTACTCACAAAAAATTTACATAATTCCTAATTTTATATTACCTACTACATTTCTACCCTTTCTGAGAAATATAACTTAGTTTTTTTCTTTTCTAGCATTTACATAATTTAACTACTACATCTTTTATTTTTTCATCTGTTCTTTAAACAATTTTACTCTGTTTTCCGGTACCGGAAAGTTTTTTTTTTTTGTGTACTTTGGTGATTTGTCTTCCATCACTTTATAGGGCCCTCTTAAATTGGTTCTAGTTTATTATTGCTTTCACTATAAATTGACACTTTGTGATTAAATCTAAACTTCACATTACTACAATTCTTGCTTAAAACATATTTCCTTTGTAGTTTTGATTTAATAAAATTATTGCTTGCATCCTTGTACAATTCTTGGGAAAAACGAATTCATTTAGTAAGTATTTTAGTTCGGTATGTACTGTGCTTGAAAATAACCAAAAATTAAGTTCTCCGTGTTTCTTAAGTAAAATCCATATCATACAATGGAATTGTAATGGTTTAAAAAAAGGACGAGTTGAAATTATTAATTTCTGAATTCAACCCACTTGCTGTAGCTCTACAAGAAACACATTTTAAAGCCGGTGATAAATTTCAAATGAACAAGTATAAAATTATTAGACACGATATGCTCTAACATTAGAGCTAAATGTAGCCATATCTTAGAAATGATTGTGTATTTAACCACGTAGGTTTGAATGTTAAAGTACAGGCTGTAAGATACAGCATCCGGCTAAATTAACTATATGTAGCATATACTTACCAGACCAAAGTTAAAATGATAAATTAATTATATCTCAACTTTAATTTTTAATTCAGTACACTATGGGGATAAAACGCGACACCGTGGAAAGGAATTAGAAGAATTGTTTGACACAACACAAACGGTTATACTTAAAGGGAAACCCACGTATTTTAATTCAAGGTCAAATAATTTTTCAGCAATTGACAAGTCATGCTAAAATTTGTCAAAAATGAATGGGATCAAATAGCGGACCTCCACAAGCGACCACCTTTACTTATATCTTCTATAGGCACTGATGTTAAATGGAATTTAGCCGAGAAATGGAGAACACCAAGCCAACTGGCCTAATTATAAACGGAACATCAGAGAAATTATGCAACAATATAAATGGGTTAGTTAGAAATTTTTCCAAGATGGTAATAGATGCAGCAAGTAAAGCTATACCACAGAACTGCATCACGGCAACCAGAGTTTGTGGAACGCAGAGGTTAGAGACGCAATAAAAAGTAGAAAAGGGCACTAAGAGTGTTTACAAGAAATCCTACAGTAGACAACAATAGAGTATAAAAATGCACGCTGTCATTTTAAACAAGAAGATCTGGGCCAAGTACACAACAGAAATTAAATACTCTCCAGAGGTATGGAGAAAATTAAGTAATAGGTAAACTTAAACAAACAGATCCCATAGAATTCAGGATAAACCAATTTAATAACAGAGCAAGAAGAAATAGCTTAAAATTCGTAGAGTATTTTGAAAAAAACCATCCAAAACTATGACGAATAGTTTCGAAAAAATCTACACAAATAGAAACAGTATTAAATTTTAACGAAAGTGGTTTAGGGTAGCAAAAAGTATAAAATGACAATTGATCTATAGTATGTAGAGTATAAAAATTTGATAACAATTATGCGGAGCCTTAAGTTTCTAATCAGAGCACAGAGACTGAGGCTAGTCAAGGACCAATCATAAACAGTGTGGCCTGTCTTAGGCTTTAATCAGAACGCACACTTTGTTGTACGCGCTTGACAACCGGCTGAAGTGTGTTACGGTTAGTGACCACGTTATGTCCATAGGGCACGTGGTAAAATGCATTTGCACGATGCTTCATTATTCGTATTGTTAGATTTATCAATATATCTACAAATGATTTACATGTCTCTGGTTTGATCTCGCCTTGAGTATGGCTCTCTGAATGGTACCCTATCTATAAAATGAAAACGAAATAAATAATGTTCAGCGGCGTTTTTAGATATTTATGGTTTCAAGTGACGGTGTCTGTCCGGATAGAGGATTAAAGCATCCTACTTGAGAGATTCGACACTTTATCACTTGGCACCAGAAGGAAGAGTCTCTATATTTCCATCTTGTATAACCTGCTAAACGATAAAATATTCTGTCTCTGGCTGCTAGAAAACATCAATTTGGCGGTACCTAGACTTACCTCAAGAAATCAACCAACTTTTTCTCTGCCCATGTATATAACCAACATGTTACACCTATTTATAATATATGTTTTATTTTTAACAACATATCTGCTTACGTCGACATGTTTAACATTGATTTAAAACATTTGATCCAGTTAGTTTTCTGAATTATTAATTAACCTTTGCACCACCATTAGATTTGTAAATCACATAATCGGTCTATTGAACTTTAATGTAATTTGTTTACTTATTGATCGTCTATTACTTGTTATCCATGTCTATACTTATACTTGTTACCTCACTCGCAACTTAATCATTTTTAGCATGTGATTTTGTCCTGTATTGAGTTCCTGTTTGGACAATAAATACTACTATTGTTATTATAATTAAACTGTATAATTAAGGTTTATATAATGGTACTTTCATGTCTTTGAAATATACTGTTGCTTCAGAAATATTCGATAAAAATCAATAATAGCTCCAAATAAACCACCCCTCGCCGTCACTGAATTTCTTCCAAAATCTAATCAGCTCCAGGAGAAATGAAAACAGATTTAAATACAAAATTTTTAATACGTTCTTGTTTTCGTTCTGGAGTTATAGTGCATGTTAGCATACATATATCTGAATACAATACAATATTTACAATGGAAGAAATGATATGTGCCATAAAGAAAACAAAAGAAGCATCACCAGGAATAGATCAGATCACATACGCAATGATTAGGAAACTTCCACAAGTAGCTTTAACGAACTTATTAAACATATACAACCGTATATGGTATGAGGGAATTTATCCTACTAACTGGCAAACGTCAATTATAGTTCCAATCTTAAAAGCAAAGAAGGATCCATCACAAATATCGAGCTATCGTCCCATATCCTTGACCAGCTGCCTAGGGAAGTTATTGGAACGTATGGCTAACGAAAGACTCATGAAACTATTAGAAACACGACAGCTATTAAATACACACCAAACCGGTTTTCGAAAAGGTTATTCCACAAAAGATAACATAACATATTTGGTTACTGCTATGCAAGAGTCCCTCAATGCAAGAAAACACTCTACGGCCGTATTTTTTGACCTAGAAAAGGCCTACGACCTAGTGTGGAGATTTGGAATTTAAAAAAATGAATAGTTGGGGAATCAAGGAAACATCGCAAATTTTATTAAAGGTTTCCTTTCCGAAAGATATTTCATGGTTAGAATGGGAAATAGCTTGTCGACTAAGCACCATATGGAGATAGGTATACCACAGCTCGCCAATTAGCCACACTCTTCTTAATAGCTGTAAACGGATTGATGCAGACTATCCAACCACATAGGAAGATGTATGTATGTAGATGACCTTGTGATATTCGCTACTTCAAGAACCCAAACGCAAAACTCTGCATTACAGGAAGCAGTAAATACTATTGTACAAGAGGCAGAAAAAGTAGGATTCTGATATCACCTACAAAACTGTATCTATACATTTTGTAGACTAAAACATCCACACTACCCCCTAAAATATTATTAAAACAAAACCTTTAAAGGTATCAGAACATAAATTTTGGGTATTAAAAAATTAACAGAAAAATTAATTTTAAACCGAAAACCCTAAACTAATTAAAGTTTGGAATTTAAGGTGGGATCGGATGAAAATTTATTAAATTTTCCGGATATTCAAGTTTGATTAGCGTCGATGCTTTTCAGCTGAAAACACACCAAACAAATTGACAGGGTACAAAATAATGTATAAGATCCTTGGGTTTACCAAAGGCCAAACCATCTACGAAGAGAAATTTAGTGAGAAAAAAGTTTGGGATTTAAAATATATACAAAAAAATACAACCATTTTAACAAAAACTCACCAAAAAAATAATATTAAAAAAAACCTAATAGGATTAAACATAAATTTTTGGGAAGACAAATTTAAAAAACAGTATTAATGGCAAAGGTGGGAAAATAAATATTAAAGTCATTTAAAAACCAAAAATTATATAGTAAGAAATATATTTACGCGCATAAGAATAGGGCAAACCAAAACAACCCTAACCCAAAACAAAAAATAAATGTGATCTTTGTAATAAAAATAACAAAAACAATTTTTGGATAAGCTTATAAATTTAAAAATAAAATTTTAAAATAAAATTTTCACAAATGTCGTTAAAAAATTTTTCGTTTTAGGGAAACTACTTACAATTTTACCGTATACCTTTTAAAATCTAAATAAAAAGAAATTTGTAAGAGAATGAAAATGAATTTTTCGAAATCTCAAATGTTAAAAAATTACTTAATTCAAAGTTGTATTTTCCCATTAGTGAAACGTTTCAAATAAAATCAAAAAACCCTAAATTTTATTTTTTATAAATACATAAATTTTTTGAAAAATTTCGTCCTGAATTTAAAAATGCAATTTTATTTATTTTATTAAAGTGTTAAATTGTGCCCCGAAAAGTGGAACTATCCTTACGTTCCTTTTTACCTCAATTTTATTTTATTTCCTGTTTTCAAAAGTTCAACCACAAATATTCAATGTTGTATCATTGGTTTTAATCTTTAATTATTTTAAAAAATTCCGCCTATTTGCATTATTAAGGACGAACTATGGTCCTTGAAAATATTATCCATTTTACTTTTTTTGTTTATTAATAAAAATGCAAATTAGATTACTAACTCTTTTCTTACCACACATTCCGTTCTCAAATTTTATCACATTCTTGAAATTGAAGTTAAAAATTCATTTATAACGTAGGCATTAAATTATCGAAAAACCCAAAAGGTAAAAAATCATACCATTTAAAGTAGTAAACTTAAAAAAGAAATTTAGAAGAATACTATACCCCACGCTACCAATTACACCCACTAAAGAGAACACCGGATACGGGCATACCCAATTACTCGAACACAGGAAGGACTGAACGAACATGGAACCGACGGGAGGACACCGGCACGGGACAAAAACCAGAACACATGCAATTGGGTTTTGTAATTTATTTAAACCAAAAAGTGTAAGAGTGATGATAAGTCCTTAAAAATAATGCACAGAACAAAAAGTAGGAATTTTCTAAAGCAAGTTTTAACTAGTTGGCTAACTTTCCATGGTCCCTGACGCTACACCAAAATATCCAGGTACAAGATGCTTAATCCGGTTTCAAGGTCGTGATTCAAAAAGCAGGCTGGCCTAATATCCTTAATCAAGTTTCAGTGGTCTAGATTCTGAAATCGGTTTCAAGATGGTGAACCATAGATTTTGGCACTGAGATGCTGGTGCTTTATAGATAGTGCGACCCACTGGAGGAGGAGCAAAGTGTTAGTACCTAGAACACGTGGCGAGAGGGAAGACGACAGAAAATAGGGGTTGATAATGAGAGGTGGTGGATAATAAGGAATGAAAAATGAACCGAAATATAAGATGACCAAAATAAGAATGTGGTGGAAGGTGTCACTTCGATTTATGAAGAACCGAGATAAAAAGCTTAGAACGAGTCCGTAATTGTCAGTTGTAGGTACATCTAGTTATTATTAATGAATCTAATAAAGACATTTATTGTAAAACTACAGTTATCAATTTAAAAGTGAGAATCATGAACAATACTTCCAACAAATTTGACTGATTAATTTAGAGAGAATATTTATAATTGGTATGTTAATGGTAATATTATTATTATTAATAGTAGTTACAACCGGTAAAATAAAATCCGTTGTGAGCATTCAGGATTTTATTTACATACTGAAATATGATTGTGTACGAATAATTATAAAAAGAAGACAAGAATTTGCAATGAAAGGAAAGCAACAGCCTTGTAAAAACCGCTGCTAAATTATCTGCCATAATGCTTTCTCATATATGTGAACAAATTTTGACCAACCATTTGTAATAAGCATCTTCAACAAATTAAAAAACCAACTGACACTTTTTTATATACTTTCAAAATAAAACAAAAATAATAACCAGTGGCGCCCCGTTTTTAGGGTGCAAAAGTGGTTGTTTTAATTTATAAACCGATTTTTTTGAAAGTTGGTATTTTAAAACTACTAAATTCGTTGTTTAAAAAACGATATGAAATGCCCCGCCACTTGTTGGGTTTTGCTCATTAACGAACTTGACCTAGATTGTATGGCAAAGGATGTTTTTGTAACCAATTTCATAACGATAGCTTTAATCGTCCAAAAGGTATCGCACGCGCGCGCCCAGATACATGCACACACACACGAATTTTTTTTATTTTTTGTGTTGTATAGGCCATAAAACATCGACAAATGCAATAAAAATGTTTTGAATATTTAACCCGATTATATAGCTTTCTCTTTATACGCAAACAATATTCAGTTATAATTTGCTGCCCTAAATGGGCCAAAGAAAAAAAAAGCTAATTTAACTTAGTCTTTCTTCACATCATTATATGAGAATGCATCATACTTAAGTACATTACAGAAAATTTTAGCATAAAAACTGTATAAGCAAAATGAAGAATTAAAATAATTAGTCCTTAAAACATAAAACGTTAAAACACGAGCAACTAAAATAAAAACCTAATAAAATAAAATCTCTTAGTTTGGTAACACTGAAGTAATCTTGCTGCACTCAGTTATCGTCAATGTTTTGTTGGTATGAAGTTCAATGTCAAAAAAATTATTACCGTGTTTGGGAAGATTAATAATTTGTAAATGGATACACTTTTTTATAAGTGAAATGTAATTTCAAAAAACTTAATAAATATAAAAATAACACTATGAAAAAAATTATTTTAAAAGCACCTTTTATTTACGTTAGAAAACTAAAAGGAGAAAATAATTTTTTTTCAAAACCTTTACGAAAAAAATGGGCGCTCATCTAATTTTAATTCTCAGTCACATGTTTATAATATGAGTGTGCTTTTATTCTTAGTCGTAAAGATTTTGGTCACATTTTGAAAAAGAAAAATATTTTCTCCTTTTAGTGCACTTTCTACGGTAAAAAAAAGGTGCATTTAAAATTTTTCATAGTATTATATTTATATCTATTAAAGTTTTTTAAAATTACATTCTCATTCCAACACGTAATACAAAAGTCAATACATTTTACCATTTATTTAAGTGTAAAATGTTCTGATCACTTTCTGGGCAATATACCTAATTTACGTAGGTTGCTATACCACGAAGAATTAAAATAAAATCTTGAAACTGTAAATATTTCAAAACCGCCAGATTATTAAAAAATGTAGGTCTTTTACGAATAATTAATTATAGACAGGGTATTTGATTTAAAATAAGATAGTTATTTATATTTAAAACAAAACAACTATAAAGTTACATTTCTGGTACATGTATAAAATGAAATAAGATAATATTTTTAAAAGATCAATGCCTGCACTATTTACATGCGGAGTTACAAATTCATAGATTTGGTAGTAACCTCAAAATAAATTTTTGAACTACGACGAAAAATGATAATTTTTTACCTAAAAGTTGTCACACGTCCAAACCGCACTAGGCGTCGTGCATGCTTACTAATGTAAGCGGGTTGCCAAGCCAGCTAACAGGGAGATGGGCGTGGTCGAAATAATAAGTAAAATGAATGATTAATATGCTCAAACACCTTACACCTAAATTCAAACAGCTCAGTCCGGGAAAATATGTCTCTAGGCGCCACCACAATCGAAACTTTGCTAATATAATTGTCTTAAGCTGGATGTTAATTAACCCTACTTGATTGTGGAAAGTAGGATTGTGCTTACTCAGTAAACTCTCACACGAGGGTCTAAAACAAACACTCGTCCCAAACAATTCAACTCAAACTCAAATATATTTAGTACTACCCAGGTTATTAAAAACTTTTGAATACACCTCGTATACCAAAACTTAAAATAAAATTATCATTCAAATTCATTCAATGAACGGTAATTAATTTTAAAATTCCTAACATGAACGATATCTTTTAAATTTAATTTACTTTTATAACACTTCTGAATCGTAATAGACATTATTATAATTTTCAAAACTCTGTCTTTTTGCGTTAAAATAAACTAACATGAAAATTTTGCAATCAACCCAATAAACTTTCGGTTGTTCATAAATCTGAAAATTAAAATATGCAAAGCTTATTTAAAATTGTCAAAACAGATCACCAATTAAGTAAATGTTACAACTGTGTTTCATACCTGGCTAAATAAACAACAGAATAACAATCAAAAAATAATATATTGTCCTCAAAATAAAAACAAAACACAAATATTACATAAATTACATCAGCGTGGTTGAAGTTAAACCACCAAATACCACTTTGCATTCTTACTACTAAAACAAACCATAAAAGACTCAAGAACGATTATCTCTTCCTTTCAAAACTATTAATAATTTAAACAACGCAAATAAACAAAAAAAAAAAATAATCGGGCTTAATGATTTTAAAATCTTAAATCTAATTTCTTACTTAAAATTGTCCATTAATCCTTATTTCTTTCTTCTTTCTTCCGTAAATCAATTATTTGTAGTCCATTTGTAATCCTTAAATTGCATGAACACATAACCAGTGCTTCACAATTTCAAAACACTTATTCCTTTCTGTACTCACAAATAGTCCAATAACACGTAATAATAAAATCTGTACAAGTTTGGTTGCCTCTTAAAATTTCTAGCAACCTTTAAAAAGTCCTTCCTTAACAAATAAACTTTTAATGTCAATAAAATTACCTTAACATTGGCTTAATATACCGAACACTTCGTTCACTTAAAAGGTGGTCCCATAAATACTTTTAACTGAATGTTACAAGAACACGCGCTCCTTACCTACTAACAAAACTGTTATCTTTATTAAATCTGCTTACGCACTTATTATTTTCTTGAAAAAAAACAAACTAATTTTATCTTCAATCTCAATTTTATTATGTTTTTTTATGAATGTCTTTTACGATTCATCCCGGTTCGGGTTACGCAGTTGTTTAAACAATTACTGCCTCATTAAAATTCAAAATATAACTCCAACCCATCCCATTCTATCCCACACACCTCGCGCGCGTCTCCACCAAAAGCCAAAAGCTAACTCCCTCCTTCGTCAATCCCTGACTTTCCTATTTATACCTTCAGTCATCCATCTTTCAACATGTCTTCCTTCCGCGTTATATTCTCCAATAGTATTCATTCAAAATTTCATAGTTCCAATAGATGCTACCCTCTATACAAGCACGCGTGTAATTACAATACATCGCCATATTTGTTTTACTTACAAATTTTACAATTACTTCATGAAGAAATCATTTTCGTCACCAATTCATTCAGTAGCCACTCTGGACCATTACACAACTTTTAACCTTTATCTCCAACCTGCGCTCAATCTCCTTCCGCAACATTTTCAAAAACAAGCACCGTCCAAGGTCTCAAATTCCATACACATACACGCATTCTAAAAAAATTGCACAACATTACGAAAACTTTCTATAATTAACACTTAAACATACCCAAATCTTTTCTACATATTTTCTAAAACATTCTACACTTATTCTTCACATTTTCTGACCAAGATTACTCATCTATCTTCAAACATTCCATTTCAAGCAGCAAAACAGTAGCAAACATTATCGTCCCATCGACAAATTTCTCCACATTTACATTCATCAGAATCTATTATTCCAACACTAAAGTCTCTAATATTCAAATACACGTATCTACATACTGAATTATATTTCCCTAAATTTCCAGTGGCGTATCATACACCCACATACATTATGCATAACACAAAAATTTTTTTCGTTCAAACTCAATACACTCGCACTCAAAACACGTAATACACGTCATTATAACATCCTACATACAGGGTGCGTCAACGCAACCTGACAAAGTAGAAATATTAAAACCGTTAAGTTTAGCTATGTTTTAATAGAAAGTGGTTGTTTTTCAGAGTAGAAAACTATAATTCTATTTAAAATAAAAAGATTTAATTACCGCTGTTATAAACACTCTGTATTGCGAAACTATTTTTAGGTTAACGTGTTGAAAAGCAGCTCTTTATAAAATTTTTTCTCCTGTGCGTTTATCTGCAAATTCAGATAAATTGAGCCTTTATAAAACTTTAGATATGATTTAGTCTAGCAATATGTCACTAATTGATTTGTTGAAAAGATGAAAATAAGCAAATGCATTAATTGTAGAGTGTTCATCATTTTGTTTCTAAACCCTTTGTTTCATTAATTAGAATTGAAATGTTTAATATATTTTAATTTCATAAATGAGGTTAATTGGGTATTTATTAAAGAATTTAACATTTTTATTTGTAAAAACAGGATATTCATCACATATTATTTTAACATGCGGTATTGTTTTAATTCCAATCGATGTGTTTGGAACTGCTGACTTTGCACATATCAAAAACTAGAAAACTTTGACAATTATGTTTAATAAAGGCTAAAGCGCTACAACTTAGTATAGAATTAATTAAAAGTGGAAAATTTGAAAATACCATTTATGATTAAAATTTCCAAACGCATCAAAACTTGAGCATTAAAAATGATGTCCAATGAAAACTGAAAAATTTTCAATACATTTCAAAATTATCAGTACCTATAACACAGTTTTAGTAGTTTTATTACATTTCTTTACAAAATTACTCTATTAATAAAATAAAGTTACATATTATTTTAACCAAAATAAAGTGAGTTCAGTTGTTTAACTTCCGGGTCGGCGTCGTCACTAGCTCTAATTATTTTGCTTGAAATTATTTAATTCTTAATTAAACAAGTGAAATAAAATATTTTAAACATTTATACAGTAATTTATTTAGTAATCGTTACAGTTTATGTAAAAAAAACGTGCTAAGTAGTAGTTTATTACTCATAGATTACTCCTTTATACGCTATAGGAGAAAATGTTACAAAAATACCATTAGAGCATCAAACCCAAATTTTTTCGCACCAATAGTCAGTGGCGTTACTCTTTTAATACTGCAAAACGGCATGATCACTAAAACATCAAAATCGGATAAAAATAAAAAGCCACTTATTAAATACATTTAGAGCAGAAAAACGTCACGAACTAGATATTATAATTTTAACGGGAACCATAATGTTCAATCGAAAATAACATACTTCCTGAAAATTACACTCCAAAAATATTGACGCAAAATTCATAAATCTCAACAAAATATTGTAAGGTACTATAATTATTGCTTCTTTTGTGGTTACACTTACTAATTTCCACTGGGTTTATTCTTTAATCATGGAAGTTTTAAGTGGGTTCGAACCTTTATAACTGTTAAACAATTTTTCCAAAGGTTTAATACAATATTAAAATAAAACATCTGGAATTATAATTCATCTTAATAAAATATTCTGGTAAAATAATTAAATACTTTACAAAATGATGGAAAATAAACAAATTTCCAATAATATTAATATCTCTTCGTACAGCGCCTTTTTGAGCCCACCTTCTGTTGGTGTCGTTGAAGTGTCGGGGTAAATGCTAAGATTATAATACTTCAAAGATTTTTATTTGGATCGTCATCTTAAAATTACTGTAACCAAACGCGTTATAATGTAGGACACTTAAATTTCTGGGTTTATTCTTTTAATCATCGGAAGTTTTGGGTTTTAATATATAACTGTTAAAAAATTTTTCATACAGGTTTAATACATATATTAAAAAATAAAACATCTGGAATTATAATATCATCTTAATAAGAAAGATTTCTGGTAAAATAATTAAATACTTTGGACAAAATGATGGAAAATAAACGAAATTTCCAATAATATTAATAATTTTCGTACAGCGCCTTATTTCAGCCCAGTGCCTTGTAATGTTGTCGTTAATGTTAAATGCTAAGATTATAAACTTAAAGATTGTTTTGGATCGTCATGGTTAAAATTACTGAAAAAGGTTATAATGTGACATTAAATTTTCCACTACCATTTATTCTTTTAACCTTAGTCAGGAAGTTTTTTTCTATCATATAACTGTTAAAAAATTTTTCATACCCAGGTTTAATACATATATTAAAATAAAACATCTGGAATTATAATATCATCTTAATAAGAAAGATATTCTGGTAAATAATTAAATACTTTACAAAATGATGGAAAATAAACCAAAATAATATTAATAAGGGTCTCTTCGTACAGCGCCGGTATTTGGGCAATGCCTCGGTGTAATTGGTTCGTTGAATGTCGGGGAAAGCAAGATTATAATACAAAGATGGCCCTGTGTATTTGGATCTCAAAAATTTGTAACCAAACGCGTTATAATGTAGTGTTCAAAAAATAAAATAATTGGGTTTTGTTTTTTAAAACAAATATAATGTGTTCGGTTTACCTTCAAAAACCGGAGGATTACTGTGATTTAGACAGAAGTCTATTTTGTCTATTATTTTACAATTCAAGAAATTAGTTGAATTCGGGTTGGGTATTTCTATTTTATGGTGGACTGGCTTTATTCTTTTCTTAAGCATTTTGAAATAAGAACAGGTTAAAGAAAAGAGGCTACGAATTCTGGTTTTACCAATTAGTGTGAAATTCGTGTTAGACCACTTGTTTTGATTTGTTTATTTTGAGGGTCTGCACAAACTAAAAAAGAGTAATTCTAAAATAACTATAAAAATATATACAATCAAATATGTACAAAAATATTTGGAATTAATTTTATGTTTGTAATGTTTCATATGATACAAAATATTTTCAACAATGTGTTGTTGAAATTGATAAAAGTTCATTCAAACTGCAAAAGGAACGTTTACCTTGGTTTATTTAAAAAAATTAATTTTTAAACTTTGAATTGAAAACTACTATTAGGATATGGAATTGTTTTCTTAAGAATAATTATTTTAAAGCTTTTTTTCGCAAAGAAATTTCTTTTAGTATATTATTCTTATTAAAATAGAATTTTTTATAAGAAAATAAAATTTACTTTTTTGTTGTATAAATTTAATGTTTTCCAATTCAGGTTTTCCAATAATTGGACTTGATATTCAGGTGGTTTCGAATATAAATAAATTATAAGTGTTGATAAACAATGAGCTCGATAAATCAACAAATTTAGAATTCCATTTTTCGCTGTAACGGACGGAATATATAGAACTATTAATTCAGGATATATTGTTCGCTTATAATTTAATAACCAACCAATGGGCTCAATAGTCAAAAACGAAAAGAGACTATATCTATTCAAAGTTTAACGACACTTTGAATTAAGAATATACATTCAGGATATTTTCAATCACATTTTAAATTTTTCTCAGTTATTTTTGCAAATTAACGCATCTTTTTCTTAAGTACTGCCTTTTTACCGAATTAAAGTTCATTTTTTTTTAACCCGTATCTTAATATTGCAAAATTGACAAAGAGTTTTCAAACTTATCCATGCATTTTTGATAAAACAATCATAATAAAAAATTAATGTTAATTAATATGTAATTGTCATAAAATAACTCACATATTGATTTACAAAGTTAAATATAACAAAATAAATTAGAAATATGACCCCTAATTGTCAATAGTATATTATCTTTCCAAAATTCATTGACTGATAGGTTTTTTAATCAAATGTTTTTAAGTTTATTGGTTTTTATTCAAAGTTATTATTTGTTCAAAAATAATAAACTTGTGATAAGTCTCATTTCAATTAATATCATTCAAAGGTTGAATATGGTATTAATTGGATGGATATTAAACAGTTCATTTGCTAATCTTTTGTTAAGTCAGCAGTATTTAAAATAATTGAAAGTCTTCAAGACAAACCTCAGTTCATTTACAATATTTTGACTTTATCATTTTAGATTACACTTTTAATTTGGGTATTTCAGTATTATTTGATCGTTACATAGTATTTGGTTCTTAATTGCAGTCTTGTATTTATACATAAGGAATTAAATTTTAATTTTCGGTTCTACATTTGTTATAAAAAGTCAATAAGTATTAATTGACTTAATAATTTCATGTCATGTTTAACCATTTTTTTGTCATACGTATTCTAATTTTTCTTTTAAAGCTTTAAATGCATGTTGAAGGATGTTATGGAAATAAATATTGATTTTTAAAATGTTTCATCAATAAAAAATATTAAAATTGGATAAAAAGGTCTTTAAAACACCAGATTTTCGAAAAATAAGTTATCCAAATTTTACGTTATTTTTTTTTTGACATTGAAATCATAAATCTAGTATTATTACTACAAAAATGGAAATAAGAACTATTAGTAATGTAAAATATTTAAATAAAATTAATATATTAACAATACAATGCTTTCATTTTCATTTATAAAATTTTCTAAATAAGTTTAAATAAAGGTTTTGAATTTGGTAATATTTTGTTTGACGTTACATGGTTTGTCAGATGAGTTTGAGTTGATGTTGCCAAATTTTAAAAAAGCGTGTTTTTAAAGTTCAATGTGAACCTAATAACTAAAAAACTTAACCTTCCATTCTCTTGCTAGGCAAAACAATCCCTGCCTCTTATTTATTTTTCATTCACAATCTTTTCCATGCCCTATCCCCTCCAGCTTAAGATTCATACATAGTCTCTGCATGCCTTTTATTTTTAAAACTCCTTATTTTTTTTTTTATCATAGATTTCTACATTCAGCCAAGTTTACCAGCCTACCACCTTTCCCTAACCACCCACATATTTTGTTTCGTTAATTTGGGTTCATTTCTTACCAACCAAGTAAACAATTTTTATTTTTATTCATCATCGTCTTTTCCTCACCATACCCGTCATTATGCATTCATTTTTATCTTGTCCCTTCGTTTTACCACATGCGCTTCTCAGGAATCTCAACCCACGGTATTTTTTTTCCTGCTTTTTTTGACAACCCATGTCTCATTTCCAAGTACTGGGACGAATACGCCATTATAGATTGCTCGTTTCGCAGCTAGGCTCATGCTTTCATTTCTCATTATTGTCCACATACTTCCTTCCAGCATTGACCCTTCGTCCAATCTCGCTCAATTGTACCTGCAGTAAACATTCTACCGAGATATACCAGCTCGTCCACTTTAAATTTCATCTTGCAGGTAAATACTCTTTCCTTTCCACCTTCCGATTGTCGTGCTTTGAATAGGTAAAATTGGGTACCAATAAAAAAAATTCTATGAGATATTATTGACATTATTAAACAATAAATTCCCAGTGATGGGTTTACTTTAATTATTTCCTGTGTCATTTATTTAATACTGTGTAATAGATTCCCAAATGACATAGTTTGTATCAATAATAGCTGTTTTGAAACATCTTTAGAAACATTTGAAAAAATATTTCAAGACAGTTGAATCTTGTTGGTTTGAAAATAGTACCAAAGTTATGAAAAACCAATGATAAAGTGTCTGCATTCTGATCGTGTATATTAAATTTCCAAAAAAGTCACCGTCTATTATTGAACATTAATTTTTTTAAATTTACAGAAACCAAAGTTTACAAAGTACAAAATCACCAAGAGGATATCTGTATAATGATACAATAGCCACATTGTGATTTGTATACAGGCAAATTCCAAGAACTTTTATAGAGAGCTGTTAAAATTAGTGCAACTTAAGCTTTAAATTTGCCAATATTAGTGTCCATGTTTTGTTACTATTCTAAAAGGAAATGAGGTTATCCAATCCCAGTCTGAACCTTATTTAATTACATACCAATGTTCTGTTATACAAATAAAGTGAAAATTTGTACCTAGATCTTCAATAAACGCCTCCAGTTCGTTTAGTTTATGACTAAGACATTGAATATTAATACTAAGTAATATTATTAGATTGTCATTGCCTTTATTCTCCTTTATTATGCATTATGCATTAGTTTCTTTTTTTGTTAGTTGCAAAAAAAAAGAATTGACAAAGAATCTTCGTTTTCGATTTCAGTTCTTTTAGGGTGCAATCCTCTGATATGATAATGCTATTTTTTTTCCATTTTATATAAATTATGCCGGCCCTTTATCACTTTTTCTTTTGGGTAATACTTTTGACCCTTTGTATTTTATTTTTCCGTTTATTAAGGTATTTTATATTCACCATCTTTTTATCAAATTCTCCTAAATCTGTTTTAAATTGATATACCTGGTATGTAGGTTTGTTTTATAAGTGTGTCGTCTGTTATTTGAGAGTTGGTCATTTTCCCTGGTCGTCATCATTATAACTTTTTAAATATTGTAAATTCTGTTAAGTCCTCTTATCGTCTATATTGGTCAGTATGAAAGTGATTAAGTTTTCTTTTTAGATTTCTAGGTTGTATAGTCGTCTTGGATATTCCAGTATGTTTCTTGCACCATATTTATTTTGGTTTTGAAGGTCAAGGGGCAATTAGTTTTATGTATGCTTTGTATGTTGTAAGGTTTTTTATCTATCATGTCCTCGTAGTGCTTTTAGATGTTTTGTTGTACTTGTTTACTGTCTTTAGATCTTGGTATTATTGTTTTAAAAAGTCCTAGGTATACTATTGTGTCTTGGGATTGTAGCCTTTTATTATTAGGTTAATGTTATCTGTGGATTGTCATTGTCTTGTAAGATTAGGATTCGGAATAGTTGGTTTGAGTTTTGTTTTTGGTGATTTCCACTGGTTCCTAGTTTGAGAATCGTTGTATTTTTCATTAGTCTTACGCAGTCTGATTTTTTTCGCCAATAGCAGTGTCGTATAAATTGGCTTATTCTAATTTTTTTTTATGTTGTAAGATTGGAGTAGTCTATGAAAAGGTACCTTGTTGTTGGGTGAATGTGGTGACTTCACAGACCTTAATATAAAAGAAAGTTGGATGAAGTGTATTAATATTAAGTGCTTTTTTGTGGATTAGTGCCAGACTTTATAAAATTCCTGTTTGATGTCATAATAGCCAGGGATTTGGTTAAAGACTTGGGAAGTTTGACTGTGGGAGAGCTAGGATTAAACCGAATTTGTCTATGGAGTTGTTGGCTTCGGTATTTCTTAGCCTTTTACATTATCATTTCTAGACATTTGCCCATGCAGCTCAGTAAGGATATGGGTCTGTATAAGAGGATCCACCGTCATGACTGTATAATTTATTCTTGGAAAAAGAAAGAGATACATTTGTTGAATATTTTATTGTGTAATTTTTTAATTTTAATAAATTTACCGTTTGTAAATTCTACCTTGGGAGTATGTCAACATGTTGATATTTTAGAGGAATAGATCTTCTTGTGTTATGCATTCATTTTTCTGTCATTTCAATTTTGTATAATTTATTCGTTGTCGAACAATCTTAGAAAATTCCCAGATGTTAAAGATCGGCCTTTCCTTTTATGATTTTACCTTATGAAGTAAAATCGTGGTGTCGTTTTTGTTTTAATCCTTGAACGTGTTTGCGCCGTCTCATAGTCAATTAGAGATTATCTGTATCCAGTTCTCTTTGGTTTTTTTTGTATGGACGTTAAGTCTATTTTTATAGGTTTCTTATTTTCTGTCTGTATATTCGTCTTTTGTTTTATCATGGTTAGTATATAAGTGGTTTTTTTGTTAATGCCGATGGTTTTTGTCAATGTTTTTGTATCTTTTAATCGCCTCGTGTATGTTCATTGCGTCTGTTGGCATTGGGATTGTTGGTGATATGTTCGTTAAATAGGTTCCAGTTTGATTTTTAAAGTCTTGTCGTTTTAAATGGTCCTAATGTAGCATTGATAAAGGTGATCAATTTATAATGGTTCCTAGGTGACATTTTGTTAAATATTGTGTTGTTAACATAGATATGGTCGATATGAAGGTTTTGAAATTGAAGAATTGGTATTTAAAGCCAGATGAAAAAGATTATTGGCTAAAATATCCTTTAGAGTTGGTACTGTTCAATTGAGTGTGTTTATTACCCAGTAGTACATTAAAGGTCAATGCGTTCTAATATTCTTCTGAAATTTCTGAGGTGGATTGTAAAGGAGATGGCTTTATTGGAGTGACAGATGGCTGAACACATCTAAACAGGATGGACATTTAAATTCTTATTATTTGGTCCCCAACTGTGTACAGATGGAAGTATTTTTTTTAGAGATATTGGCTCAGGGAATGTTGGAAAATCTAGACTACGTGATAGGACAGTTGAGGGTGGTTTTAGGGTATGGATTCGGATTAGGGATGTTTGTGGTTCTAGATGATCCTGGCTACATTTTTTTTTATGATCTCTATAAAGATATTTTATCAACTTATGAACAAGAGAAGGAATTGGATTTTTAAAAAATCTTCCTGACCGTTAATATTTGTTCCAAAATGTTTTTGGTTTGTGTTTTTGATATTTTTACTAAAGCGGTATTTTACTGAACTTCAGTTCAAACCATTGGTTGATTATGCGGATCAAATTATTTTGTTGAGGGCGTGGATGAAAAGGAATGAATTTGTTTGATCTGGGGAATGTACGTCTGCGTCGTTGTTTTTCTTCTTACTACGTTCGATTGTTAGCAATTTTATCGAGGTCTAGTTTTGTGGGTGGGGGCTTTTTTTTGAAGAAAAGGACTTTTGGCCCTTTACCTTAAGTTAGGCCGTGAATTTTTTTAATTGTTAAAAAAATTATATATTTTATTAATTGCCTTTTGGGTTTTCCTTTAGGGTTTTTTTTTCCCTTTTTTTATTCATAATTGTTTTTGGGTTTCTTTTTTATCCTTTTCCTTTTAACTGTTTTAATTAATAATCATGTTCCTGGCGTTTGGCTCCTTTTTTATTTTTTTTCTTGTTTGGATGCCTTTTTTAAACGGTTTTCCAAGCTTGGCTGTGGGGTGGTTTAGTTTAAAAATTTCGTTTTTGACATTTAAATTTTTTTTCCAAAAAATTAAGATTTGGCTGTTAAAAGTTGTTTGACGGTAAAAGATGTTCTAGTATTTAAATTACTATTTAAATTTTTTAAATAAACTTTTTAAACGGAAAAACGTTTTTAATTTAGTTAAAATTGGTTTGAATGGTTTTTAAAATTTTCCCTTACTGGCTAAATATTTATTTTTTTTTTCCTTTGCAATTTAAACCAACCGAAACAAGTAAATAAAAAACTTGAAATTTTTTTTTTATAATTGTTTGACTTTTTTTTTAAAATCCTTAATACCAAATTTTTATTTTAAAGGTTTTTTTTATAAGTTGGTAAATCCAAATTAAGTAAATTAAACAAATTTATTTTAAAATAGGAATTTTAAAAGGATTTTTTATTACCTAATAATAATTACCTTTAACAAAATAAAGGGTTGCAAAATATAAATAATTAACGGTATCGGGTGGTAGAACATTACAGATAAATTGGCCTTTTCCCACATATTTTTGATGTTTAAATTTTAATAAATAATAATTAACAAAAATCAAATATGGTTTTGGGCCCAAAATTTTATAAAATAATTCTAAAAAAGGGTAAACGGATAAACAAAAAACCTCGACCTATCCGTGTGGTGTGGGAAGAAAGCAAACCGAAATAGGGTTAAAATGTTAACGTGTCAAAAAAAGGGATAAACAAATAAAGTTCGTTTCCCCAGGAAAATTGTTGTAATCCAAAAAAAAAAATTGAAATTAAATGAGTTAAAACCTAAAAAAAAAAATAATTATAAATGAAAATCGATTGGTTTCCAACGAAATGCTTCAAATGTTAACGCCCTTGGTTTAACCAAAATTTTGATAAAACTTTTTAAGTTCTACTTAAAAGTGTAAACTATTAGATTAATTTCAAAACAAACAAAAAAAAAAGATAAGACCTTTTAAATTGTTAAAACTTTAAGGCTTTTAAAATAAAATAAAAAATATTTGTTAAACAAGGTAATTATAAAAAAAACAAAGCTAAAAAACGGAGTCTGAAGAGGCTGTTTAAACTTCAATTTTACCAAAAATTTTGATTTTTTAACAAAAATCTTACAATTTTTACCTTAAAAACAAAAAAATAAAAAAGTTTAGCGGGCTCAGAATTTAAAATTCAAATAAATTTAAAAAAATACTTAATTTTTTTAAAAAAAATAACCCACACTTCCCTTTTAAACCCTTCTTTAACAAACTTTACTCTTTTCGAATAGCTAATACCTAAACTACCAAAAAGGTTCCTTTTTAAACAAACAACATTTTCAAAATAAACGTTTAAACCCTTTTAAAGGGTAAAAAAAACTCTAAATTCGGAATAATTTCAAACCAAATAAAACCCAAAAACCATTTAAAAATCCCAAACACTAACAAAATTTATCTTAAAATTATTCAACAAAAAAAAAAAACGGAAAAAGAAGAATTACAAACAAAATTCCCATCGTAGGGGTTCAAAAATCAAATTTAAAGTAGAATTAACAAAAATATTCCCTAATTTTTATTTAATTTAAAACTTTTAAGGCCACAAATTTCTTTCAAAACTTTCAATTCCTATACTTGAACTTTTATAAACTTTTAAACCCAAAACCATATCCATAAATTTCTAAATTTTTTTAAATTTTAAAAATTAAACTTTTAAAACTATTAACAAAATTACAAATAAAGGTTTATTCATAAAATAATAAAAAAAATTAAAAATAACCGAAATATAATAAAAAAAAAAACAAATTTACAACAAATTTGGGCTAAAGCAAAAACCGTTACACAAATTTTATCTTTACTCTACTTTAAACAAAAAAATTTAAAACGGAAAAATTTTCTAAACTTAAAATAGAATTAAAAAAATTTTTACAACTCGTAAAAAGGTTTTTGTTAAAAAATTTAACCCAAAAAATAATTTTAGTTAAATTTAAAAAAATAAAAGAAATTCAAACATCGGTTTAAAATAAGTTATTTATTTAAATAGTAAATAATAAACTACAAAATTTAAACTTTCAATTCATTTCAAAAAGTTTTTTATTTTTTATCAAACTTTTAAACAAAAAAAAATTTTAAAATTTTCAAAATAAATTTAAGAAATTTTAAATTTAAAACAATAATTTAATAAAAAATTTACCTTTTTAAACCCACTTTTATTCAAAAAAATAAATGATAGCAAAATAATTTAATGAAATATAAAAAACCAAAATTCAATATAAAATTAAAGCTTTAAATTGAACAAAACAAAGTTTTTAAGTAAAATTTGCCAAAACCAAAATATTTCTTTGTTATTACTAATTTTTTAATAAACTGGTTACTCCTTTTTCAGCCTTTAAATAAATAAATTTAAAATTTTGAATTTTTCTAAAGGTAGGATTAGCAAACAAAATGGAAAAAGTTTTTATGTAAACTTTTTGAAAATTTTGTTTTTCCGGAATTTAACTAACATTTCACAATTTAAAATCCCTCCCTTTTTTTAAACTTTTATGTTTTTTATTGGATTTTCCCAAAATTAATTGTTTTATGATTTATTTTTAAATTTTTTTTTAAATAAAGAAAGGTTTCTACTTTTGAAAAATTTGGCGGCCATCCTTATAAATTTTTTCCATTTCAAAAAAATTTATCTGTCTTATTTTGAAACCTAAGTTTTATCCTTAAACCAATGCATAAATGATAAACCCCCTCCCTTTAAAAGGACCCATAAAGAATAAATTTAAAAAAATAATTCGTAGGAATAAGTTTTTTAAACCGGTTATTAAAAAGTCCTTCTATTTTAAGACCAGGGGCAACCAAATTTAAGTAGCAGATAGCATAAGGTAAATTATAAACGAAATTTTCCATAAATAAATAATCCCTATAAGTTTCCCTAAATAAGTCCCAAATCCCACTAATTTAAAAATTAAATAGGTATGATCCCCGAGAACCCAAAGATTATAATTGTTAATTAAAACCTAATTTTTTGTTTCCATAAAACGGGTCCCTATCTTCACATTTAAACCCACCCACTAAAAAAAAAATAATCATTCTTTGTGAAGGTTTTTAAAATTTGTAGATAAATTTGAACCTAAATGAAACAGGTCAACGTTTGTAAAAAATTAGAAAAGTTTTTTTTTACGAAACCAAGATATTTTAAATTAAATTTTTTCCGAAAATTTAAAAATTGCTTGTTTCTTTAATTTTTAGTTTCTAATTGCCTAAATTAAACCGGTTATAATTAAAGAAAGACAGCACCGAGATCTCGCCTTTGCATACGCGCATTTCGCGTGTATTATTTCCCGGGAGTAGGACATACTCGCTTCAGCGCTCCAGAGTTACTACAGTATAAGCACGATATCGATTTTCTCAATCCCCACAACGACTCGAGTTCATTGCGCTGGCGCCCCGACCAAACAACGGTATCAAGGATAACGCTCTCGCTACTGTACATACAGGACCGTAACCTAAATTTTACCTCTTAGGTAAGTAATAGATTAAAAAGACTATCTCTGTTCACAGAAGCGACTACGCACACAGTGACAGGCCGCCCACCAGGAGAACGAGCCGCCAGGACCAGGAACAAGAAGTCCCAATACATTTGTTAATTACTTTTTGTTTATTATTGTTATTTTATTTAATATACATCTTAAACCGCTTTAAGGTATTTATTTAAGGTGACAGTGTTAAGCCCATCCAGTACTTAATACGAACCACACCCCGTTTATAATATAAACCCGATTGAGCAAAACCGAGGCAAAATAAAACCGCGTTGGGTTACCAAACCAGAAGGGCGCAATACATATTGCACCTACGAGAAAGGCGCGTCAATAATCAAATACCTATAGCATCTAAAAAGAGGGTAGCATTACAATCATACATTCTCCCGCATTCAGGAAAGTTTTACGCGGCCTACCAGATCCGGCCTTACCCTACTTCAGCCACATATATTTGCTTTGTTAATGTTGCGTTGTTCATTCTCTCGATGTGATCAAACCAACGTATTGTACTACTTTTATACCTATCTATAATCGTCTTCGCCACACTCCTTCATTATCTTATCCTATCTCGTTTTACCGCACGCGCTTCTCCAGAATCTCATGCCCACGATATTTATTTCACTTTCGTGCTTTTTCTAACATACCCATGTCTCACTTGCATACAGTACTGACGGGACAGATACGCTCATGGTTTCGTTTTCCTTTATCCATACACTTTCCTCCTAGCATTGACCCGTCATCCAATCTCGCCATCCATTGTACCATCTGCAGTGAACATTCTACCCAAACATACCAACTTGTCTACTTGTGCCACAATTTCATCATGTAAGGTAAATACTCTACTCTCCTTTCCCTATTGAACACCACAATCTTTGTTTTGTTCACGTTTACTTTTAGGTCCATGCTCTCACAGACTATATCAAACTTCATCAGAACAATTTGTAGCTCAAACGCATTCTCGCTTAATAACACTGTGTCATCTGCATACACCAGCACTCTGACGTTTACGTCACCAACCATTACAACATTAATTTGTATCGGTACCTTCTCGCCTAACACATTTATCCGTGTATACATTGAACAACAACGCTGACATCACAGAGTCTTGTTGCACTCCTTCCCCAATATCAATGTACTTACTCACACCTCCTCTCGCCCTAACTCATGCCCGATTACCATTATACACTGCCCTTATTCCGTTCATTAGGCCTTTACTTACGCCATATTCATTTAATATTTCCCACACCTACTCTCTATTCACTCGGTCTCATGCTTTCTACAGATCTACAAACGCACAGTACAGCTCTTTTTACACTTAAACACTTTTCGATCACCTGCTGGACAGCAACCATCTGATCAACACTGCCTCTCCCTGGCATGAAGCCAGCCCGAAGATCCCAAATCTTAGTTTGGGTAGTTTGACGTACACTGTCAATTAGTACTCTTCTAAATACTTTACCAGGTACAGAAAGCAGACTTACTCCTCTGTAGTTTCTGCAATCACCCTTGTTTCCCTTACCCTTATACAGTGGTACAATGATAGCGCTCTTCTAATCACTTGGCCCTTTTCCACACTTAAGACATACGTTGAATAACTCACACAATCTTCGCATAAGCCTTGCACCTGTATGTTTTAGGATTTCACCACGCCTGCTCCTTTACCGTCTTTCATCTTTCCTACCGCTTTCTCTATCTCAATTAACCCAATATACTTCTCAATTTCATTCCCTATTCGTTCTAATTTCTCTTTATTAAACTCTTCAGTCTTATTTTCCGAAATACTCTTGCTAACATTTCCTTACTTCACAATCCTCCATACTATTTCCTTGCTTCTAATTATCACTCCTGCAGCGTTCTGCTTTGGACCACATTTTGTATTTTTGACTCATTTCCCTCAAAATCATTGTGCATTTTTTCTTCTTCCAGCGTCATTGTCTTCTATTTGTTTGTTTCACGCTGCTTCCCTCACATTAAATCGCATTAAATCGCAAATTATAATCGCACCATTATCTACCAGTTTATCCACCCGAATTCTGAACGATCGAACTACGTTTGCTTTCTTTTTCCAGACACACTTTTGCCCTGAACGCACTCTCGATACAACCAAAAAGTTTTGCGATCCGCGCATTACTTTTGTACGTCTCACATGGTTTCTGAGTCGTTCATCATATACTATCAAATCAATAATACTTTTAGATTCACCCCTTTGCGATGTATACATAGCCACATTTTTATGTTTAAACCACGTATTAGTTACAAACAGGCTTCTCTCCACATAGATGTTCACTAGGCGTTCCCCATTCTCATTGACTCTTTGGTCTCCGAACTTTCCTTTGACGCGTTCAGTATATTATCTCTGTACACCCGCTCTCTTTCTCCAGTCACCGGTACGTAACATGCAATAAGAAATGTTTTTTAAATTCTACTTTCATTTTAACACACGTTACCAATTCGTAATGTTTAGTACTATGCAATTCAGTCTCAACTCCGGGCCGTAGTGTCACACTGCCACCCTCCATCTCCACAGCATCCTTTCCTTTGCACTTTATCTCGGATACACACACAATATCAGGCTTCCTATCATTCACTAAAAATCTCAAATTCGTTACCATGCATTCTTTGAACTGTAATTTGCAACTGGGCCTGTCTGTTTCGACCTTAGCCGCCACTTGTAGCCAGGTCGATCCACGGCATTCGTATTGTTCTTTTTAGTAATTAAATTAGCAGGCAGACCGGTTACTAGCCAAGCCGTGCCCCGAACCATGTAGTATTCCCTACTAGCGGTATCGTCCTACTACCGGGCAGTACTGGCACTTATTCTCCTACTGCCCCGACAAAAAAGGGATTAAGAAGTAGGAAATATAGACAGAGAGAGAAAGATATAAATAGTATAAATGTATGTGATATATATATATATATATATATATATATATATATATATATATATATATATATATATATATATATATATATATATATATATATATATATATATATATATATATATATATATATATATATATATAAGCGAGCTCTTCTTCGTTCCTTCCGACCTTCTCCTGACTACACCCATCCGTTATCCCACCATGCATGTGTACCAAATGTAGGTATGTACGTATGGCTGAAGAAGCTTAAAAAGCTTAAGCAGTCCGCCCTCTCCCTTGGCCTTTTTCCTTATATATACATCCAGGTTCACATATTTTCCCTTCTAAATAATCTATTTTTGTAAATTATTGCGATTCGAACCGAACTAAAAACTTACGTTGTGATTTGGCTTTCCCGGGACGGTTGAGACACCAAGAAGTGATACCTACGAACTGAACTGACATTTTGCAAACATGGTGTCTCAAAAATGAAAGGCCAAAGCTTGAGAATGACAAGGTGGTATTGAAATAATGTCAGTACTTCATATCGCTTTTCTTTGCAGAGTTATAGGGCTGTAAAATTGGAAATTGATAACACATTTTAGCAGTACCATTCGGTATGTTGTAGAAAGTCAGGATTATACTTAGCTCACCGGTTAAAGGGCCAAAAGTTTTACAGTGATGAAACAACACACTTAAAAACACGGTCAGTTTATTCCCCATCTATTTTTCTAAAAGAAGGTGCTCTTTCTAAAACTCGACAAATTCAGTGGTTTACGAGAAATATGACATTTTGTAAGACACTGCAGAACACATACAACTTCTACTATTATTTATTAAATGTATTTTTACAAAGTAGGTGGCTGTCAATTATTTGTCATAGGTATCAAACGTTCTTTAGGAAATGTAATTTTTCCAGGTAAGCGACTGTCAGTTTATTTGCACGGTGGAGGTTAAATAAGAACGTTTTTTGTTGTTGTAAATAACATTTTCTTTTCTTCTGTAGCACGTAAAATGGCAGAATGCACGTTCAGAGAATATGCAGATATGCATTTAATGTATGGAGAAACATCTGGAAATTCTTGCGAAGCCAGAAGACCATTCTAAGAATTTTTCTAACTTGGTGTTACCAGACAGAAAAACTTTTGAACGTGTTCACAGAAAATGATATGTTTTTACGAAAATTGCAATTATTCTTTTCCAAACCTAATTTATTTTTAGCAGGTGGCGTGGGTGCCGCAAGAATTGTCCGTACCACCGTTTTAGAGCAAGCTATCTTAAATGAAGTGGATAAGAATCCTACATCAAGTGTTAGAAAACTTGCGACCCAACATAATATTACAAGCCAGCATCCAGGGAACAACTGTTACATTCGTACCATTTTCAAAAAGTACAGGGTTTGAATACAAAAAATTATCCAGCACTCCTTCAATATGCGCATTGGTTTTAGAAAAACAGAAACAAAATCCAGATTTTATTTCATCAGAACTGTTTACTGAATCCGGGTTTACGAGAAATGGCATAATAAACTCCCATAATTTACATTTGTGGGTTGATGAAAAGCCACACGGTATAATTCAGACACGGCATCAGCTAATATTCATAGTGAATGTGTGGGCTGGAAACCACTTAATTGGTCCATTTATAATTGATGGCCGTTTAAATCCACTATCGTATCTAGATTTTCTTTAGAACAATTTAAATTTATTATTAGATGACATTCCTTTGCAAACCAGAATTAAGATGTGATACATGCACTAGGGCTCCACCTCACTTTAGTGTTATGGTACGTAATCACTTAAGCGTTCTGTATCCCGAAAAGTGTATTGCAAGAGGAGCTCCAATTGCATGGCCCCTGCGTACTCCATAATTAAATCCACTGGATTCATTCTTGTGGGGTTGCCTCAAAAGTTTGGTATATGCAACACACGTACAAACAAGGAATGGATTATTAGATAGAATTCATTTCCATTCCGATGCTATCAAGAACAATCCAGGAATGTTATTTCAAGTACAATGAAATATTATACGTAGGCTCCAACAATGTGTGGAGGTAGGATGTGCACATCTTGAACATTTACTCTAAAGTTCTAGTTTTAAGTTCATAATTCCGTAAAATCATTGAGCATTTACTGTAAGGTTAAAGTTATATTTCTAATTCCGTAAAGTTGTTATTTTTTATATCATTAACATTGAACATTTCCTTTAAATGGTTCCTCGTTTTTAGTCCTTAATTCCATAACGTTGTTATTTTTTAATAATAACCCCTATGGCATATGTTTTTTCTTTACTTATAGATCTTGATAATACATCCTTTTGACACATTTTTTACCAAATTAATACTACGATGTAATTTCCTCAAGAATGTTTGATGCCGATGACAAATAATTGACAGCGGCCTACTTAGTGAAAATGTTCCGGTAAAAACTGGCAGTAAAAACGGGATAACAGATGGAATTGGACTTTGCTCGACTAGTCAGCTTCTAGGGTGGATTCGGTGTGGCAAATTTTGCGCACAATAGGATAGTTTATCATACATAAGTCAAAATAGGGGTTGGAATCGACATCAAACCGGCGAAGGGCACCAGAAACGTCACACTGCGGGTTGAAATGCCTAATTACGTCGGTTCACAGCTCACTCCGAATATTCAAATAACTCGCTTACCTTCGCAGGCGGCACTGGGACCAGCAGATCTCGCTAACCTGAAAGGCTTCAAATATATTTACACGCTTACCTAAAATAATTGCGTGCCTAAAAAATCAATCACTAATTTGATCAAAAGAAGAAAATAAATAATTCTATTGTTATGTTACGTTACTCAATAAATCTGATGCTCAATCCTTCAATAAAAAAAACTCTCACCTTAATTCTGTTCACAACCACTTGAAATTATATTAATCAATCCGCTATAAAATGCGCACAAATTCATAAAGATAAGGCTTTAACACATCAACCTTTAAAAGTTACGTTATAGCTCAATAATCAATAAATAAAGCTTTCGAATGTAATTACTTTTTTACTTAGATTCACTACTAAAAATAGTGACCTTATTACAATGATCACACATAAAACAAACACTGAATATGGGTGTCGGTATTTGGCTGTACAACGAATGTGTTTATACTTAAAAAAAAACACAAGTACATTAATCTGAGATACGTATTATAAATAAATAAGCAAAAAAAAACCAATCAAAACCATTGAGATATCACCACAAATTATTACATTAATTTTTCTTCCAAGTTAAATCGTTTAATTTATCCCAACAGTATACTAGCTAGTGTCGGTATTGCCTTTTACTAAAAATTATTGTCAAATCTGATTCATATGTCAAAATAAATATTTTTAATGAAAAGGGTTACCTTACCTTGGAACAGCCCCTTTTTTGTTGTACACGCACCTGGTTTACCAAGGGGGTGGCCTCTGCGGACTGGGCAATATAGCTGATGTAACTACGTTCGGCTCTCTCGTAACGGAAAGCAGTGCGATTATTCTAAGTACCAAACTGCGGTTGAGTTCTGCTTCAATTGGTTGTACGAGACACTAATAATTAACTTTACTTGAATAATTTTCCAGCAATCAATAGCACCTATTACTGATCCAATAAAATCTTGAGTATTTACACGTTATTTGTTAACTTAGCTTTAATACGTAAAATTATTATAAGTTTTTTGATATGAACGAATAAGTTTAAAGGTAAATATGTAATTAAAAATTAAATGGTGGCGCAGTTGGTTAGCGCGGTACTCTAGCAAAGTACAGGTCGTAGGTTCAAATCCTACTCGAGGTAAACTTTTTATTTATGTATTTAATAAAATTAATAATAATTTTTAATTAATATGTAAAAGTTCAGAAAAACACAATCCTTTTTTTAAAAGAACGAAAATCTTATCTATTTACAGCAAGTGATTTGCTTAGGGCGAAATGTGAACTAAGGTCTTGAGGCAGGAGCAAACGTTAAAGTTTTCCGCATAAAAGCGATAACTACTCCAGAGAACAGTGGAAGCACTAGGTTAAACACTCAACCTTCTTGGAATTTCGACAAAGTCCCTTTGGACAAGCTGCACTTAAAAGATAAATCTCGTGATGGTTGACAACTTACATGATTCCGGCAAGGGTTATTTCGGGGATGAAGCCCCAACTAACGGAAGTTCCTTCAACACGGATAGGGGTTAACGTTGCTCCGATATAACACCTCGTCGCCTAAGCGATAACTTCTGAACACTTCTACGTTTAGAACAGTTCTCCCTGGTGAATAATTTCCTCTCCAACTCCCACTATGTCAATTGACCAATCATAAAAAGAATGACTTAAAATTTTGAATACGCGCCACCCGAATGCGCCGAAAAATTTCATCATCAAAAAGAAACATTCCTCTTCATGAAACCTAAATAATTGATATATGGTAAATTCAAATTTCCTTAGCAACGCTAGCCTTTAATGCCTTGTATATAAAGCCAAATTTTTTGTTTAAAACCAAAACTCTTATCGAAATTCTCCGCCGATCTGTCGCTTCCAATATTTTACTAAACAGCGAATTATGTATTTCTACTCTACATTTAAATGCAATGTGATAATTTTAATGCGTTGTGTAATTTTCCAGTGATGCAACGTTTAACGACAATTTGTAACGATATCTATAAAACTATAAATTATTCTTATTTACAAATAAACGTAATTAATTTTCCCTCTCAAATCTGTAAAAAGGGTTCCACTAAAAATATGTAAATTACATTCATCTCAATTTAATACCAAACGCAATTGCTATCTAAAAATTGCTACTTTTCATCTACGTAAAAGACAAAATAAACACGTTACAATCCAATACTTCCCAAACACTTATGAGTTATTCATTTGAATAACACGGATTTATACCACATTTCAGTGGTCTGGTACTAAAAATACGTTATAATTTCACAAATTGTCGGCAAATCTTTGATAAAATATAAACAACAATATATAAAAGAAACAAGTTATAAGTTGACCAGTGAAGGCTCGTTATCATTTATGATTCTGAATTGAATATTAATTTTGATTTTAGTAGAAACACTAATGTATACATCGCTTTAAAATTCATTTAATAGTTTTGAATGTTAAATTGCAACTTATATTGAACTGGACTATACGATTTACGTTATATTTGTACACAATGTTTTAATGTATTTACAATTTATTTTCAACCCCCACCAGCGGCGTATCTTAATTCGTACATATTTAAATTTCTGTTACAAGATACATGTTTATAAATGAATACTGTTTACTAATTAGCAAAAAAATGTAACCAAACAAAATTTTTCACTTCAACTTACATGGTTTTGATTGAATATTTTCGCGCCCTTTCGACTCCAGACATTATAAAATTTGTTCACATTTTACACAAATCGTGTCGTGAGTTTCTAAGCAGCATAAATCGGAAGTATTTTACGCACTATATCCGTATTTCATAATTTATGGTGTATTATGTAGTTTCTTCATAAATGTGATCACTTAATTGTAGAAACCTAAACTAACCAAATTCTAATTTTCTCCTATTCCTAATTTGGGGTGCCTCACATTAGGTGATTGTTTCAGAACCATTAAATGTGACATATTGTAATTTCTTTGTATGTTGAACCTAAATAGTAGAAAAGGGAACTAAGTACCAATATAAATGTTTTACAGATGTCTATCAATAAACAGAAATCACGGATAAGCATCGAATGATATCTGCAATAATTGATTGCAGAGAAAAAAGAATGTGCTATCTAAAGACTGCGCAAGCTCATAACATCCCGCAAAGCACGTTGGAAAGGTATGTAAAAATGTTAGAAGATCCTGAACACATTGTTAATTCCAATTTGGGCCGAAAAGTAGTTTTATCGAAAGAAATTGAATCTATGTTTGCACAACAATGTGGCCAAAAGGGTGTGCTGGCAAAAAATGTTTTTTGGATTTCTTTCAAAGCATAACGCGCTATCCTTAAGAATGCCTCAAGGAATATCTTACCCCCGCATTAAACCATTCACAAGAGAAAATGTGAATTCATTTTTTGATTTACATGGGCCCCTCTAAGAACATATTAAGCATATTCCATCTTGAATCTTTAACTGTGACGAGACCGGATTAACTATTGTACAACATAAACACACTAAAATAGTGGAAAAAAAGGAAAGAAGCAAATATGTGCCACCACATCGGTCAAGCGTGGATCATTTTTCCACCTAAGAACCTGAAAATGGAGTTAATGAATGGTACGCTACGAGGATCGCAATATGCATGTCATCTCTGGCTGAATTCAACAAGAAGTATTTGTTTATTGGCTTCACCACTTTATTAAATAATCAAGTCGTGAAAATCTTGTAGTTTTAATTCCAGATGGCCATCACTGTTGACACGAGTAATTTACAAGGTATAACTGCCGCACGTGAAAACTTTATTCTCATAATACGAGGACAAGACATTATTATTGAGAATAAAAGAACCGGTGTAACTTTCACAAAATTTTGTTTTAGATATGTTCAAAGTAGCCTCCTTACTTAACCATTCTTTCCATCCACTTCTTAAACGCTCTAAGCCAAGCCGCTCTAGAAATACTACTAAAATAACCCCGAACAGTAGTATCAACCCCTTCCTCTGAAAAAACCCTTCTTCCTCGTTCTTTTTTAGCCCAGAAAACAGTCAAAAGTCGCACATTGCTAGATCTGGTGAGTTTCGAGGGTGTTACATTAATCTTGTTTGCAGCAAAATACTACCCAGTTAGCTCTGCAGTGTGGAAGGAAGCATTATCGTAATTTAGCATAATTCCCTTCTTTGGCACTTTATTAAACACTTACAGCAAACATTTAGCTGTGACAGTGTTCTGATCCTCGAGTTTAGTAGCGCTCACTAGACCGGTACTTCTAAAGAACACAGCGTACATTACCTTCTTCATTGCTCGCTGCTTTCTGATTATTATTGGTGTGGCCTCGTCTTCTCTTGTGGTGTTGGAATGTCGAAAAACGGTATTTAAGTTTCGATAAAATTTGTTGTCCACCATACTTAAGCAATATTAGAGTTTTGTGGCAAATTCGTTGTCGTTTTGCTTTTTGAAAATCTGTAAGATGATGGGATAAAAAAGTCGTTACGACTTTTTTCAGATGAAAGTGGTCGTGCATTACTGTTTTCATAGATGAGGATCCAATCCCCACTTGAGCCTCTCTTTCGACATGATTAGCTCTGCTATCTGCTTATATAAGCTTCTTCACAGCAGCAATATTTTCCTCTTTACAGCACATGGGAGGACATGCGCCTTTCTGGCGATCCACTATAGTTCTTCCTCGTTCGAATTCTTGTACCATCTGTACATTGTTTCCAAGGAAGCGGTCTGATCGCCAAATGTTCATTTTAAACTTTTTTCGCAGTCTTCCGTACTTAAACCTTACTTAAATACAGAATAAATCATTATTGGTAAATGTCCTCGAATTAATCCCATATTTTTACTACATTTGCGAAACTTAAAAGTTGCTCTTTCTGAGGCTACATCTATGGTTTTCCATGGCCTGCCTAATTTCTTCATCCTGAATAATAATGGCTTGTCCCTCGTATTCCTGCCTCCACATTCGACTCATCGAATGCAGCCATTGAATGTGGCACATATGCCACCATTTAAAACATATTGTGCTCTAAAAATATCAAACTGGCGTAGGCTAAATCCAGGGAGAGCGTTTTTGGTAGGACATACATAAGAGATGCCACCATGGAAACAGCCATTCATGGTTTTCAAAAAACCCAACCGAAATATATTTAGAGATCATGGTTTCGCAACAGAAATGCGCGAAACGCTCAAACAGGAAAGGGTGGAAAGAAAAATAGATCAGATTGAGCAAGGGAAATCGTACTACAAGAGTTAGACCGAGAAACAAAAAAACTTGAGAGAAATATAACACATGGAAAAACAGTGCCTGTTCCGTCAATAACAAAAATATTTTGCCGAATTTCCCGAACTGGAAAAGTTGCTATTGTTACTATCACACCATACAAAGATGAACTGAAAGCTAGTATTGAAAATAGAAATTTGCATTCTACCTCAGGTGTTAAAAGAGTTGAAAGAAGAATAAGGAATCCAAATTAAAGTGATCAGGGAAAGGTAAAACCCACTGTACAAAACAAAACAAAAGATACCGCTGTAGGAAAATTAAACAAAACTACGGAAGTGGACTGCCTTTCTTCCTCTTTAGATCCGGAGTCTGAACCATTCTATCAAGATTCACATGAGAATTCAGAAAATTCTGATGAGGATCTGTATTTTCTGCGAACTACCATTTTCTGAAGATATGACGGGTGAAGAATAGGTGAAGTTTCAAAGGTGTTTTAAATGGGCCCACACACAATGTGCCGGTTGTGAAGGGCTTCGCTATACTTGCGATTTTGTTTTATTTTAATGCAACTCTTGAAGTATGTGAATTTTTTTGTATTCGGTTATAAATAGATTGGTACCTGTAGTGTGACAAAACATAAATACATTTATAATGTGTTTTGTTAATTTTGGTAGTAAATACGTATGTAACTTTTCATTTAATTGTGGTTATTTAAATTAAGTTTTAAATATTGACATCATAATATGAGCCTAATATGGGGTATCGAGAACTTTCCTCCATTAACAGTATTTTCTTTACAATTACTTCTTTCTTTCTTTATTCTTAATTTGCTTTTCCTAACAGAATGCAAAAAGCAAACTAAAGAACTATAATCCATAAGTACTAATCTAATAAGCTAATAAATGTATAACAAAATCTGCCCTAAAAAACACTTATCTATCGCGTACAGAAAGTTGTGAAACTAACATATAACCTGTATAAAAACGCGTGTCTTCCCTGGAAAATAACCGATCTAGTAGCGTACTGGTGATACGACATGCTTAGCATTCGGGAGGTAATGTGTTCGATTCCCGTTACCGTCTACCTCGTATGTGGATATTTCAGTGGGTTTTCCTCATACACATGTAGCGGCATGGTCGCTACATGTAGCTGCATATACGCACACCATAAGCGAATGCTGAGGTAGTATTTTCCCCTTCCATCCTTAATCTCACCATGCATATATACGTAATGCATGTATGTACGTTGGGAATCCATGATTGTGGCTGAAGGAGTTTAGAAAGCTCAAACAGCCCGCCCTCCCCCTCGGAGAGGGAATGAAATACGTGACCTTTCCTTTCCTTTTTCTCTGGAAAACGAGAGACTACTAAAGTACAGTTTATACACACCTAAAGGGCCTAAAAATATTGTACATAATTACAGGCCCATTGCTACTATCTCGTCTCCTGCCAAACTTATTGAATTTATTTCAAACTAATTACTTTACGTAACTAATTGCATACTTACTTTTGAACTTATTAGTTCATAACAAAGCTTATAATAAATTGATTTACTCTTTCGCTTAACAATCCATCTCAATACCTAAATACAGATTTTACCCTGAACGCTGAACAGCTTCAAGTTTCACAGTTTATAAACGAACCTTTTTGTCCCTCAACTCAAGATTATATAATTTATACATATCACATCAAAATGTAAACTTTCAGGATTATTACAACTAATTAAAGTACATAGCTTTTTTGGTTTTTTTGATGGTGTATATTTACATTTTACGTAAATATTTATAATTCTATAGCAATTACAGTTATCGTCTTGAGTAGTGGTAATTCTGTAAGAATTGTTTAAAATGTTAGAGTAAATTTATTCTAACAGTTATCACTCAATCACGATGTGAGCAGATCTTTCAATCAAAGAAATAATTAGTAAGCAAGCGGGAATTTCACAACGTGTTGTAGTACAAGTGTTACAAAACCATAATTTAGATCCCTACAAGTTATTAACTTTGCAAACACTACCCCTTGGTGTTCGGCATATGGGGTTATGTACGTGGTTTAGGAACAAGCAGTCGTTCCACAGTTTAAATTTACTGTAATTTGGAAGGAAGAAAGTAGATTTACACATTGTGGGATTCGTAATAGGTACAACGAATACCTTTGGCCACAAGAAAATCCGCATAATGTCGATCAACGAAGACCACAAATTAAATTTGGGTTTAATGTGACGTGTGGTGGCATTGGATCATCATTTTTTGGTCTATACGATTTTGATGCGACGTGAGCGTTACATCAATTTTCTACGAAGTGATTGCGAAAATGTGACGGTAAGTTTGAAGACTCGCGCTATACTGGAGTGGTTTTAGCAAGATGGTGCATCGCCGCTTAATCAATTAAGGGTGTGAAATTATCTAAATACAAGTTTTCCCGACTTGTGGATAGGTAGGGATGCACCAGTTACATGGCCATCTCGATCACCAGATCTGACAGTTTTTGATTTCTATTTTGGGGAACTATAAAGGATAAGGTGTATCGAAGGACGTATGAAGCAGTGAAACGTCTTAGGGCAGCCGTACTAGAAGTTTATGAATAGTATTAATAAGCGTTTAAGAAAAGCCAGAAATTCTGTTCTAAAAAGGTGAAACTTGAGTGTTCACTACACGTATGTACAAAATAACTTTAGATTATGCTTTAATTCTTAGTCCTAGAGTAGTCCTTGAAGTTCCTTATCGTTTATGTCTCTAATCAACTTTAGTTTTTATTATAATAAAGTGAAGAATAATGACATAACATCGGTAGTACCACTGTGTCTGATAAATCCTAAACTGCTACTTCTATACCTAGAAGAAATCTATTATAATTAGTGAAATTGAATCTACCATTTATAAATAGGGGGTCGTCAAAAACATCAGAGCTCGCATATGCTACTACCTCGTTTAATAAATAGGTTACGATAATTACAGTTTTTAGTAATTCCATTTAAGTTTAATATTTTGGTAAAATAATCACTTCTGTTCACACAGACACACAAACACACAGAAACAGATGTACAGACACTCAGACACACAGACACACAGACACACAGACACACAGACACACAGACACACGGACACACAGACACACAGACACACAGACACACAGACACACAGACACACAGACACACAGACACTCAGGCACACAGACACACAGACACACAAAAACAGATGTACAGACACACAGACACACAGACACACAGACACACAGACACACAGACACACAGACACACAGACACACAGACACACAGATACACAGACACACAGACACACAGACACACAGACACTCAGGCACACAGACACAGACACACAGACACACAGACACACAGGCACACAGACACACAGACACACAGACACACAGACACACAGACACACAGACACACAGACACACAGGCACACAGACACACAGACACACAGACACACAGACACACAGACACACAGACACACAGACACACAGACACACAGACACACAGACACAGACACAGACACACAGACACAGACACTCAGACACACAGACACACAGACACACAGACACACAGACACACAGACACACAGACACACAGACACACAGACACACAGACACACAGACACACAGACACACAGACACACAGACACACAGACACAGACACACAGACACACAGACACACAGACACACAGACACACAGACACACTGACACTCAGGCACACAGACACAGACACACAGACACACAGACACACAGGCACACAGACACACAGACACACAGACACACAGACACACAGACACACAGACACACAGACACACAGACACACAGACACACAGACACACAGACACACAGACACACAGACACACAGCACACACACAGACCCACAGACACACAGACACACTGACACACTGACACACAGACACACAGACACACAGACACACAGACACACAGACACACAGACACACAGACACACAGACAGACAGACAGACAGACAGACAGACAACAGACACACAGACACACAGACACACAGACACACAGACACACAGACACACAGAAACACAGACACACAGACACACAGACACACAGACACACAGACACACAGACACACAGACAACAGACACACAGACACACAGACACACAGACACACAGACACACAGACACACAGACACACAGACACACAGACACACAGACACACAGACACACAGACACACAGACACACAGACACACAGACACACAGACACAGCAGACACACAGACACACAGACACACAGACACACAGACACACAGACACACAGACACACAGACACACAGACACACAGACACACAGACACACAGACACACAGACACACAGACACACAGACACAGACACACAGACACACAGACACACAGACACACAGACACACAGACACACAGACAGACACACAGACACACAGACACACAGACACACTGACACACAGACACACAGACACACAGACACACAGACACACAGACACACAGACACACAGACACACACACACAGACACACTGACACACTGACACACAGACACACAGACACACAGACACACAGACACACAGACACACAGACACACAGACAGACAGACAGACAGACAGACACACAGACACACAGACACACAGACACACAGACACACAGACACACAGACACACAGACACACAGACACACAGACACACAGACACACAGACACACAGACACACAGACACAGACACAGACACACAGACACACAGACACACAGACAGACAACAGACACACAGACACACAGACACACAGACACACAGACACACAGACACACAGACACACAGACACACAGACACACAGACACACAGACACACAGACACACAGACAGACAGACAGACAGACACACAGACAGACAGAGAGACAGACACACAGACACACAGACACACAGACACACAGACACACAGACACACAGACACACAGACACACAGACACACAGACACACAGACACACAGAAACACAGACACACAGACACACAGACACACAGACACACAGACACTCAGACACACAGACACACAGACACACAGACACACAGACACACAGACGCACAGACACACAGACACACAGACACATAGACACACAGGCACACAGACACACAGACACACAGACACACAGACCCACAGACACACAGACACACTGACACACTGACACACATACACACAGACACACAGACACACAGACACACAGACACACAGACACACAGACACACAGACACACAGACACACAGACACACAGACACACAGACACACAGACACACAGACACACAGACACACAGAACACAGACACACAGACACACAGACACACAGACACACAGACACACAGACACACAGACACACAGACACACAGACACACAGACACACAGACACACAGACACACAGACACACCGACACACTGACACACAGACACATAGAAACACAGACACAGAGATACACAAACAAACTAACATACGGATACACAGATACACAGACACATGGGCACAGGGCACACGCGGACAAATTTGTATAAAATAGGATAAAGTGCCTTAGTTTGAATATCCTGTTCTACTAATAACTTCCGCGTATGTAAACATATTTGTTCAAATTTCAAAAAGCACGTTTCGCTTTTCTTCCATTTTACCAATTTTCAGCTTAGTAGAGGTTTCGTTATCAGGAAATCTTAATTACCTTAAGCATATTAATTTTAGCGTTTCCATTAGAATTTTTTAAAACACTTCCATATTGCAATCTCACACATTCAGGTACTATTTTAAATGGTTCTAGTACTTTTAACTGTTTATACATTAGACAATAAATAATTTTGATTTGGTCCTGATGAAGCAATAAAACATTTCGAAATATTTACCAAATAATGGAATTTTAAAATTATCAGTTCCGATCTCTGACCCTGCAGCCAAATTCAGTGTACTTAATATTGTGTTTCGTACGAAATGGGTCAAACTACTTCTTACGACTCTATTCCCTAATTTACTAAAGTGAAGAGTGTGAGTATCATAAATTGATACCTCAACTTTATCGTGTGTCATAAATAATGCTTTATACGAGCTCCCAAATAAATCTTTCTGAATATCTCAAAATCTATCGACCTTAGAGCAAAAAACCTAGAAACCTTTCTGCATGATTATTGTATTATAAACAAGATTTAGACATAAACAGCTTGGTAGGGTAACAAACAATATCTCGAAAAGAGCCATTCTGTTTGATTGCATCAGTTGTGTGCATTGCTATTTAATGACATTTTTACATAAAGTGAGTTAAATGTAATTATAGTAAACTTATTTAGAGAATGTACCTACAAAAATTTCGTTTAAATAAGGGTAATACGGAAGACAGAAACAAACATCTCGCTAATGCACTTGAAGGACTACTTATCATAAAAACAAATAAGTAAGCGAAAACGGCAACTGTCCTAAAATAATCTAAACAAGTATGCTGTATTAAAGTGAAAAAAAAACATTTTCAGTAATTATATTCGCTTCCTAATACATTTTAAAGCTGAAAGCGTAAAATAAGCAGATTTTATGTATGAGAAAAGAGAGAGCTCCTCTTTAAGAATGTAAGTAATACACAGTGTAATGTAAGGCTATACAAGCAGAAATAAGCGAGATGTAACTGAAATATTATTATGATAATGGACGTAACGGAGTTTGGATGAAAAGTTTAATTCTTTCAAGTCATAGTATAAATGAAAGATTGATATGAAAGCACCTAATAAGGGTGTTGCAGGAGAAAGCAATACAATACATAACTAAGTCAAGCTACGTAGTGACCATTTGTTGGTAATTAGATTAAGTTGTAATTATCAAAACGAAAGAATTATCTAATAGAAGGGAATATTCAATTTTTTGTACATGTACCTATTGAAAACACGTAAGAAGGGGGTTATTGTAATATATAACTGTGCGAAAGGTTTAGCTACTATTTTACCAAGGGACATATCTAGTTCATTGCGGTTAAGAGATAAAGAAAAAACGAGCTTAATTTATTAACTTTACTACGTACCAAGTACATAAAGAAATGGAGTGTAAAAAAGAAAGAAAAAGGAATCTTTAAGCACACATGAATTTCTGAATTATTAGCTGATCAAAAAATTAGTATTATACTTATGAATTTGCTTTTTACGATATTTTTACAGAACGTTGCGTTCTTTGTATCAGCTTCCTCGTTATTCACAGTTGACATTTAAAGGAATAAAGCGCATCGAAATTTATTGATCCTTACTTCAAATGTTTTATAAAAGTGTACTTACTGAAATTTCGTAACTTATTTCTAAAGCACTAATTTTCCAAATATAATTTCACAATCTTTCATATGAATACTTACTTAGCAACGCGTATCATTATCGTGAGGAGATAAATAAGCAAATATAAACATTTAGGAACTGTGATATTAGATACAAATAAAATATTATGTGTTAGAAATATAAATACACTAATAAGTCATATTATGCTAACGTTTCTTCTTCTTCCAGTTCCATCTCCTATCGGAGGTTGGAAATCATCATTGCTATTTTTACCTTGCTGATCGCAGCTCTGAACAACTCCCCTGAACTGCAGCTATACCATTCCCTTAAGTTTCGCAGCCAGGAAATTCTTCTCCGTCCTACACTTCTTTTTCCTTTGATTTTTCCCTGGACTATAAGCCTCAGTAGTGAGTATTTTTGGCCCCACATTATGTCCCAGATATTCTAATTTTTTCTTTTTTACAGTTTTTAATATTTCGCATTCTTTCCCCATTTTTTAGCAATACATCTCTACTTGTCATCCTCTCTGTCCATGATATTTTCCACATTCTCCTATAGCACCACATCTCAAAAGCTTCATTGTTTTTCTGTTTTAATGTCTATGCTTCCATACCGTATAATAACGTGGGGAAAACATAGCATCGTAACATACGTATTCTCAAGTTTAAGTTAATGTCTCGGCAGCATAGAAACTTTTTCATTTTAATAAACGCTTGTCTGGCTATTTCTATTCTTGCTTTAATTTCATTAGTTTGTTCGTTTATTTCGGTAATCCATGCTCCTAGATATTTGTATGATGTGACTCTTTCAATTTGTGTATTACCGATTATCAAATTAGCGTGAACGTTCGTCTTCTTTGAAACTACCATTAACTTCGTCTTTTTAAGATTTAATTTCAGACCATAGTCGTTACTATAGGTATTTACGTTTTCAAGTAAGTGCTGTAAGTCTGTTATATTGTCTGCCACTAGAAGTGTATCGTCAGCGTAACGAATATTATTAATAATTTCTCCGTTAATGGTAATTCCAACATTTTGTTCCATTAAAGCTTCTTGACATATGGCTTCGCTATATACATTAAATAAAAGCGGCGAGAGAACACAACCCTTTCGCACTCCTCGGCAGATTTTAATCTCTTCTGTCAGTTCACTCTCAACCTTGACTTTTGCAGTTTGGTTCCAGTACAATTTTGATATTATGTTAATGTCTCGACTGTCAATATTTTTACTTTTGAGAATTTCATATAACTTTTCGTGTCGGACGTTATCAAACGCCTTTTCAAAGTCTATAAAGCACACATAAAGATCTTGATTTACATCTAGACACCTTTGCATCAATACACTTATACCAAACAGAGCTTCCCTTGTAACCAATCCGTTCCTAAATACCAGTTGTGTGGCACTTATATCTTCCTCAAGTTTTTTAAATATCCTTTTATGAATTATTTTAAGAAACACTTTCAGAGTGTGACTCATTAGTGCTATAGTCCTATGTTCAGAGCACTCTTTTGCGTTGTTCTTTTTCGGAAGTGTTACAAATGCTGATAAGAGCCACTTGTTTGGAATGATATTTGTTCTATAAATTGTGTTGAAAAGGTTTACCATTACGTCAATTGTATCATTATCTATGAGTTGTAATAATTCAGCTAGAATCTCATCTGGTCCTACAGACTTCCCTTTTTTAGTATCTTTAATGGCATATTCTACTTCACTTTTTAAAATTTTCGGACCTGTCTCATCCGTTATGATTTCAATTTCTGACCTTTCATCTTTAAACAATTCTTTTATGTATTCGGTCCTTCTCTTTATCTTTTCGTTTATATCAGTAATTATTTTGCCGGTTTTGTCTTTTAATGTGGAAGCGTGTTTCGGTCTTTTGGCACCTGTTATTTCTTTAATCTTTTTATGCATATTTAAGCTGTCATATTTTCTTTCACATTCTTCTATTTCTCTACATTTTTCTAGTAGCCATTTTTCTTTGGCTTCTTTGATTCTTCTTTTAATCTTTCGATTTAGTTCTTTGTACTTTGCTTCATTTTTAGTTTTATATCCTCGTCTTTCTTCCATCATGTTGAGAATTTCATCGGTCATCCAATCTTTTTTCTTATTGTACTATCGAGATAAGGTGTCTTCTCCAGCTTTTAATAATGCTATTTCTATGTTTCGCCATTTGTCATGGACGTTTTCAGTGTTGTAATTTTTCTCTTTGATGTTCCTGAGATTACGGTTGACTTTTTCTTGGGTATTTATTAATATGTTGGTTTCGTTCAATCGTTTTACATCTATTGTTTGTCTATTTCCTTTGTGTTTTAATTTCTTTAATCTTATGTTTAACGTTGCTACTACGGGATTATGATCTGACCCTATGTCCGTTCCGGGGTATGTTTTCGTTGATGTAATAGAGTTTTTGAATCTACTTCTGATTATAATATAGTCTATTTGATTCCTGACTATATTTAGATTATTATCCATAGGTGATCTCCATGTGTACAACCTACGGTTTGGCAATTTGAACATCGTATTCATTATTACCAAGTCTTCGTTCTGACAGAATTCTATCAATTGTTCTCCTCGCTCATTTCGCTGGCCCAATCCATATTCACCTGTACATCCTTCAGTTTTAATTTTTCCAACTTTAGCGTTGAAATCTCCCATTATTATGGTGACCTCTTCTTTTTTGGTAGATTTTAAAACATTTTCCAGTTGTTCATAGAACTCTTCAATTTGTTCATCTTGTTTGCCCGCTGTCGGTGCATACACTTGGACTATATTAATTTTTCCTTTATTCGATTCAATCTGTATCGCTATAATTCGGTCAGAATATGGGCTAAAACTTACTACTGATTTGTTAAATCCTTTTTCTACTATAATACCAACACCATATCAATGGGTTGCGTCATCGTTTCCTGACTAGTAGAACATGCCATTTATAGTTGCACATTTACCTGAACCCGGCCACTGTACATCGCTGATACCTAGTATATTCAGCTTTATCCTTTCCATTTCTGCTGTTACATTAGCCAATTTTCCTGCTGCGTATAGGGTTTTTGCATTCCAAGTCGCAATTCTGATATTTCTCTTATTCGTTGTTAATTTCACAACTTTGTTCTCCACTGTTCCCCCCGGAAATCCGACTGTGGAACTTATTACTCCGGAATATTTAGTATTGAACACTGCCATGATGATTTTTACTAGGGAAATCTATATCGATCTTTAATGCAGTGGTTTCCCGTTGCCTTCTGCATCCTTATGCCGTTCACCAAATCATGGTCCATCCGCCTTTAGAGGTCGACTTCTCTACCTCAGGACAAAAGAGTGCCCTACCTCAGCTGGTTCTTCCACCCACAGCTGTTGACCGCGCTAGAGGAAGACCGCTTATACCGGCGGTTAGTTCGGTTCTCGCTAGTTTTGGTCCGCCCCGAGTATTTTATTTCCCCGGTACCCACCATATCTGGTGAGCGTTCCCCTACCCGCCACCTGGGGAGGCGCCCGATGGGGGACTAGCAACCCCGCACGGGTTGCTAACGTTTACTA